>JAMPIV010015428.1:0-343637 GCA_024509875.1 Oreohelix idahoensis
AAACACGTTGCATTAGAAGTGCATCTGAACTCCTGTTTCATGTTCACTCATTTTATAGTTCCAATTGATGCAAATGCATTTTAGATAACTTGGTGCACATAATTAATTCAGGCATTAAAATCGCTAGGCACAGGCTTGGCTTCCCATCTGTTAAGACCATCTTTCGAGGGGTGTGTGTTTATTTATGTTTTTCGTGCTTATTCATGCCTTTTTGCGTTTGCACGACTGTTTATGTGTATCCAATATTGGTAGGAAATGTAATGTCCAGGGTTCTCTCTTTATGTGCCTGGCGAATAAACATTAATTCTTAGTATTAACTTACTTTGTGCACACCTCTCTTTCTCCCTTGAAAGTCATAATAACTGCGTGACGGTTCTGTCACTTTAATACACATTCCAAAGAACCTCAAATTAGACCCATTGATGTGCTCAGGCAATAAGAACACAATCCAGATTAATATAATAATAAAATTCAGTCAGTTTTGCATGAAAACAATTATGAATGTGTTAAAATATGCCAATACATTATAATACTTCCATGTAAAAACAGGAATATTCACTAGGGTTATCCACACATGCCCACACACACATCTGTGCCGCCTAACGGCTGGTCACATCAATGCCCTCCTCGCTGCTAAACTCTCTCTCGTTTTTTTTACCTGCTTGTTAGCAAAACTTCCCCAGCCAGTCATCACGTGACATAGAGTGGCTATTTGGGTGAAGTGGCAAAGTGCCAAACTCGGCGTTAAAATTAATGCATTTTCTACTCCCAACATTGCCCCCCCTGTTCCCGAGCGGAAACCAAGGGTTTTCGCTTGAGAACAGTGGATAGTTAGCCCAAGAACTATTAATCTATTAGAAAAGAAAAATCATACTGTTCAGAATAATATATATGAAGTATTAATTGTCGTGCGAAATGACATGAAAACAGATATATCTAAACAGTTTAGACAAAATGTAATCCAATCTTTCAAAAAATGCAATTAAAGTCGTAAAATGAATGTTTCAATAGTATATCACCTGAAAAACAAAACAAGATCGGACAATGTCAACATCTGGCACAAACAATTTCACTTTCCAGTTACATTCCTTGACAATAGGTCTGCCAGAAAGTTTTCTGATCCCTTGATGGGGATAATTGTATATCTATATTCTTGGATAAGCAAGAACCATCTGTGTAATCTACTGTTTGTCGTAGTTTTTTTAATTTAGGGATGTTAGTGGACGGTGATCCGTCTGGAGGTAGAAGTGTGCGCCAAGTAAATAGCGTGATAACTTGCCCATACACCAAATGATGGACAAGAGTTCTCTTTCACTGGTGGAATACCGAGTTTCTGCTGGTAGCAACTTCCTGCTTACATACAAGCATGGATGTGGAGTATCATTGAACCATTGCAACAGGCAACCACCAATGCCAGTCTGAGAAGCATCAGTCCTCAGAAGAAATGGCATAGTGATATTAGGTAACATCAAAATAGGTGCCTTGGAAAATACAGTTTTAATTTTGTTCAAAGCTCCACTGCAAGTATCGGACCAAACAATTTTATTAGGAGCTCCCTTTTTAGTCAAAGATGACAGGACAGAAGAAATAGATGAAAAGTTCGGAATGAACTTGTGATAAAGTTAATGAGTCCTAACATGCTCCTAACCTGTTTCTTTGTCCGAGGGATATCTAATTCTAATATGCGTTTGACAGTGTGCTCATCAGGGTATAACATGTGGTTACCAACACGGTGACCAAGAAATGAAATTTCTCGACAACCAATCTGAACCTTTGAAGGTCTAACTGTCAAACCATGCTTTCTGAGTAGCATTAATAAAGATTTTAATCCTGTGATATGTTCTTGCCAAGAACTATGGAATAAACAGATGTCGTCTATGTATGTGATGACATCAGATCTATCTCCTAAGAGTCTCCGCATCATGCGCACAAAAGTCGCGGAGCATTGACAAGGCCAAAACACATATAAATCCATTGGAAGAAACCATATGGAATCATAAATGCAATTAGAGTTTTTGCTTTATCAGTTAAAGGGATCTGCCAATATCCCTTGGATAGATCTAGTTTGCTAAAGTATGTAGCCTGGGATAGTTGTGATAAGAGATCCTCCAAAACAGGCATGGGCTCGGCATCTGTGAGAGTGACACTGTTAAGACGTCTAAAATCAAAATGCAGATGCGAAGAGATTTGTCCTTCTTTCTAACTAGAACCATAGGAAAAGAATAGGATGATTCAGAAGGAGAAATGATGCCCATGCGTAGCATATCCTTAAGTTCACTATCCACCTGAGATCTGTAGTGTAAGGGTATAGTATACGGTCTGAGTTTGATAGGGTGATCATCAGTCAATGTAATATCATGAGAGATAACATCAGTGCGACCTGGAAGTTCAGTCAGCACATCAGAGAAAGATTCTAAAACAGCAAGAGCCTGTTCTCGATAACTAGAATCTAAATCACCTGATACAGTTACATCTCTCCAAGATTCGGAAGATGTTAAAGGCAGCAGAGGAAAATTAAAAGAAATATCGCTCGCTGTAGAATCATCAGATTCCACAACAGCTGACAAAGTCTGTCGAACTGGTTCATCAGAAATACTGTCTAAGATAGGTTCTAACTCTGCAGGGCGCTCCACATACAATTTTTAACATATTGATGTGAAATGTTTTAACTTTGCCCCTTATGTCAATGGCATAATCTACATCAGTTTTCTTCTCAACCACCTTAAAAGGGCCCTGCCAGGAAATTAGCAGTTTATTTTCCTTGGTTGGAAGAAGTAGCCATACTTGTTCTCCTGGTAGGAACGAACGTAATTTTCGAGATTGGTTGCAGCGCACTCTCGACCTATGTGAAGCATTACGTATCATACCTGATGCATAAGTACATGCATCTACAAGGCGTTGTCTGAGATCAATGACCAGTTCATAGCTGGTGCGGACAGTAACATCCTCCACTGATCCCAACAACAAATCCTTGAGTATGTGCATAGGACCTCTAGGGTTGGCACCATATACCAACTCAAATGGCGAAAAGCCAGTGCTCTCATGGGGCACTTCTCTGTAAGCAAATAAGACTGCTGGTAACATTCGGTCCCAGTCACGAGGACATGTCTCGGTGACTTTGCCTAACAACTGCTTCAACGAGCCATTGAAACGCTCGCAAACGCCATTGCTTTCCGGATGGTATGGGCTTGTGAACGAATGCTTAATTGCTAACATGTTCTCAATATCTTTCATCATTTGAGACATAAATTGAGTACCACGATCTGATAAGATTTCATCAGGAAATCCTATGCGACAAAAAATAACAAATAAAGCATCAGAGACAGCTGCTGAGGTGATAGTCTTCAATGGTATGGCCTCCGGCCAACGTGTACATAAGTCTATACACGTTAGGATATATCGATATCCTCTATCTGACATGACTGACATAGGACCAACTATGTCAATTGCAAGCTTGGTGAAAGGCCGTAATGGCACATCAGTGACTTGTAAGGGTGCAGCGTGGTGCTTGCCCCTACGTGCTACCTTTTGACAAGTTGTACATGACCTGCAGTATAGCTTTACATCTTTGTTAACACAGGGCCAATAAATTTTGAGGTGACACGAAACAGAGTACGCTTAATCCCCATATGACCAGCTAAAAGCGAGTCATGGGCAGTATTCAATACAATAGGTCTAAAACTCTTTGGAATAACTACCTGTCTCCTGACTAAAACATAGTTGTCAAAGCATCTAGTCAGTACTGAGTTTTTAAATTCAAACCAGTAACGTGAAGTTTTTGTCTTCTTCACATGCTTGCTCTCTGCTAGAGCAAACAATGGTTGCAAAGCAACATCTTCGCGCTGTTTGGTCGCGAACGACTGGGGGGAAACATTATGAACATTCTGAAGAGATGCTCTCTCACTAAATGGTATAGCTGGCTCTGCCTTGGATTCAGCGGCATGCTGGGCCCTAGTGACCACAGCGTTAGCCAACATGGGTGAGATTCAACCCATTTATGTATCTCCTCTGGGGAGCAATCCTTAATACCTGGTATATTACCAAGGATAATGTCTGATACTGGTTCCTCAAGGACACATGCCCTTACCTTACCTGTAAAGAAGGGTGTGGCAATATCTATTTCTGCCACTGGGTAACACTCTATACTCCCACCAAATGTTATGCACTTCACTGTTTTACCAGTAAAGGCAGATTCATCAATTAGCGATCTACGGACTCCGACAGTGGTACAGCCAGAATCACGAAGGACACTTACATGCCTGTTATACAAGTAGCCAGGATATAATGTGAGGCGTCCCACGTTCTCACAAGATGACATAGCAGGTAGAGCATGCCCGCAGAATTAATCTGAGCTGTGACCAGGTTGGAATAAAGATTTGCATCCATAACAATTTTCATCATTAAGTGAGCTAACAATACATGCATTGGCATGGTCGGCTCCCTTCTCATCATTCTTCTTTGCAGTTACACATGCATTACCCTTCTCATGATTGCTATTGTCATTATGCCCACAGTGTTTGTTAGTGCTGTTTCCATAATATTTCTTATAAGGTCTATTCCTAGCACATGACCAACATCTGCCACTATTCCTATTACCACTGTAGGATGCATTGTCTTGTGTGGGTCTATGATCCATCCGTTTGTGATGCATTTCCTCATTACGGCTAGAATTCTGCCGCCACTGACCTTGGTTTGAATAACCATAGTCTTGCCTCTGTGGGAGTTAGATGGTGACCTCTGCCTTGGGAAGTTATATTTTCCTCGGTAGTTGGATCTATAGCTTTGCCTTACTCTGCTGTCCACACTCTGTGATCGAGGTCTATGACCACCATCTCTAAAGTCATGACGAGCCACACATACTGGGAGTGCGTCCTTTATAGTTGGTTTGTGAACCTCTTTATCTGGGTGAGCTGTCATATATTGTCTCCCAAGTATCTCCATTGCCTCAAGGTCTTTCGGTTTTCTTTCTTGAAAAAATGAGGCAAGATCGGTGCTACATGCCGACAACACCTTGTCACGTAACATTAGATCAAGTAAGCCAGTGAAGGTCTTATCAATTCCGGACAATTCTATCCATCTTTTAGAATATAATTTTATTAATGAGATAAATTCTCCAAAGTCAGCTTTCCTGCTAGGCAGACAGGAATGAAATTTATCACGGAATCCTGCTTCTGTAAGCTGAAATTTACGTAGCAATGTCTCCTTGACAACATCGTAGTCTTCTCTACTACCGCTGTCCAGAGCAAAATAAGCCTGTAGAGCGTCCGCTGTTAAAAAATCGCATAATGTTGCACTCCATTGACCCTTGGGGATCTTCAACGCACTGACCTTGAGCTCAAAACGTTGTAAGAAACTATCGACGCAGTCGATTTGTTGGTTGAAATTAGGCAATCGTATCCGGTTTGTGGTCACAGGTGTACTAGATGATGTGTTTGGAGCGTCCAACTCCACTTTTCTTAGGGCGACAGCAACATCTATATCTTTCTGAATACGCAATTTCTCTATCTCCAAATCAGTTGCTTTCTGAGCAGTTGCAGCAGCTAATCTTAATTTTTCTTGCTCAGCGTCAATCTTTAGTTTTTCTTGCTCAGCGTCAATCTTAATTTTTCTTGCTCAGCGTCAATCTTTAGTTTTTCTGCTCAGCGTCAATCTTTAGTTTTTCTAGCTAAAGAGCTTGTGCAAGATCTTTTTCTTTCTCTTCATGTTCTAACTGAAGACGTTTTAATTCACGTTCATTCTGTCTTTCAATTCTTGCATTATAGCTGTCAAATTGTGCAGTAGCAAATGCCTCTAGTTCCGCTCCTGATTTATTAAATTTAATCCCAATTTCTATAAAGTCCTGAAAGGAAGACATGGTTTCCTACCAGAAACTACTTTCTGTTCAAAATATAGTGATATTTATAATGATGAACAATACAAAACTCAATACCTATGTAAGTCGTACAAACCCACCAAGGACATAATTAGAATGTGTTAAATTATGGTGATATTGTTAATGAACACTGCAGTGCTCAATACATGTTATAATAAAAGAAAAAAAAATATGCAAAATTATGCCATGTATATCAATGGGTCCAGACAAATGTACAATGAAAAGATGAAGGCAATGATGTCAATGACAATGATGATGATGATGATGGTATATTTTCAAATACAACACACACAAAAACAAATCAAAATTAACTAAAATAAGACAACAAAAACAATATTCTATATTAACATGTAAAAAAAAATAATAACTATTAGACACTACAAATAATTCACAAATAAAACGAAACAACCGTCACAATAACAACTAAGGAGAAGAAGGTATAGAAAGCACTATTACAACAACTGACAATGTGAGACATATATACGAAACACTAACAAAACGTGATACCAAACGCCACATCTAATTACAAATTAAATGTTCGCAATGCAAAAAAGGACTGTCAGTATGAATGCGTCAAAGCGCTAAAATTCCTTAAATGCAAACCTCACATAAACCTATAGAAGATCACCTTTCATCATACTTCCGAAGATGAATGAAAAAAATGATACCTAAAAAAAAAAATTGGCAACACTGAACATAAAGAATTGAAAAAAAAAAATAGCATAGATGGAGCACGCTATTAAAGCACAAGATGCTTTAAACAAGCTTTTAAAATGAAGCTAAACGTATCGTAAAATGCAGACTAAAGTGTTTTGGTCTGAACACGGCGTAATTTAGTTTACACTGTCTCGCATGAATCAGGAACACTAAGCCAAAATAGAAACTATAGTTCTGAAAACTTGTTTTATAATATGTCGTCTGGTCGAACTATTTTATTTATTTCTTAATAATAAGGTCCGTAAAGTTTCTTTTATAGATTTATAAATGTTAGTACACGTATGGTCCCTGAAAGCCTTCAATGTTTTTGGAAAAATAGGTACTTCGTTTGTCTTTAAAATATTCCATCAACAGAAATCATGCGTGTTTGTTGACGTAAATTCCTGCTGCCGTTAAAGGTCACGGGGCGTGGCTAATTTGCCGCAGTGCGTCGAAAAGTTTCGCTTTGTACGGGAAGTTTATTGCGCGAGGGCTGGTTTCACCGCAGTTTTTGCAAAAAGGTTCGTTTGCAAGATATTTCATATACACGAACAAAAAGTCATTGTTATACAGCGCAGCACTTCAAAATCGCTTAAAACACGTTGCATTAGAAGTGCATCTGAACTCCTGTTTTATGTTCACTCATGTTATAGTTCAATTGATGCAAATGCATTTTAGATAACTTGGTGCACACAATTAATTCAGGCATTAAACATCGCTAGGCACAGGCTTGGCTTCCCATCTGTTGAGACCATCTGTCGAGGGGTGTGTGTTTATTTATATGTTTCGTGCTTATTCCTGCCTTTTGCGTTTGCACGACTGTTTATGTGTATCCAATATTGGTAGTAATGTAATGTCCAGGGTTCTCTCTTTATGTGCCTGGCGAATAAACATTAATTCTTAGTATTAACTTACTTTGTGCACACATCTCTTTCTCCAATGAAAGTCATAATAACTGAATGACGGTTTGTAACTTTATTACACATGACGACGAACTTCACATTAGACCCATTGATGTGGTCAGGCAATAAGAACATAATCCAGATTAATAATAATAATAAAAGTCACTCATTTGCATGAACAATTATGAATGTTAAATATGCCATACATTATAATACTTCCATGTAAAAACAGGAATATACACTAGGGTTATCCACACATGCCCACACACACATCTGTGCCGCCTAACGGCTAGTCACTCAATGCCTCTCCTCGCTGCTAAACTCTCTCTCGTTTTTTTACCTGCCTTGTTAGCCAAAACTTTCCCAGCCAGTCTCATCACGTGACATAGAGTGGCTATTTGGGTGAAGTGGCAAAGTGCCAAACTCGGCGTTAAAATTAATGCATTTTCTACTCCCAACATTGCCCCCCTGTTCCCGAGCGGAAACCAAGGGTTTTCGCTTGAGAACAGTGGATAGTTAGCCCAAGAACTATTAATCTATTAGAAAAGAAAAATCCTACTGTTCAGAATAATATATATGAAGTATTAATTGTAGTGCGAAATGACATGAAAACAGATATATGTAAACAGTTTAGACAAAATGTAATCCAATCTTTCAAAAAATGCAATTAAAGTCGTAACATGAATGTTTCAATAGTATATCACCTGAAAACAAAACAAGATCAGACAATGTCAACATCTGGCACAAACAATTTCACTTTCCAGTTACATTCCTTGACAATAAGTCTGCCAGAAAGTTTTCTGATCCCTTGATGGGGATAATTGTATATCTATATTCTTGGATAAGCAAGAACCATCTGTGTAATCTACTGTTTGTTGTAGTTTTTTGATTTAGGGATGTTAGTGGACGGTGATCCGTCTGGAGGTAGAAGTGTGCGCCAAGTAAATAGCGTGATAACTTGCCCATACACCAAATGATGGACAAGAGTTCTCTTTCACTGGTGGAATACCGAGTTTCTGCTGGTAGCAACTTTCTGCTTACATACAAGCATGGATGTGGAGTATCATTGAACCATTGCAACAGGCAACCACCAATGCCAGTCTGAGAAGCATCAGTCCTCAGAAGAAATGGCATAGTGATATTAGGTAACATCAAAATAGGTGCCTTGGAAAATACAGTTTTAATTTTGTTCAAAGCTCCACTGCAAGTATCGGACCAAACAATTTTATTAGGAGCTCCCTTTTTAGTCAAAGATGACAGGACAGAAGAAATAGATGAAAAGTTCGGAATGAACTTGTGATAGAAGTTAATGAGTCCTAACATGCTCCTAACCTGTTTCTTTGTCCGAGGGATATCTAATTCTAATATGCGTTTGACAGTGTGCTCATCAGGGTATAACATGTGGTTACCAACACGGTGACCAAGAAATGAAATTTCTCGACAACCAATCTGAACCTTTGAAGGTCTAACTGTCAAACCATGCTTTCTGAGTAGCATTAATAAAGATTTTAATCCTGTGATATGTTCTTGCCAAGAACTATGGAATAAACAGATGTCGTCTATGTATGTGATGACATCAGATCTATCTCCTAAGAGTCTCCGCATCATGCGCACAAAAGTCGCGGGAGCATTGACAAGGCCAAAACACATATAGTTCCATTGGAATAAACCATATGGAGTCATAAATGCAGTTAGAGGTTTGGCTTTATCAGTTAAAGGGATCTGCCAATATCCCTTGGATAGATCTAGTTTGCTAAAGTATGTAGCCTGGGATAGTTGTGATAAGAGATCCTCCAAAACAGGCATAGGCTCAGCATCTGTGAGAGTGACACTGTTAAGACGTCTAAAATCAATGCAGATGCGAAGAGATTTGTCCTTCTTTCTAACTAGAACCATAGGAAAAGAATAGGATGATTCAGAAGGAGAAATGATGCCCATGCGTAGCATATCCTTAAGTTCACTATCCACCTGAGATCTGTAGTGTAAGGGTATAGTATACGGTCTGAGTTTGATAGGGTGATCATCAGTCAATGTAATATCATGAGAGATAACATCAGTGCGACCTGGAAGTTCAGTCAGCACATCAGAGAAAGATTCTAAAACAGCAAGAGCCTGTTCTCGATAACTAGAATCTAAATCACCTGATACAGTTACATCTCTCCAAGATTCGGAAGATGTTAAAGGCAGCAGAGGAAAATTAAAAGAAATATCGCTCGCTGTAGAATCATCAGATTCCACAACAGCTGACAAAGTCTGTCGAACTGGTTCATCAGAAATACTGTCTAAGATAGGTTCTAACTCTGCAGGGCGCTCCACATACAATTTTAACATATTAATGTGAAATGTTTTAACTTTGCCCCTTATGTCAATGGCATAATCTACATCAGTTTTCTTCTCAACCACCTTAAAAGGGCCCTGCCAGGAAATTAGCAGTTTATTTTCCTTGGTTGGAAGAAGTAGCCATACTTGTTCTCCTGGTAGGAACGAACGTAATTTTCGAGATTGGTTGCAGCGCACTCTCGACCTCTGTGAAGCATTACGTATCATACCTGATGCATAAGTACATGCATCTACAAGGCGTTGTCTGAGATCAATGACCAGTTCATAGCTGGTGCGGACAGTAACATCCTCCACTGATCCCAACAACAAATCCTTGAGTATGTGCATAGGACCTCTAGGGTTGGCACCATATACCAACTCAAATGGCGAAAAGCCAGTGCTCTCATGGGGCACTTCTCTGTAAGCAAATAAGACTGCTGGTAACATTCGGTCCCAGTCACGAGGACATGTCTCGGTGACTTTGCCTAACATCTGCTTCAACGAGCCATTGAAACGCTCGCAAACGCCATTGCTTTCCGGATGGTATGGGCTTGTGAACGAATGCTTAATTGCTAACATGTTCTCAATATCTTTCATCATTTGAGACATAAATTGAGTACCACGATCTGATAAGATTTCATCAGGAAATCCTATGCGACAAAAAATAACAAATAAAGCATCAGAGACAGCTGCTGAGGTGATAGTCTTCAATGGTATGGCCTCCGGCCAACGTGTACATAAGTCTATACACGTTAGGATATATCGATATCCTCTATCTGACATGACTGACATAGGACCAACTATGTCAATTGCAATCTTGGTGAAAGGCCGTAATGGCACATCAGTGACTTGTAAGGGTGCAGCGTGGTGCTTGCCCCTACGTGCTACCTTTTGACAAGTTGTACATGACCTGCAGTATAGCTTTACATCTTTGTTAACACAGGGCCAATAAAAATTTGAGGTGACACGAAACAGAGTACGCTTAATCCCCATATGACCAGCTAAAAGCGAGTCATGGGCAGTATTCAATACAATAGGTCTAAAACTCTTTGGAATAACTACCTGTCTCCTGACTAAAACATAGTTGTCAAAGCATCTAGTCAGTACTGAGTTCTTAAATTCAAACCAGTAACGTGAAGTTTTTGTCTTCTTCACATGCTTGCTCTCTGCTAGAGCAAACAATGGTTGCAAAGCAACATCTTCACGCTGTTTGGTCGCGAACGACTGGGGGGAAACATTATGAACATTCTGAAGAGATGCTCTCTCACTAAATGGTATAGCTGGCTCTGCCTTGGATTCAGCGGCATGCTAGGCCCTAGTGACCACAGCGTTAGCCAACATTGGGTGAGATTCAACCCATTTATGTATCTCCTCTGGGGAGCAATCCTTAATACCTGGTATATTACCAAGGATAATGTCTGATACTGGTTCCTCAAGGACACATGCCCTTACCTTACCTGTAAAGAAGGGTGTGGCAATATCTATTTCTGCCACTGGGTAACACTCTATACTCCCACCAAATGTTATGCACTTCACTGTTTTACCAGTAAAGGCAGATTCATCAATTAGCGATCTACGGACTCCGACAGTGGTACAGCCAGAATCACGAAGGACACTTACATGCCTGTTATACAGAAAACCAGTATATAATGTGAGGCATCCCACGTTCTCACCAGATGACATAGCAGGTAGAGCATGCCCGCAAATTAATCTGGGTTGTGAACCAGGTTGGAATAAAGATTTGCATCCATAACAATTTTCATCATTAAGTGAGCTAACAATACATGCATTGGCATGGTCGGCTCCCTTCTCATCATTCTTCTTTGCAGTTACACATGCATTACCCTTCTCATGATTGCTATTTTCATTATGCCCACAGTGTTTGTTAGTGCTGTTTCCATAATATTTCTTATAAGGTCTATTCCTAGCACATGACCAACATCTGCCACTATTCTTATTACCACTGTAGGATGCATTGTCTTGTGTGGGTCTATGATCCATCCGTTTGTGATGCATTTCCTCATTACGGCTAGAATTCTGCCGCCACTGACCTTGGTTTGAATAACCATAGTCTCGCCTCTGTGGGAAGTTAGATGGTGACCTCTGCCTTGGGAAGTTATATTTTCCTCGGTAGTTGGATCTATAGCTTTGCCTTACCCTGCTGTCCACACTCTGTGATCGAGGTCTATGACCACCATCTCTAAAGTCATGACGAGCCACACATACTGGGGGTGCGTCCTTTATAGTTGGTTTGTGAACCTCTTTATCTGGGTGAGTTGTCATATATTGTCTCCCAAGTATCTCCATTGCCTCAAGGTCTTTCGGTTTTCTTTCTTGAAAAAATGAGGCAAGATCGGTGCTACATGCCGACAACACCTTGTCACGTAACATTAGATCAAGTAAGCCAGTGAAGGTCTTATCAATTCTGGACAATTCTATCCATCTTTTAGAATATAATTTTATTAATGACATAAATTCTCCAAAGTCAGCTTTCCTGCTAGGCAGACAGGAATGAAATTTATCACGGAATCCTGCTTCTGTAAGCTGAAATTTACGTAGCAATGTCTCCTTGACAACATCGTAGTCTTCTCTACTACCGCTGTCCAGAGCAAAATAAGCCTGTAGAGCGTCCGCTGTTAAAAAATCGCATAATGTTGCACTCCATTGACCCTTGGGGATCTTCAACGCGCTGACCTTTAGCTCAAAACGTTGTAAGAAACTATCGACGCAGTCGATTTGTTGGTTGAAATTAGGCAATCGTATCCGGTTTGTGGTCACAGGTGTACTAGATGATGTGTTTGGAGCGTCCAACTCCACTTTTCTTAGGGCGACAGCAACATCTATATCTTTCTGAATACGCAATTTCTCTATCTCCAAATCAGTTGCTTTCTGAGCAGTTGCAGCAGCTAATCTTAATTTTTCTTTCTCAGCGTCAATCTTTAGTATTTCTTGCTCAGCGTCAATCTTTAGTTTCTCTTGCTCAGCGTCAATCTTTAGTTTTTCTTGCTCAGCGTCAATCTTTAGTTTTTCTAGCGCAAGAGCTTGTGCAAGATCTTTTTCTTTCTCTTCATGTTCTAACTGAAGACGTTTTAATTCACGTTCATTCTGTCTTTCAATTCTTGCATTATAGCTGTCAAATTGTGCAGTAGCAAATGCCTCTAGTTCCGCTCCTGATTTATTAAATTTAATCCCAATTTCTATAAAGTCCTGAAAGGAAGACATGGTTTCCTACCAGAAACTACTTTCTGTTCAAAATATAGTGATATTTATAATGATGAACAATACAAAACTCAATACCTATGTAAGTCGTACAAACCCACCAAGGACATAATTAGAATGTGTTAAATTATGGTGATATTGTTAATGAACACTGCAGTGCTCAATACATGTTATAATAAAAGAAAAAAAAATATGCAAAATTATGCCATATATATCAATGGGTCCAGACAAATGTACAATGAAAAGATGAAGGCAATGATGTCAATGACAATGATGATGATGATGATGGTATATTTTAAAATACAACACACACAAAAACAAATCAAAATTAACTAAAATAAGACAACAACAACAATATTCTATATTAAGATGTAACAAAAAAATAATAACTATTAGACACTACAAATAATTCACAAATAAAACGAAACAACCGTCACAATAACAACTAAGGAGAAGAAGGTATAGAAAGCACTATTACAACAACTGACAATGTGAGACATATATACGAAACACTAACAAAACGTGATACCTAACGCCACATCTAATTACAAATTAAATGTTCGCAATGCAAAAAAGGACTGTCAGTATGAATGCGTCAAAGCGCTAAAATTCCTTAAATGCAAACTTCACATAAACCTATAGAAGATCACCTTTCATCATACTTCCGAGGATGAATGAAAAAAAATGATACCTAAAAAAAAATTGGCAACACTGAACATATAGAATTAAAAAAAAAAAAATAGCAAAGATGGGGCACGCTATTAAAGCACAAGATGCTCTAAACAAGCTTTTAAAATGAAGCTAAACGTATCGTAACATGCAGACTAAAGTGTTTTGGTCTGAACACGGCGTAATTTAGTTTACACTGTCTCGCATGAATCAGGAACACTAAGCCAAAATAGAAACTATAGTTCTGAAAACTTGTTTTATAATATGTCGTCTGGTCGAACTATTTTATTTATTTCTTAATAATAATGTCCGTAAAGTTTCTTTTAAAGATTTATAAATGTTAGTACACGTATGGTCCCTGAAAGCCTTCAATGTTTTTGGAAAAATAGTTACTTCGTTTGTCTTTAAAATATTCCATCAACAGAAATCATGCGTGTTTGTTGACGTAAATTCCTGCTGCCGTTAAAGGTCACGGGGCGTGGCTAATTTGCCGCAGTGCGTCGAAAAGTTTCGCTTTGTACGGGAAGTTCATTAGCGCGACTGCTGGTTTCACCGCAGTTTTTGCAAAAAGGTTCGTTTGCAAGATATTTCATATACACGAACAAAAAGTCATTGTTATACAGCGCAGCACTTCAAAATCGCTTAAAACACGTTGCATTAGAAGTGCATCTGAACTCCTGTTTTATGTTCACTCATGTTATAGTTCAATTGATGCAAATGCATTTTAGATAACTTGGTGCACACAATTAATTCAGGCATTAAACATCGCTAGGCACAGGCTTGGCTTCCCATCTGTTGAGACCATCTTTCGAGGGGTGTGTGTTTATTTATATTTTTCGTGCTTATTCATGCCTTTTGCGTTAGCACGACTGTTTATGTGTATCCAATATTGGTAGTAATGTAATGTCCAGGGTTCTCTCTTTATGTGCCTGGCGAATAAACATTAATTCTTAGTATTAACTTACTTTGTGCACACATCTCTTTCTCCAATGAAAGTCATAATAACTGAATGACGGTTTGTAACTTTATTACACATGACGACGAACTTCACATTAGACCCATTGATGTGGTCAGGCAATAAGAACATAATCCAGATTAATAATAATAATAAAAGTCACTCATTTGCATGAACAATTATGAATGTTAAATATGCCATACATTATAATACTTCCATGTAAAAACAGGAATATACACTAGGGTTATCCACACATGCCCACACACACATCTGTGCCGCCTAACGGCTGGTCACTCAATGCCCCTCCTCGCTGCTAAACTCTCTCTCGTTTTTTTACCTGCCTTGTTAGCAAAACTTCCCCAGCCAGTCTCATCACGTGACATAGAGTGGCTATTTGGGTGAAGTGGCAAAGTGCCAAACTCGGCGTTAAAATTAATGCATTTTCTACTCCCAACATTGCCCCCCTGTTCCCGAGCGGAAACCAAGGGTTTTCGCTTGAGAACAGTGGATAGTTAGCCCAAGAACTATTAATCTATTAGAAAAGAAAAATCCTACTGTTCAGAATAATATATATATGAAGTATTAATTGTAGTGCGAAATGACATGAAAACAGATATATGTAAACAGTTTAGACAAAATGTAATCCAATCTTTCAAAAAATGCACTTAAAGTCATAACATGAGTGTTTCAATAGTATATCACCTGAAAAACAAAACAAGATCAGACAATGTCAACATCTGGCACAAACAATTTCACTTTCCAGTTACATTCCTTGACAATAAGTCTGCCAGAACGTTTTCTGATCCCTTGATAGGGATAATTGTATATCTATATTCTTGGATAAGCAAAAACCATCTGTGTAATCTACTGTTTGTTGTAGTTTTTTGATTTAGGGATGTTAGTGGACGGTGATCCGTCTGGAGGTAGAAGTGTGCGCCAAGTAAATAGCGTGATAACTTGCCCATACACCAAATGATGGACAAGAGTTCTCTTTCACTGGTGGAATACCGAGTTTCTGCTGGTAGCAACTTTCTGCTTACATACAAGCATGGATGTGGAGTATCATTGAACCATTGCAACAGGCAACCACCAATGCCAGTCTGAGAAGCATCAGTCCTCAGAAGAAATGGCATAGTGATATTAGGTAACATCAAAATAGGTGCCTTGGAAAATACAGTTTTAATTTTGTTCAAAGCTCCACTGCAAGTATCGGACCAAACAATTTTATTAGGAGCTCCCTTTTTAGTCAAAGATGACAGGACAGAAGAAATAGATGAAAAGTTCGGAATGAACTTGTGATAGAAGTTAATGAGTCCTAACATGCTCCTAACCTGTTTCTTTGTCCGAGGGATATCTAATTCTAATATGCGTTTGACAGTGTGCTCATCAGGGTATAACATGTGGTTACCAACACGGTGACCAAGAAATGAAATTTCTCGACAACCAATCTGAACCTTTGAAGGTCTAACTGTCAAACCATGCTTTCTGAGTAGCATTAATAAAGATTTTAATCCTGTGATATGTTCTTGCCAAGAACTATGGAATAAACAGATGTCGTCTATGTATGTGATGACATCAGATCTATCTCCTAAGAGTCTCCGCATCATGCGCACAAAAGTCGCGGGAGCATTGACAAGGCCAAAACACATATAATTCCATTGGAATAAACCATATGGAGTCATAAATGCAGTTAGAGGTTTGGCTTTATCAGTTAAAGGGATCTGCCAATATCCCTTGGATAGATCTAGTTTGCTAAAGTATGTAGCCTGGGATAGTTGTGATAAGAGATCCTCCAAAACAGGCATAGGCTCAGCATCTGTGAGAGTGACACTGTTAAGACGTCTAAAATCAATGCAGATGCGAAGAGATTTGTCCTTCTTTCTAACTAGAACCATAGGAAAAGAATAGGATGATTCAGAAGGAGAAATGATGCCCATGCGTAGCATATCCTTAAGTTCACTATCCACCTGAGATCTGTAGTGTAAGGGTATAGTATACGGTCTGAGTTTGATAGGGTGATCATCAGTCAATGTAATATCATGAGAGATAACATCAGTGCGACCTGGAAGTTCAGTCAGCACATCAGAGAAAGATTCTAAAACAGCAAGAGCCTGTTCTCGATAACTAGAATCTAAATCACCTGATACAGTTACATCTCTCCAAGATTCGGAAGATGTTAAAGGCAGCAGAGGAAAATTAAAAGAAATATCGCTCGCTGTAGAATCATCAGATTCCACAACAGCTGACAAAGTCTGTCGAACTGGTTCATCAGAAATACTGTCTAAGATAGGTTCTAACTCTGCAGGGCGCTCCACATACAATTTTAACATATTAATGTGAAATGTTTTAACTTTGCCCCTTATGTCAATGGCATAATCTACATCAGTTTTCTTCTCAACCACCTTAAAAGGGCCCTGCCAGGAAATTAGCAGTTTATTTTCCTTGGTTGGAAGAAGTAGCCATACTTGTTCTCCTGGTAGGAACGAACGTAATTTTCGAGATTGGTTGCAGCGCACTCTCGACCTCTGTGAAGCATTACGTATCATACCTGATGCATAAGTACATGCATCTACAAGGCGTTGTCTGAGATCAATGACCAGTTCATAGCTGGTGCGGACAGTAACATCCTCCACTGATCCCAACAACAAATCCTTGAGTATGTGCATAGGACCTCTAGGGTTGGCACCATATACCAACTCAAATGGCGAAAAGCCAGTGCTCTCATGGGGCACTTCTCTGTAAGCAAATAAGACTGCTGGTAACATTCGGTCCCAGTCACGAGGACATGTCTCGGTGACTTTGCCTAACATCTGCTTCAACGAGCCATTGAAACGCTCGCAAACGCCATTGCTTTCCGGATGGTATGGGCTTGTGAACGAATGCTTAATTGCTAACATGTTCTCAATATCTTTCATCATTTGAGACATAAATTGAGTACCACGATCTGATAAGATTTCATCAGGAAATCCTATGCGACAAAAAATAACAAATAAAGCATCAGAGACAGCTGCTGAGGTGATAGTCTTCAATGGTATGGCCTCCGGCCAACGTGTACATAAGTCTATACACGTTAGGATATATCGATATCCTCTATCTGACATGACTGACATAGGACCAACTATGTCAATTGCAATCTTGGTGAAAGGCCGTAATGGCACATCAGTGACTTGTAAGGGTGCAGCGTGGTGCTTGCCCCTACGTGCTACCTTTTGACAAGTTGTACATGACCTGCAGTATAGCTTTACATCTTTGTTAACACAGGGCCAATAAAAATTTGAGGTGACACGAAACAGAGTACGCTTAATCCCCATATGACCAGCTAAAAGCGAGTCATGGGCAGTATTCAATACAATAGGTCTAAAACTCTTTGGAATAACTACCTGTCTCCTGACTAAAACATAGTTGTCAAAGCATCTAGTCAGTACTGAGTTCTTAAATTCAAACCAGTAACGTGAAGTTTTTGTCTTCTTCACATGCTTGCTCTCTGCTAGAGCAAACAATGGTTGCAAAGCAACATCTTCGCGCTGTTTGGCAGCGAACGACTGGGGGGAAACATTCTGAACATTCTGAAGAGTTGCTCTCTCACTAAATGGTATAGCTGGCTCTGCCTTGGATTCAGCAGCATGCTGGGCCCTAGTGACCACAGCGTTAGCCAACATTGGGTGAGATTCAACCCATTTATGTATCTCCTCTGGGGAGCAATCCTTAATACCTGGTATATTACCAAGGATAATGTCTGATACTGGTTCATCAAGGACACATGCCCTTACCTTACCTGTAAAGAAGGGTGTGGCAATATCTATTTCTGCCACTGGGTAACACTCTATACTCCCACCAAATGTTATGCACTTCACTGTTTTACCAGTAAAGGCAGATTCATCAATTAGCGATCTACGGACTCCGACAGTGGTACAGCCAGAATCACGAAGGACACTTACATGCCTGTTATACAGAAAACCAGTATATAACGTGAGGCGTCCCACGTTCTCACAAGATGACATAGCAGGTAGAGCATGCCCGCAGATCAATCTGGGCTGTGAACCAGGTTGGAATAAAGATTTGCATCCATAACAATTTTCATCATTAAGTGAGCTAACAATACATGCATTGGCATGGTCGGCTCCCTTCTCATCATTCTTCTTTGCAGTTACACATGCATTACCCTTCTCATGATTGCTATTGTCATTATGCCCACAGTGTTTGTTAGTGCTGTTTCCATAATATTTCTTATAAGTTCTATTCCTAGCACATGACCAACATCTGCCATTATTCCTATTACCACTGTAGGATGCATTGTCTTGTGTGGGTCTATGATCCATCCGTTTGTGATGCATTTCCTCATTACGGCTAGAATTCTGCCGCCACTGACCTTGGTTTGAATAACCATAGTCTCGCCTCTGTGGGAAGTTAGATGGTGACCTCTGCCTTGGGAAGTTATATTTTCCTCGGTAGTTGGATCTATAACTTTGCCTTACTCTGCTGTCCACACTCTGTGATCGAGGTCTATGACCACCATCTCTAAAGTCATGACGAGCCACACATACTGGGAGTGCGTCCTTTATAGTTGGTTTGTGAACCTCTTTATCTGGGTGAGCTGTCATATATTGTCTCCCAAGTATCTCCATTGCCTCAAGGTCTTTCGGTTTTCTTTCTTGAAAAAATGAGGCAAGATCGGTGCTACATGCCGACAACACCTTGTCACGTAACATTAGATCAAGTAAGCCAGTGAAGGTCTTATCAATTCCGGACAATTCTATCCATCTTTTAGAATATAATTTTATTAATGAGATAAATTCTCCAAAGTCAGCTTTCCTGCTAGGCAGACAGGAATGAAATTTATCACGGAATCCTGCTTCTGTAAGCTGAAATTTACGTAGCAATGTCTCCTTGACAACATCGTAGTCTTCTCTACTACCGCTGTCCAGAGCAAAATAAGCCTGTAGAGCGTCCGCTGTTAAAAAATCGCATAATGTTGCACTCCATTGACCCTTGGGGATCTTCAACGCACTGACCTTGAGCTCAAAACGTTGTAAGAAACTATCGACGCAGTCGATTTGTTGGTTGAAATTAGGCAATCGTATCCGGTTTGTGGTCACAGGTGTACTAGATGATGTGTTTGGAGCGTCCAACTCCACTTTTCTTAGGGCGACAGCAACATCTATATCTTTCTGAATACGCAATTTCTCTATCTCCAAATCAGTTGCTTTCTGAGCAGTTGCAGCAGCTAATCTTAATTTTTCTTGCTCAGCGTCAATCTTTAGTTTTTCTTGCTCAGCGTCAATCTTTAGTTTTTCTAGCGCAAGAGCTTGTGCAAGATCTTTTTCTTTCTCTTCCATCTTCATTCTCTCCAATTTCTCCTTTTGTTCTAACTTGTCCTTCTCCAAATCTTGTGTCTTTTTCTTCTCATCATGTTCTAACTGAAGACGTTTTAATTCACGTTCATTCTGTCTTTCAATTCTTGCATTATAGCTGTCAAATTGTGCAGTAGCAAACGCCTCTAGTTCCGCTCCTGATTTATTAAATTTAATCCCAATTTCTATAAAGTCCTGAAACGAAGACATGAGTTTCTCCCAGAAACTACTTTCTGTTCAAAATATAGTGATATTTATAATGATGAACAATACAAAACTCAATACCTATGTACGTCGTACAAACCCACCAAGGACATAATTAGAATGTGTTAAATTATGGTGATATTGTTAATGAACACTGCAGTGCTCAATACATGTTATAATAAAAGAAAAAAAAATATGCAAAATTATGCCATGTATATCAATGGGTCCAGACAAATGTACAATGAAAAGATGAAGGCAATGATGTCAATGACAATGATGATGATGGTATATTTTCAAATACAACACACACAAAAACAAATTAAAATTAACTAAAATAAGACAACAAAAACAATATTCTATATTAACATGTAAAAAAAATAATAATTATTAGACACTACAAATAATTCACAACTAAAACGAAACAACCGTCACATTAACAACTAAAGAGAAGAAGGTATAGAAAGCACTATTACAACAACTGACAATGTGAGACATATATACGAAACAATAACAAAACGTGATACCTAACGCCACATCTAAACAAAAATGAAATGTTCGCAATGCAAAAAAGGACTATCAGTATGAATGCGTCAAAGCGCTAAAATTCCTTAAATGCAAACCTCACATAAACCTATAGAAAATCACCTTTCATCATACTTCCGAAGATGAATGAAAAAAAATGATACCTAAAAAAAAAAAAAATTGGCAACACTGAACATATAGAATAGAAAAAAAAGAAAAATAGCAAAGATGGAGCACGCTATGAAAGCACAAGATGTTTTAAACAAGCTTTTAAAATGAAGCTAAACGTATCGTAAAATGCAGACTAAAGTGTTTTGGTCTGAACACGGCGTAATTTAGTTTACACTGTCTCGCATGAATCAGGAACACTAAGCCAAAATAGAAACTATAGTTCTGAAAACTTGTTTTATAATATGTCGTCTGGTCGAACTATTTTATTTCTTAATAATAAGGTCCGTAAAGTTTCTTTTATAGATTTATAAATGTTAGTACACGTATGGTCCCTGAAAGCCTTCAATGTTTTTGGAAAAACTAGGTTCTCCGTTCGTTTTAAAATATTCCATAACCAGAAATCATGCGTGTTTGTTGACGTAAATTCCTGCTGCCGTTAAAGGTCACGGGGCGTGGCTAATTTGCCGCAGTGCGTCGAAAAGTTTCGCTTTGTACGGGAAGTTCATTTGCGCGATTGCTGGTTTCACCGCAGTGTTTGCAAAAAGGTTAGTTTGCACGAAAGTTCATTTACACGAACAAAAAGTCATTGTTATACAGCGCAGCACTTCAAAATAGCTTAAAACACGTTGCCTTAAAAGTGCATCTGAACTCCTGTTTTATGTTCACTCATATTATAGTTCAATTGATGCAAATGCATTTTAGATAAACTTGGTGCACATAATTAATTCAGGCATAAAACATCGATCGCGAGGCACAAGCTTGGCTACCCATCTGTTGAGAGGTGTGTGGTTATTTATATTTTTCGTGCTCATTCCTGCCTTTTGCTTTTGCACGACTGTTTGTGTGTATCCAATATTGGTAGGAATGTAATGTCCAGGGTTCTCTCTTTACGTGCCTGGCGAATAAACATTAACTCTTAGTATTAACTTACTTTGTGCACACATCTCTTTCTCCAACGAAAGTAATAATAACTGAATGACGGTTTGTAACTTTATTACACATGACGACGAACTTCACATTAGACCCATTGATGTGGTCAGGCAATAAGAACATAATCCAGATTAATAATAATAATAAAAGTCACTCATTTTCATGAACAATTATGAATGTTAAATATGCCATACATTATAATACTTCCATGTAAAAACAGGAATATACATTAGGGTTATCCACACATGCCCACACACACATCTGTGCCGCCTAACGGCTGGTCACTCAATGCCCCTCCTCGCTGCTAAACTCTCTCTCGTTTTTTTACCTGCCTTGTTAGCAAAACTTCCCCAGCCAGTCTCATCACGTGACATAGAGTGGCTATTTGGGTGAAGTGGCAAAGTGCCAAACTCGGCGTTAAAATTAATGCATTTTCTACTCCCAACATGCATGATAAACGAGCACACTGGCCTCTCCTCCTGCTTGGATTAGTTCAGTTGGTATATCATCGCATCCTGGTGATTTCCCTTTCTTCAGGCTTTTGATTGCTGCACGTACTTCATCTAATATAGGTTCTGGCTCTCTCTCTCTTCACTTTCAATAGTCATGTCTGGGGTCTTTGTACTATCTTCATACATTTCTCTACAGTACTCCTTCCATCTCTCCAATATATCGTTACTTTCTGTTAATATGTTACCATTTTTATCATTGATTACATGTAATGATGGTCTAAAATCATCTGTTAGCGTTTTGATTTCCTTGAACATATCCACATCTTTTCCCTGAAATTGCAGATCTTCTATTCTGTTGCAGGTGTTCGTTATGTACTAACATTTATTACACATAAGGGAGGGAAACCCGAGGCCTGTAAACAGTAAATTAATATGAAACAAATATAAAGGTATGTTATCAGGCACTCGCAGGAAATAAAGAAGTAGAACACCAGACAACAGAAAAACAACAGACATGAGTGGCTTACCCAGGATTTGAACACTGGACCTTGCGTGCGACAACCCCGCCTAGCCATGCAAGCGAATCACACTATCCGCCCTGCCATCTACGCATCATCAAAAAATGATGTTTCAATGGCAGGTCAACAGTGCGAAGCACAATACATGACAAGACAAGGATAGTGTTGGATTCGGCCTATACTGCTTGATAGAAATACAACAGAAGTGATTGCGTCATTAATAGGCTGAACTGCCCATGGTGGACTTCTGGTGTCATGTATTGTGGTTCGCACTGTTGACCTGCCATTGAAACATCATTTTTTGATGATGCGTAGATGGCAGGGCGGATAGTGTGATTCGCTTGCATGGCTAGGCGGGGTTGTCGCACGGAAGGTCCAGTGTTCAAATCCTGGGTAAGCCACTCATGTCTGTTGTTTTTCTGTTGTCTGATGTTCTACTTCTTTATTTCCTGCGAGTGCCTGATAACATACCTTTATGTTCGTTATGTACTGTTGCTTGTCTTTCCTAATCTCTCTCCTGATGTTTCTTGTGCAGTTTTTGTATTTGTCACTGTTCCGTTCTACCCCTGTTTGCTTCAATTTCCTTCTTTCTTCTATGAGCCTCAATGTTTCCTCCGTGATGTATATCTGTTCTTATGCACTTTTTCTAGGGATCATGTTTTCTGCTGATGTGATGAGAATATATCTCACATGTGTGGCTAGCTCATCCGGTGTCATATCCTCTTGTACAGCCATATTAATCTGGGTATATTTGACAATTGACATTTACAACGTATATTCTGTGCACTGAGCATTATACATTATACTGTATTTCCTCTGGAACCGTTTTCTCATTTTTTCTTTCTCCGCCGCTCGTGTATATCTGTCGGGTGCATCCCCATCTATTTCCTCTTCACTCTGTTCTCCTCGTATTTCCGTTTCTGTGAATGGAAGAAAACCAAACCCTCCTATTAAATGTACAAAATTATGCGCTATATATTTTTTATTCCACTTAAATTTAATTCTTGTTTTTAACCACATCAATGACGTTGTTTTTTGTACTTGTTTACATCAGCTATCTATTTCCTGTTATTCTGTTAATGGCTGTCATCTACAATACTCAGTCATTTTAGCTATGTGTTTTAAAGCATTCTTTTTAAATTTTAGACTTAAGCAGATAAACAGCATATTGTGTTTTTTTTGGTCAAAAAAATTATAAAAATTAAGATTTTAAAATGAGCGATGATGAAGGTACGCTAGGTAGCTGTAGCAGCATGACGACACACACGCCACTCCGTAAAAAGGTGAAGCCATGGTATCATCAGGCTTTTTGTGAGGAATGGCTAACAGACAGCGAACTGAAGGACTGGATAAAACCGGACTCTGGCAATCGCTTTGCTGCAATTTGTACGGTCTGTTCCTGTACATTAACTAATGTCAACAAAACAGCTTTATTGACACATAAAAGCACACAGAAGCACATGAAAAACTCTGAACATTAATACGTTTTTCATCAAACTAAAAGAGCCCTGTCTCCAAGATTCCACGTTGTCAATTCATGCATATGATCTTGACGAAAGAGACGTTGTCGACATGGATGCCGAGTCACTGACAAGTGACAATTTTCAACAGTAACAAGTTACAACTAACATTTTATATTTGATTTGAGGAACATTTTGTTAATGCAACTAAATTAAGTATGTTACTGTTAAAATAACTCATTTTCAAGAGTTCATATATTCGGGTGTAACATCATTTTTATATAATTGTGAAATTTTGGTAATTAAAATAAATAAAACACTCAGACAGCTGAGTGAAAAGGCCCTTGAGTATAAGAGTGAGATGCATCTTTGTTTCATAGATCTGGAAAAGGCGTTTGACAGGGTCCCCTGGAGCCAACTTTGGGACTGTTTGGCAAGGAAGAATATTCCAGCACCTCTGATTCATGCTATACAGAGCTTCTACAAGTCTTGCAGAAATTATGTGAGGACAGCAAACCATAAGTCAGAAGAGTTCAGGACCACCACTGGTGTAAGACAAGGTGATATCCTATCACCTTACCTCTTCATACTCCTTATGGACGATGTCATCAAGGCATGTAAGGAGAGAACAAGAAAGTATTCAGTGGGGTACTGGAAGATGAGACAGGTCTATATTTCTGAGCTGGCATTTGCTGATGATGTTGCCCTGATTGCTAAATCAGAGGCACATCTCCAATCCAACCTGCAAGTCTGGAAGGAAGAGCTGGAGAAAAGAGGGATGGTCATAAGCAGCTCTAAAACAAAATCCATGGTGATATCACGAGAAGAAAGAAGACATCAGATTAAGCTGGGAGAACAGGTCTTGGAGCAGGTCGACCACTTTAAATACCTCGGAACTATTATAGACCGAAAGGGATGCATCAAAGAAGAGTTGGCCACTCGAAAAGCAGCAGCTGGGAGACTTTTTCAGGCCATAAATCGAGGATTCCTCAGCAAGAGAGAGGTTGGTAAGAAAACGAAGATGGCTGTATACCGCTCCACCTATGTCCCAGTCTTGACATTAATATGGAAGCGAGTCATGGGCAATGACTACAACCCATAAAAGCCAGATCCAAACCTCAGAAATGAGGTATCTGAGGAAGGTGGTTGAAGTAACAAGAAGAGACATGGTCCGCAACCAGACGATACGTCAAGGCCTTAAATCCTACCCCCTGCAGACCCAAGTAGAACAGTCCCAACTAAGATGGTTTGGCCATGTCTGCAGAATGGGAGAAGATCGGCTACCACGACAAGCATGGGAAACAAAGAGCCAGGGATCCAGACCCCTAGGACGACCCAGAGTCCGCTGGGAGGACAACATTAGACATTCTTTGAAGGACCGAGGACTAGAATGGAACCAGGCCAGGAGGAAGACAGCCGATAGGATAGTCTGGCGCTCTCTCTTCCAAACCTCTACACCTCACGGTAGAAGGGGAACGACTAAGTAAGTATGTTCTGTTGAATGAAACCCAACCACAATTTTAGTTTAGTTTAATTTCTAATTTCAAACCAACTGCAAGGTAAAAAGTCCCATTTTCGTAAATGCTACCCTCGCTACTCATTGTGAACATTATAGACATGACCATATAACGGTTTTACCCGTAAGTGTTATTTTTTACCAAAACCATTATATTGTACGACCTGCTTTTAATTATTACATCTGATAACACTGACTAACAAAAAAAAAATTTTTTTTTCTTTCTCTAACATTTCTATGTTTTTCTGGTCAATTTTAATGCGCTGTTTTTAAATCTGCAAACCGTTTTTCTCTATCAGGTCGGGATCTCTAGAAATACGCAATTGAAGTTTTTTTAACAACGCATACAGTATTACAACATCATTTGTACAAGAAGTATAACAGTTATGTAGGCTTGAATTTCTTTGCAGTCGACTTTCGTCGGTGAATGGCATGTGGTACATCGCGATGAAGCATCCAACAATAATCGGCAAGCATGGTCACACTCCACCGTCCTTGATAACGTGACTCCATTACGGCGATATCTTGATGGAATCGTTCTCCATGTTCATCGCTGACTTCGCCAAGGTTGTCAGGGAAAAAGTCAAGATGCGAATCGAGCAAATGGATTTTGAGGGACATGTTACAGCCCATAATTCTGTATGCATCTATGCACTGCTTAACAATATGCACATAGTCGACAGATTTGTGATTTCCCAGAAAGTTATCGACGATCGATTTGAATGCCATCCATGCGCGAAGTTCACTACCATGTAACAAGTTCTCGAATTGTTTGTCTGCAATAACTTTCCTAATCTGAGGTCCTACAAAGATACCTTCCTTTATCTTTGCATCGCTAATTTGCGGAAACTTTTCTCGAAGATAAGTGAAAGCTTTGCTCGTTTTATCTAACGCTTTTACGAAATTCTTCATGAGCCCCAACTTTATATGTAACGGTGGTAAAATGATGCTGTCTTTGTTAACTAATGGCTCGTGTATTACATTTTTATGCCCGAGCTGCATACGATCCCTGATAGGCCACACCTTTCTTGCATAATGTTCCTGTCTGTTGCGGCTGTCCCATTCACATAGGAAGCAACAAAATTTAGTATACCCAGTCTGCATGCCCGTGAGAATTGCAATGACCTTTGGGTCTCCACAAATCCGCCATTGGTAGTCATTGTACTTTATTTTTGCCAAAAGTATAGCCATATTGTCATAAGTTTCTTTCATATGAACAGAGTAGGCGACTGGAATTGATGAAAATAAATTTCCATTATGCAATAACACGGCTTTTAGACTAGTCTTGGAAGAGTCGATGAAAAGTCGCCATTCGTTGACTATGTGCTCATGACCGAGGTGCACCATTAGACCTTTTACATCTTTGCAATAGCAAATGTCATCATCCATCTCAAAGTATTGAACAAGTTCTCTGTGTCTATGACGAAATTTAGATATCGGAGTATTGGGCGCTAAAAGATTCCATTCTTTGAGTCGCGAACCGAGTAATTCCGCTTGTCCTTTGGTAAGAGCGAGATCACGTATTAGATCTGAAAGTTCTGAATGGTTAATTAAGTGAACACCATCATTCACCGGTATATAATCCGAGTCAGAATTAGTTTCTAAAGCAGGTAAACTATCACTTTCTGATGGTTCATTCACGTCCAACGGATATTGTTCTGGTGGAACTGGGATCGGACACGTGATTGGATCATGAGGCACTGGTTTCGAAACCGATTCAATATTTGGATAAACCACAGACTTTCTAGTTTTAAAAGTGAAACCATGGATATTTGTCAAGCAGAAGTAACAATCAGTAGCGTGATTTGTCGGTTCACGCCATATTACTGGCACTCCAAAAGGCATCGACTTATGCTTCGGCGATTTTCGTAACCAACCTGCCAATGTATTTGCACAAGTCGAACAAACTGCATTTGGCTTCCAAGATTTATTTGCATCATCAACTTTCGAATCGAAATAAAGTTCATATGCTTTCTTTAGTAATGGTGTAAAGTTTTTCTGGTGAACACGATCGGTAAAATATCCGCACACGTAACAGAACAGATCAGCCGAATTTCTACAACTTCTAGAAGCCATATTTCACTCAGAATTATTTCAAAATACAGTAACTATTTGAAATATAACGTAACATATGTCATGCATCTTTTAGCAGTATTAAAAGTAGAATTATTTTGCATTTTATTAATTTTTAAAAAGTTATATAGTAAAAATGAAACGGAGCAAATAACAGTTTCCCAAAAATATATTTATTCACAAATATCTTAAGAACCCGACGTGATAGAGATAAACGGATTTCAAATTTGAAATCAGCGCAAGAAACTGACCTAAGAACACTTATTCTTATATAAGAAAGAAAAATGTTGTTTGTCAGTGTAATCTATTCCAATGTTGCACTCTCTTTCCATATTTGTATATTTCAGCAAGACATCTTGCTTAAGGTTGTTAAGAGACTTGTCGGTAATAATTTTGTGATAAGTGTGGTGTCAAGATGGTAAAAATCACTATAACCTTAAGATTGGACAGTATTTTTTGCACGTCGCTCCAACATTATCTCTTAACTGTGCACTACCAGACTCATTTACCAGCGGATTATGCGATCTAGTGTGGAGATCGATGGCTTAATACGTCTACCGCTGGCGTCTAAGCGAATAAGTCAAGGCGGCATTAATCCCCGTCTGTACTAAACGCCGACGGCCACGAAAGAAAGATAAACAGGTGAGGAAGATGGCAAGGGCAAGCTGGTAAAAAACCTGGAGTCAAACCGAGGAGAAGATAATCCTTGGTTGATGTAGGCGTAAACAAAGGATAATGACCGGTAAATAATGTCAGAGAGGAGTGTGGACAAAATGAATCAGATGAATGTTATCTTGTGACATGGTTGTATAAGTAATGATATCAAGACGATTGTCTGGTTTTAATAGGATGGGAGTGGCTAAGAGGTATGGTGTCCACCTCGAGTTCTAGAGGTATCGGGTTCGATTCCCAGTTGAGGGAATATAATTTATGGAAATTATTTGTTTCAGAACCAGTGGTCCTAATGATGTCATACTCCCCCCTGGTCTCCTGAGTAGTGAGATCGGATCCCTAGCCTTCTCGGATAAGGACGAAAAAATAGGAGGTCCCGTGTGCAAGTTGCGCACGTTAAAAATCCCACGGCAGTTGGAAACCGTAAAGAGTAGGCCTATCAGGCCGCTGTCCTGGCAAAATTAAAAAATACACCACACAAATATTTATAGAATGTGTGATTCCTATACACACATTGGGATTGTCGCCGGTGCTACGGAGTTCGTGTACTGTGCTGAGATCTTTCTTGTGTTATCTAAGGGAGTAGATCGGAGCACAGATAGAGTAGTCCGTATGCAATGAAGATAATCCTTCAAACCAAACCAAACCAAACCAAACCAAACCAAAACTGGTTTTAATAACTAAGGAATCTAAAACCATTGCCTGGATTTACATTGCCTGGATTTAATTTCTAACGAATCTAAAACCATTGCCTGGATTTAATTTCTAACGAATCTAAAACCATTGCCTGGATTTAATTTCTAACGAATCTAAAACCATTGCATGGCAGTATTCACTGACGAATTAAAAAGCAAAAAAAAAAAAAAAAAAAAAAAACAACAAAAAAACGGCTCGGAATAAAACTACACATTCAGACCCTCAGAAGACAAGAAGAAACGTCTTTGACGGAGAAGACATCAATGTTTATAGCGGAGTTAAGGTTAGGTGGCAGCGCTAAAAGCACTGGAATTAATCGCAGATCAACATTTAGAGAAAGTGATAATTTTTACAGACTCGTTGTCAACAGTCCAGGCAATTCGTAAGCATGAGTGCAGCAGACCAGATGTAGCCGAAGAGAGATATTCCAGCTAACCAAGCGCTTAAACGCTGAGGCATGCGAGACAAAATTGGCATAGATGCCAATCCACATAGGATTTATTGAGGTGAATCTAATCAAAGCCAGTGATGCCAGCTCTTGACCGGTTGAAAGATATGTCTAATAATATAGCAAGACAGGTTATGCACAGCAAGTTAAACACTACAGGATTGAGAACTGTAAAAGCTGTCCTTGCATGCTAGTTCAATATGTTTATTTGTTTTTGTTGTTGTTTTATCATGTTTCCAATTACGCCATTGATCCAAACATCCCTATCTTCCAGTCTCAGAGTAACATTGTGTTTCTTGCTTACGCATTCTTATGCTACACTTGCTGTTCTACCTTGCTCTTATTTGATATCTGAAGTGTCTGTTCCAAAAACGTCCTCGATGATCAAAAATGGCGAGTCAGCAATCTAGACTGAACAAGAATTCTGAGGAACTCAAACGTCAAGTTAGTCCTTGTTTCGCCACGGAGTCTTTTAAATTTATATTCTTATTATGTTCATCGGTGGTAACGTCTGGTTACACTGGCCAAGACACTTCTTGGGTTTTACAACAAGACCACGGCACACAATCCACATCAAACTGCCATAGTAAAGTAGTTAAAAGGCGAAGTGGCACGATTACAAATGTTAATATCAATTGAGACGCTGCTCCATTTTTCATATACACATCCAGCCAATATATTATGGCATTCTTTATGCAGTCATAAAAGGGTCTCTGTACTGCCGTAGCTCGAAACACTGTCGTTAGATCGACTTCAAAGTTTATTTAATTCAGACTCACTTTTCAACAGAATCCATTCTCCCTTGTAAAATATAACTCGATACATCTCACAGAAGCATTTTGATGATCTAGTGTTGGAACATCATAGGGATTTGACACAATATAAATATATTTCATGAGCTCAGAGACATGTGTCCACTCGCCATAATTACACACATCGAAGTCCCTAGCAGCCGATCTCTCACGTCTGCCAATGTCAACTTTGACGTCTGCCCATCTGCACCTCGAGGCAATGACGTTACTTCCTGTGTTACCAAGGACTACATATAATTAACAAACGAGAAACCTTGTCGAACCATCTGATGATATCGACACACATGTTATGAATTTTACGCATAACATTACTCCCCCCCCCTTTTTTATCCCCCCCCCCCCCCCCCCGCAAAATAATGGAAAAAAGTTTTCATTATTTCCGTGGTGTGAGTATAACATCACCAGAGTGAAACATGGTATCATCAAACTTCACTGTCAGTACAAAATAACATAGCACCCAGGTTTCTGTTACAGAGTAGGCAATTAGACACTCAATGTGTGGACAGTGGTAAAAAAAAAAATCCAAAGACTACCAAGGACAAAAATCGTTTTAACAGCCATGTAAGGTGGCCATAACTAAAAGCACTCAACATATTAAAAAATTATGGTAGCAATACATGCACTCACATACCTCACACCGTCCAATAACACCTATCTGTCAAGTCCAGTATCAGTAGTCAATTAATTTCTTATTAATCAACACCAATAATGCAAAGCATTAAAGATGATATAAATGTGTAATAGCTTAAATAGATGAAAAGAGGCAGACATTCATACAAAGAAAGCGAATGAATGCAACATTATACACCAACAAAAATTAAGGTTAAGTGTACCTCTTAAGTACTAGTCACCAAAAGTACTGTGGTATCATTTAAAAAAAATGTTATCTTGCATCTAACACAATTGTGTGAGCAATTATGTACGAAAAGGCTGATGTGTTTTACGAATTGATAATAGTATGGGGTATTAGCCATCTATTGATTCAAAATCTAGTGTGAGTGTGAAAATGATTTGTATCAAAGACCAAACCACATCTGGCGAATTAAAATTAATTAACACCCAACCCAAGCACTGTAGTTAAAATGCGTAGTGTACTGAAATTATACACAATCATGACATATTAAACTAAAGTCCAGTGAAAATATGTCCAAATAACTCATTGTCAATGTTCTTGATTATCCTCCATACAATAGTATCTCAAATAGGAATGTTCAAATCCAACCAGATTGAAAATCGAAAAACGTCAGATAGGAAATTTCTTAACAATTTCCCTTGATCATGCGAGTCATTCTAGTATTATGTCCCTTAATCTATAGATGCCGTTATCCATATTAAAATGAAAATAAATGTATGCACGAAATATCCTCAAGTCACAGCATTTTCATCATCTCATAGAATGTGCGTTCGTTAGACCGAATATGATCACTGTCAATAAAGCACAATATATCCACGTAATGCGCTGAGTTGAAAGAGTTACTACACGAAATTGAGCATTTCAGCATTCATCAACATCAGGTGCCGTGTGAACCGATTAATACTTGTAAGCCTTGTCACACAAGTCATTGAAAGATTTTCTTCAAAATGCGAAAATCTAACATAGTTCCCAGCATTAGCATCTTACAGCAAGTTATGGTATCCTCTACCTTTGGACTTCAGTAATACACTTGAAAATTCTGTTCAACCGCAGTAGTGTCATACAAAAACGTTATCATAAGTGCAATATTCCACTGGTCACCTTATCACGAAGTCAGTCCATAGGTTAGTTGCAACATCACAAGTGAACTGCATTTCTCGAGTTGATTGGTGACATTGGGTCCTTGACACACCGAGACAGGACATCCGCCAGAACATTCTGACTGCCCTTGATAGACCGTATTTCATAACCGTAAGGCTAAAGTGCAAGAGATGCCCTGGCAGCCCTCTCATTCCTAAATCTTGCAGTTTTTAGGTAGGACAGAGCCTTCTGATCTGTCTCCAAGATGAATCTTGATCCCATAAGATATTTCTGGACTTTGGAGAAACAGAAGACAACCGCAAGAAGTTCCCTTTCTACAATCGGGTATTTCTGCTCCGTTGGAGTTAATTTTCGACTGACGTACAGGATTGGATGTAGACAACCATCGAATTCCTGCATAAGCGTACCACCGATTCCTGATCCAGAGGCGTCGACTCTAAAGATAAAGGGAAATCGAGCGTCAGGTAATCTCAAAATTGGTGATTTGGAAAAACAGGTTTTAAGTACATTTAGAAAAAACATCGCAAACATGGGACCAAACAATCTTACTTGGGGAGTTCTTTCTTAACAACGAAGACAGAACTGAAGTAATTTCTGAAAAAATAGGCAAGAATTTTCTATAGAAACCGACTAGACCCAAAAGACTGCGAACCTGTTTTTTTTGTTTTAAGAATTTCAAGATTTTAGAGATAGTTGAATCTTCAGGTTTAAGAAAACCACCTCCTACCTTATGACCAAGAAAAGAAATTTCAGTGAATCCTATTCCTGTATTGGAAGGTCTAGCAGTAAGGTGATAGAGATAGACTATCTATAAGAGAATCTCACAAAGCCAAAAGAACAGTGTAGAAAATTGCGTTCAAATAGTCAAAGTATAGTATAAAGATGTGTGCATTCTACAAAACTGACCATTAAAATGTACAACATTATTAGCCTCATCATAAGTACCAATATGAAACAAGACCTCCTGTAAATGATTAGTGGAAAGAAAACATTCACGTCCCTGCAAAGGAACAAGTATGAAGTTATTACGTTCTTTAAATGGTGGAACCCGACCTGTAACATCCGAAAAAAGAAATAGTATTGTTAAAACCGCCACACTACCCAATGTAGTGGCTAGTACGTACCACATGAAATCATGGGATGTCAGCATCTGAAAGAAAAAAGCTAAAGTGATATTAATATCCTCGAGGTTCCTACAAGAAAATGAAGAACCATAGAGTAAAAGGACAATGGCAAAAAGGAAAACAAACAGCCAAACATACAGTTTTGACTGAAGAGTATACCACCAAACTAAATTTGACACCGGACCAACCTCTACATCAACAATGTCAGATATCACATCATCAGTGATGGATGTGGATGGTTTCACATTGGCAACATTGTCATTAACAATGCTGGGTTTCACATCATCCATGCTGGATGTGGTTGGCTCCATATCAGCAGCAACCAGTGATTCACTCGAGTCAAAATAGACATCCGCAGATTTCTCACCCTTGTGGAAATCATCAAGGGACTCCTCAATGATGGGAGGAAGAAATTTTTTACAACACCATCATCATTACTCAAAACTGTGGGTATCCGAGTCCGATCATATGATCGTGCATGTACATGCCTAAGAGCCTGTGCTCTGGTAGTATCAACCCTGGCAGTATATACATGTCGTTGTTGCTCCCACCTCAAAATATCATCATCAGTACAATCATGAAGACCAGGAATATTCCCTAAAATTATCCCAGCTACTGGTTTTGACAACAGACATACTATAGTCCTGCCTGTAAAATATGGGGTATCCAGGAATACCTCAGCAGTTGGATAGTATTCCACTGTGCCCCAAATGTAATGCACTGAACCTCTTCGCTTGTATAATCAGCAGGGTCCACTAATGAACTTCGAACTCCCACAGGGGCGGATCCAGTGTCCCTGAGTACTGAAAAAATTTGGTTGTTCACAAAACCCTTATAAAAAACCACTGATCCTGTCCCATTATAAGAGGACATCACTGGCAAAGGATGTCTACACCGGAGCCTAGGAACTCCCTCTGGCTGAAACAAAGAATTACATTCTGAACAATTAGTACTGTTGGATAAGTCTACACTACATGCATTAGCATGAGAGACAACATTAGTTTTCTGTACTGGATTACTGTCACTGTGATGCACAACAGCATTAGAACGTTCAAGATTCCTCGACTGCCTAAAGTTATTGTTTTGTTGAGAACCTCTGTTATTGAAAGAATTGTCATTATTCCTGTAGAATGACATTTGTCCTCTGCCTGATCTGAAATTATATCCACCTCTGTTCTGATATTCATTAGATCTGAAGGATGATTGTGGAGGAAAATATCCATCATCATATGAGTAATAATTTTTTGAGGCTGTTGTGATCTTTTATTGAAATTATATCTCCCACTGAAAGAGCCATTATTGTGATCTCGATTTACTCGAAAGTTCCTATCCATGCCATTAGATCTCTGTCTAGGTGAATTAGGCATCACAGTCCTAGCAGATGCCACTGGCAATGAATCCTTAATGTTACTTTTGCTAAGGTTCCTACCAGGATGTGCAATCTGGTATTGCCGTCCAAGATTTTCCATAGTTGATAATGTTTCAGGTTTTCTCTCCTGTAGGAATGATAAAAAGTCACCACTGACTGAAGACAGCACTTTGTCTCTCAGAATTAGATCAGCTAGCCCATCAAAAGTTTTTTCAATTTTTGACAAATCAACCCATCTAGAAAAGCAAAGCTTAATAGATGACACAAATTCAGCAAAATCCTTAGCTGAATCGGGTAACAATAAATTTAGCTTCAACCAATACCCATTTTCATCTAATTGATACTTCTTTAGCAACAAAGCTTTTACAGCCTCATAATCATTTCTAGTCTGATCATCCATGGTGCAGACTGCAGTAAGAGCCTCACCCACTAATAAACTCATCAACCTGCTAGGCCATGTAGCTCTATCAATCCTAAACTCTTGGCAATATGTTTCATACCTATTTAAGAAGCATGAAATTTCATCAATATTTGGACTAAATTTTGGCAAATTGAGCCTAAAAGTGGAAGCATGGTCTTTTTTTCAGCCTCACCATTCAATGGGTTAGCCTGTGGATGTTGGAGTCTTAATTTTTCCAACTCAAGTTCTGCCATTTTTAGCATACGCTAATTTCTTTTCCTCAAGCTCTTGTTGCGCTTTTATTTCAGCTTGAGCCTGTTGTGCCTTTAATTCTGCCTATGCATGTGCCAATTTTTTTTCTTCAAGTTCATATTCTCTTCTTTTATTCTCTTGAGCCAATTCATCCTGTCTTCTCCTCTCAGCTAACTCTTCTTCTTTCCTCTTCTCAGCTAATTCTTCTTCTCTCCTCTCCTTAGCTAAATTTCTATCTAATTGTCTCTGATCTCTTAGTTCATCTTCTAACCTTTTTAATTCTTTTACATGCTCATTTAATGCAAATACTTTTAGTTTCACCCTCTATACCAAATTCTTTTCCAATCTTCGTAAAATACTCCAAGGTAGGCAAGATTCACTATTATTGTGACTGCAAATTGTACAATAACAATGCAAATATTATATAATCAATATGTAAGCAATATGATCAATAATTATTTCACCACTCAAAAGTAATTAACTGCATGTAAATATAGATATTATAGTAGGAGGAAAAAAAACAGATACGAACTAGATTACAGGATACAGTGAAAGAGCTAACTCAAGATAATACTAATGAAAAAATCAAGGCAGAACTGTATGAATTGTAAAAGTGAAAAAAAAATTAGCTCTATCACACTTATGACAAGACAAGCACAATTTCACAACATCTATGACATCTAAGAACTGAGGGATAGCAAGAATAGACCAACAATCTCACAAACAATAATGCAGAAAAACTAAATAAAATTACAATTAACTTGACACCAATAACAAACTTACAAAATAACAGGACCTTCACAACTAGACAAATAATGAATCTGGTTAATTCAATTAAGGCAGTAACACTCAGCTATGTTCGCCACCCCCTTAATTTGAAAAAAAATCAGATGCAAAAACTAAAGAACGCCTATGAATTTACGACCGTCCATGGATAATCGTCACACAGAGGGAGTAGCCATCTTAATGACACAGAAAGCAGCAGCATCGCTTATCAGCTGGGTACCTAATAATGAGAGGCTAATATTAGCTAGATTTCAGACAAGATTTTTCAAGCTCTCAATTGTACAATGTTATGCACCAACTAACGACGCTCTTGATACCACAAAAGATGACTTCTATGAAGCACTTCTAAGTACATCAACACAATACCCAAGCATGACATAATAGCAGTCATGGGCGATTTTAACGCCAAAGTAGGTGACAACAACGATGGAGTACAAAGATATCTCGGTACTCATGGCATAGGCTGTATGAATCAAAATGGCGAAAGACTTCTAGAACTTTGTGAAATATCAAACCTCGTTGTGGCAGACACCATCTTTCCACATAAGAATATCCACAAGATAACATGGAATTCACCTGATGGCAGAACTAAGAACCAGATAGATCCCTTCTGCATAAGCGCAAAATTTCGCTCATCAGTTCAAGACGTCAGAGCATACAGAGGTGCAGAGATCGGAAGCGATCATAACCTCTGCATAGCTAAACTGAGAATTAAACTGAAGAAGTTATACCAACCGAATAAAAATAGAAGAATAGATGTACACAGACTGCAATCAAATGATATAAAGGAGGAATATAATGTCAAAATGAACAACTATTTCGATGCTTTAGGCAAAATTGACAACGATATCACCACCAAGACAATCGATACTAAATGGGAACAACTGAGAAAATGACAGAAGCAGCTGTAGCGACCACCGGATACCTAGTACATAAAAAGAAAAAATGGATGAGAGAAGATACTTGGGATAAAATACAAGAAAGGAAAACAGCAAAACTTAAACTACTAGCGGCAAGTACACATAATGCAGTTGAATCTAGCAAACTAACTTATAACTTGTTAAATAAAGAAGTGAAGACAAAAACTCGAAGAGATAAAAGACATTTCATCAATGAACTGGCCGTAGAAGCTGAAAATGCTGCAAGAACTGGTAATAGTAGGTGCCTTTATCAAATTACAAAACAACTATGTCACCAGCCTACTGCTATGGAAACACCTGTTAAAGGTAAATTAGGGAATTCAATACCAACAGAAAAAAGAACAAATGAAGAGATGGGCTGAGCACTTCATGGAGGTGCTAAACAGACCACCACCAACAGTAACACCTGATTTTAATAATGAAACATCCACAACCACTTTGCCAATAACTTGCGATGAATTCACGCTGGACGAGATCAAACAAGCCGTTAAAAGATTAAAAATTTTAAAGCTGCTGGAGTTGACGAAATTTCAGGGGAAATGATTAAAGCAGTTAATGACAACAACCTCTTGAGAATTTTAGATATTATAAATGAAGTATGGAGAGAAGAACAACCACCACAACAATGGAAAGACAGTATTATTGTAAGTTACCGAAGAAAGGTGATCTATCAGACTGTAATAACTGGCGTGGTATATCTCTATTATCAGTACCTGGAAAATTATTATGTTGCATGATGTTAGAAAGACTTAAATTGCTTGCTGACGAAAAGATCAGAGAAGAACAAGCGGGTTTCAGGCCGAAACGATCATGTATTGATCAAATATTCACACTAAGAACAATTATAGAAGAATCAGTGGAAATGCAATCGCCACTTATTATCACCTTCGTCGATTTTCAAAAAGCCTTTGATAGTCTACACCGCCCATCATTGTGGAAGATACTTACAATCTATGGTTTTCCAACAAAATATGTGAATATAATCAAGCGCTATATGACAATGCAAGATGTTGTGTTAGAACAAATAAAGGGAATACAGAATGGTTTACAGTAGAAACAGGGGTGAAACAAGGCTGTATTATGTCACCACTACTTTTTGGAATAGCTATTGATTGGGTTATGAGAAAGTATACCCACAATGAACAATTAGGTATAAAATGGACAAATGGAAAATTCCTGGGGGACCTGGATTTCGCAGATGATTTAGCATTCTTAAGTTCAACAACAAGACAATCCCAAGAAGCAGTAAATAATTTGTGTCATCTCTCGGTTAAAATAGGTCTCCAAATAAATGCCTCTAAAACTAAAGCTATGAACTTTTCTAACGAGACCTTTGATATCATCTTGAACGGGGAAAAACTACAGAAAGTTGAAAGTTTCAATTATTTAGGCAGTAAAATGACTCAGGATGGTGACACAACAAGAGAAATCCATACTAGAATTGCTTTGGCAGCTAGCGCCTTCAATAGATTATCTAACATTTGGAAATTACGATCATTGAATATACATACCAAGCTTCGTCTGTTTAATTCAAATGTTATCTCAGTGTTAACATACGGCTGTGAGAGTTGGAAAATAACAATAAATTAATATTAGACAAACATAAAGGTATGTTTTCAGGCACTCGTAAGAAATAAAGAAGTAGAACACTTGGACAACAGAAAAACAACAGACGTGAGTGGCTTACCCAGGGTTCGAACCCCGTACCTTCCGTACGACAACTCCGCCTAGCTATCAAGCGAATCACACTGACCCCACGGCCAGCTAGGCATCCCCAAAAAAAAGATGCTTTGCTGGCTATTTATCAGTACGAAACACACAAGATAACACCGGAAGTATACAGTGGGCAACTCAGCCCTTAAATGACGCAATCACTTCTGTTGTTCTCCTATTAACAGTATGTGTCAGTCCAAACAAGACAAAGACCTTGATACTGGGTCCAGTAAATAATAGAAGACTTAAGGACATTAGTATAGAACAGAGGGTAGGTTTCTGGTATTTTATAAACATAAATAACACATAAGGAAGGGAAACCCGAGGCCTGTAAACAGTAAATTAATATTAGACAAACATAAAGGTATGTTTTCAGGCACTCGTAAGAAATAAAGAAGTAGAACACTTGGACAACAGAAAAACAACAGACGTGAGTGGCTTACCCAGGGTTCGAACCCCGTACCTTCCGTACGACAACTCCGCCTAGCTATCAAGCGAATCACACTGACCCCACGGCCAGCTAGGCATCCCTAAAAAAAGATGCTTTGCTGGCTATTTATCAGTACGAAACACACAAGATAACACCGGAAGTATACAGTGGGCAACTCAGCCCTTAAATGACGCAATCACTTCTGTTGTTCTCCTATTAACAGTATGTGTCAGTCCAAACAAGACAAAGACCTTGATACTGGGACCAGTAAATAGTAGAAGACTTAAGGACATTAGTATAGAACAGAGGGTAGGTTTCTGGTATTGTATAAACATAAATAACACATAAGGAAGGGAAACCCGAGGCCTGTAAACAGTAAATTAATATTAGACAAACATAAAGGTATGTTTTCAGGCACTCGTAAGAAATAAAGAAGTAGAACACTTGGACAACAGAAAAACAACAGACGTGAGTGGCTTACCCAGGGTTCGAACCCCGTACCTTCCGTACGACAACTCCGCCTAGCTATCAAGCGAATCACACTGACCCCACGGCCAGCTAGGCATCCCCAAAAAAGATGCTTTGCTGGCTATTTATCAGTACGAAACACACAAGATAACACCGGAAGTATACAGTGGGCAACTCAGCCCTTAAATGACGCAATCACTTCTGTTGTTCTCCTATTAACAGTATGTGTCAGTCCAAACAAGACAAAGACCTTGATACTGGGTCCAGTAAATAGTAGAAGACTTAAGGACATTAGTATAGAACAGAGGGTAGGTTTCTGGTATTTGATAAACATAAATAACACATAAGGAAGGGAAACCCGAGGCCTGTAAACAGTAAATTAATATTAGACAAACATAAAGGTATGTTTTCAGGCACTCGTAAGAAATAAAGAAGTAGAACACTTGGACAACAGAAAAACAACAGACGTGAGTGGCTTACCCAGGGTTCGAACCCCGTACCTTCCGTACGACAACTCCGCCTAGCTATCAAGCGAATCACACTGACCCCACGGCCAGCTAGGCATCCCCAAAAAAAGATGCTTTGCTGGCTATTTATCAGTACGAAACACACAAGATAACACCGGAAGTATACAGTGGGCAACTCAGCCCTTAAATGACGCAATCACTTCTGTTGTTCTCCTATTAACAGTATGTGTCAGTCCAAACAAGACAAAGACCTTGATACTGGGTCCAGTAAATAGTAGAAGACTTAAGGACATTAGTATAGAACAGAGGGTAGGTTTCTGGTATTGTATAAACATAAATAACACATAAGGAAGGGAAACCCGAGGCCTGTAAACAGTAAATTAATATTAGACAAACATAAAGGTATGTTTTCAGGCACTCGTAAGAAATAAAGAAGTAGAACACTTGGACAACAGAAAAACAACAGACGTGAGTGGCTTACCCAGGGTTCGAACCCCGTACCTTCCGTACGACAACTCCGCCTAGCTATCAAGCGAATCACACTGACCCCACGGCCAGCTAGGCATCCCCAAAAAAAGATGCTTTGCTGGCTATTTATCAGTACGAAACACACAAGATAACACCGGAAGTATACAGTGGGCAACTCAGCCCTTAAATGACGCAATCACTTCTGTTGTTCTCCTATTAACAGTATGTGTCAGTCCAAACAAGACAAAGACCTTGATACTGGGTCCAGTAAATAGTAGAAGACTTAAGGACATTAGTATAGAACAGAGGGTAGGTTTCTGGTATTGTATAAACATAAATAACACATAAGGAAGGGAAACCCGAGGCCTGTAAACAGTAAATTAATATTAGACAAACATAAAGGTATGTTTTCAGGCACTCGTAAGAAATAAAGAAGTAGAACACTTGGACAACAGAAAAACAACAGACGTGAGTGGCTTACCCAGGGTTCGAACCCCGTACCTTCCGTACGACAACTCCGCCTAGCTATCAAGCGAATCACACTGACCCCACGGCCAGCTAGGCATCCCCAAAAAAAGATGCTTTGCTGGCTATTTATCAGTACGAAACACACAAGATAACACCGGAAGTATACAGTGGGCAACTCAGCCCTTAAATGACGCAATCACTTCTGTTGTTCTCCTATTAACAGTATGTGTCAGTCCAAACAAGACAAAGACCTTGATACTGGGTCCAGTAAATAGTAGAAGACTTAAGGACATTAGTATAGAACAGAGGGTAGGTTTCTGGTATTGTATAAACATAAATAACACATAAGGAAGGGAAACCCGAGGCCTGTAAACAGTAAATTAATATTAGACAAACATAAAGGTATGTTTTCAGGCACTCGTAAGAAATAAAGAAGTAGAACACTTGGACAACAGAAAAACAACAGACGTGAGTGGCTTACCCAGGGTTCGAACCCCGTACCTTCCGTACGACAACTCCGCCTAGCTATCAAGCGAATCACACTGACCCCACGGCCAGCTAGGCATCCCCAAAAAAAGATGCTTTGCTGGCTATTTATCAGTACGAAACACACAAGATAACACCGGAAGTATACAGTGGGCAACTCAGCCCTTAAATGACGCAATCACTTCTGTTGTTCTCCTATTAACAGTATGTGTCAGTCCAAACAAGACAAAGACCTTGATACTGGGTCCAGTAAATAGTAGAAGACTTAAGGACATTAGTATAGAACAGAGGGTAGGTTTCTGGTATTGTATAAACATAAATAACACATAAGGAAGGGAAACCCGAGGCCTGTAAACAGTAAATTAATATTAGACAAACATAAAGGTATGTTTTCAGGCACTCGTAAGAAATAAAGAAGTAGAACACTTGGACAACAGAAAAACAACAGACGTGAGTGGCTTACCCAGGGTTCGAACCCCGTACCTTCCGTACGACAACTCCGCCTAGCTATCAAGCGAATCACACTGACCCCACGGCCAGCTAGGCATCCCCAAAAAAAGATGCTTTGCTGGCTATTTATCAGTACGAAACACACAAGATAACACCGGAAGTATACAGTGGGCAACTCAGCCCTTAAATGACGCAATCACTTCTGTTGTTCTCCTATTAACAGTATGTGTCAGTCCAAACAAGACAAAGACCTTGATACTGGGTCCAGTAAATAGTAGAAGACTTAAGGACATTAGTATAGAACAGAGGGTAGGTTTCTGGTATTGTATAAACATAAATAACACATAAGGAAGGGAAACCCGAGGCCTGTAAACAGTAAATTAATATTAGACAAACATAAAGGTATGTTTTCAGGCACTCGTAAGAAATAAAGAAGTAGAACACTTGGACAACAGAAAAACAACAGACGTGAGTGGCTTACCCAGGGTTCGAACCCCGTACCTTCCGTACGACAACTCCGCCTAGCTATCAAGCGAATCACACTGACCCCACGGCCAGCTAGGCATCCCCAAAAAAAGATGCTTTGCTGGCTATTTATCAGTACGAAACACACAAGATAACACCGGAAGTATACAGTGGGCAACTCAGCCCTTAAATGACGCAATCACTTCTGTTGTTCTCCTATTAACAGTATGTGTCAGTCCAAACAAGACAAAGACCTTGATACTGGGTCCAGTAAATAGTAGAAGACTTAAGGACATTAGTATAGAACAGAGGGTAGGTTTCTGGTATTGTATAAACATAAATAACACATAAGGAAGGGAAACCCGAGGCCTGTAAACAGTAAATTAATATTAGACAAACATAAAGGTATGTTTTCAGGCACTCGTAAGAAATAAAGAAGTAGAACACTTGGACAACAGAAAAACAACAGACGTGAGTGGCTTACCCAGGGTTCGAACCCCGTACCTTCCGTACGACAACTCCGCCTAGCTATCAAGCGAATCACACTGACCCCACGGCCAGCTAGGCATCCCCAAAAAAATGCTTTGCTGGCTATTTATCAGTACGAAACACACAAGATAACACCGGAAGTATACAGTGGGCAACTCAGCCCTTAAATGACGCAATCACTTCTGTTGTTCTCCTATTAACAGTATGTGTCAGTCCAAACAAGACAAAGACCTTGATACTGGGTCCAGTAAATAGTAGAAGACTTAAGGACATTAGTATAGAACAGAGGGTAGGTTTCTGGTATTGTATAAACATAAATAACACATAAGGAAGGGAAACCCGAGGCCTGTAAACAGTAAATTAATATTAGACAAACATAAAGGTATGTTTTCAGGCACTCGTAAGAAATAAAGAAGTAGAACACTTGGACAACAGAAAAACAACAGACGTGAGTGGCTTACCCAGGGTTCGAACCCCGTACCTTCCGTACGACAACTCCGCCTAGCTATCAAGCGAATCACACTGACCCCACGGCCAGCTAGGCATCCCCAAAAAAAGATGCTTTGCTGGCTATTTATCAGTACGAAACACACAAGATAACACCGGAAGTATACAGTGGGCAACTCAGCCCTTAAATGACGCAATCACTTCTGTTGTTCTCCTATTAACAGTATGTGTCAGTCCAAACAAGACAAAGACCTTGATACTGGGTCCAGTAAATAGTAGAAGACTTAAGGACATTAGTATAGAACAGAGGGTAGGTTTCTGGTATTGTATAAACATAAATAACACATAAGGAAGGGAAACCCGAGGCCTGTAAACAGTAAATTAATATTAGACAAACATAAAGGTATGTTTTCAGGCACTCGTAAGAAATAAAGAAGTAGAACACTTGGACAACAGAAAAACAACAGACGTGAGTGGCTTACCCAGGGTTCGAACCCCGTACCTTCCGTACGACAACTCCGCCTAGCTATCAAGCGAATCACACTGACCCCACGGCCAGCTAGGCATCCCCAAAAAAATGCTTTGCTGGCTATTTATCAGTACGAAACACACAAGATAACACCGGAAGTATACAGTGGGCAACTCAGCCCTTAAATGACGCAATCACTTCTGTTGTTCTCCTATTAACAGTATGTGTCAGTCCAAACAAGACAAAGACCTTGATACTGGGTCCAGTAAATAGTAGAAGACTTAAGGACATTAGTATAGAACAGAGGGTAGGTTTCTGGTATTGTATAAACATAAATAACACATAAGGAAGGGAAACCCGAGGCCTGTAAACAGTAAATTAATATTAGACAAACATAAAGGTATGTTTTCAGGCACTCGTAAGAAATAAAGAAGTAGAACACTTGGACAACAGAAAAACAACAGACGTGAGTGGCTTACCCAGGGTTCGAACCCCGTACCTTCCGTACGACAACTCCGCCTAGCTATCAAGCGAATCACACTGACCCCACGGCCAGCTAGGCATCCCCAAAAAAAGATGCTTTGCTGGCTATTTATCAGTACGAAACACACAAGATAACACCGGAAGTATACAGTGGGCAACTCAGCCCTTAAATGACGCAATCACTTCTGTTGTTCTCCTATTAACAGTATGTGTCAGTCCAAACAAGACAAAGACCTTGATACTGGGTCCAGTAAATAGTAGAAGACTTAAGGACATTAGTATAGAACAGAGGGTAGGTTTCTGGTATTGTATAAACATAAATAACACATAAGGAAGGGAAACCCGAGGCCTGTAAACAGTAAATTAATATTAGACAAACATAAAGGTATGTTTTCAGGCACTCGTAAGAAATAAAGAAGTAGAACACTTGGACAACAGAAAAACAACAGACGTGAGTGGCTTACCCAGGGTTCGAACCCCGTACCTTCCGTACGACAACTCCGCCTAGCTATCAAGCGAATCACACTGACCCCACGGCCAGCTAGGCATCCCCAAAAAAAGATGCTTTGCTGGCTATTTATCAGTACGAAACACACAAGATAACACCGGAAGTATACAGTGGGCAACTCAGCCCTTAAATGACGCAATCACTTCTGTTGTTCTCCTATTAACAGTATGTGTCAGTCCAAACAAGACAAAGACCTTGATACTGGGTCCAGTAAATAGTAGAAGACTTAAGGACATTAGTATAGAACAGAGGGTAGGTTTCTGGTATTGTATAAACATAAATAACACATAAGGAAGGGAAACCCGAGGCCTGTAAACAGTAAATTAATATTAGACAAACATAAAGGTATGTTTTCAGGCACTCGTAAGAAATAAAGAAGTAGAACACTTGGACAACAGAAAAACAACAGACGTGAGTGGCTTACCCAGGGTTCGAACCCCGTACCTTCCGTACGACAACTCCGCCTAGCTATCAAGCGAATCACACTGACCCCACGGCCAGCTAGGCATCCCCAAAAAAAGATGCTTTGCTGGCTATTTATCAGTACGAAACACACAAGATAACACCGGAAGTATACAGTGGGCAACTCAGCCCTTAAATGACGCAATCACTTCTGTTGTTCTCCTATTAACAGTATGTGTCAGTCCAAACAAGACAAAGACCTTGATACTGGGTCCAGTAAATAGTAGAAGACTTAAGGACATTAGTATAGAACAGAGGGTAGGTTTCTGGTATTGTATAAACATAAATAACACATAAGGAAGGGAAACCCGAGGCCTGTAAACAGTAAATTAATATTAGACAAACATAAAGGTATGTTTTCAGGCACTCGTAAGAAATAAAGAAGTAGAACACTTGGACAACAGAAAAACAACAGACGTGAGTGGCTTACCCAGGGTTCGAACCCCGTACCTTCCGTACGACAACTCCGCCTAGCTATCAAGCGAATCACACTGACCCCACGGCCAGCTAGGCATCCCCAAAAAAGATGCTTTGCTGGCTATTTATCAGTACGAAACACACAAGATAACACCGGAAGTATACAGTGGGCAACTCAGCCCTTAAATGACGCAATCACTTCTGTTGTTCTCCTATTAACAGTATGTGTCAGTCCAAACAAGACAAAGACCTTGATACTGGGTCCAGTAAATAGTAGAAGACTTAAGGACATTAGTATAGAACAGAGGGTAGGTTTCTGGTATTGTATAAACATAAATAACACATAAGGAAGGGAAACCCGAGGCCTGTAAACAGTAAATTAATATTAGACAAACATAAAGGTATGTTTTCAGGCACTCGTAAGAAATAAAGAAGTAGAACACTTGGACAACAGAAAAACAACAGACGTGAGTGGCTTACCCAGGGTTCGAACCCCGTACCTTCCGTACGACAACTCCGCCTAGCTATCAAGCGAATCACACTGACCCCACGGCCAGCTAGGCATCCCCAAAAAAAGATGCTTTGCTGGCTATTTATCAGTACGAAACACACAAGATAACACCGGAAGTATACAGTGGGCAACTCAGCCCTTAAATGACGCAATCACTTCTGTTGTTCTCCTATTAACAGTATGTGTCAGTCCAAACAAGACAAAGACCTTGATACTGGGTCCAGTAAATAGTAGAAGACTTAAGGACATTAGTATAGAACAGAGGGTAGGTTTCTGGTATTGTATAAACATAAATAACACATAAGGAAGGGAAACCCGAGGCCTGTAAACAGTAAATTAATATTAGACAAACATAAAGGTATGTTTTCAGGCACTCGTAAGAAATAAAGAAGTAGAACACTTGGACAACAGAAAAACAACAGACGTGAGTGGCTTACCCAGGGTTCGAACCCCGTACCTTCCGTACGACAACTCCGCCTAGCTATCAAGCGAATCACACTGACCCCACGGCCAGCTAGGCATCCCCAAAAAAAGATGCTTTGCTGGCTATTTATCAGTACGAAACACACAAGATAACACCGGAAGTATACAGTGGGCAACTCAGCCCTTAAATGACGCAATCACTTCTGTTGTTCTCCTATTAACAGTATGTGTCAGTCCAAACAAGACAAAGACCTTGATACTGGGTCCAGTAAATAGTAGAAGACTTAAGGACATTAGTATAGAACAGAGGGTAGGTTTCTGGTATTGTATAAACATAAATAACACATAAGGAAGGGAAACCCGAGGCCTGTAAACAGTAAATTAATATTAGACAAACATAAAGGTATGTTTTCAGGCACTCGTAAGAAATAAAGAAGTAGAACACTTGGACAACAGAAAAACAACAGACGTGAGTGGCTTACCCAGGGTTCGAACCCCGTACCTTCCGTACGACAACTCCGCCTAGCTATCAAGCGAATCACACTGACCCCACGGCCAGCTAGGCATCCCCAAAAAAAGATGCTTTGCTGGCTATTTATCAGTACGAAACACACAAGATAACACCGGAAGTATACAGTGGGCAACTCAGCCCTTAAATGACGCAATCACTTCTGTTGTTCTCCTATTAACAGTATGTGTCAGTCCAAACAAGACAAAGACCTTGATACTGGGTCCAGTAAATAGTAGAAGACTTAAGGACATTAGTATAGAACAGAGGGTAGGTTTCTGGTATTGTATAAACATAAATAACACATAAGGAAGGGAAACCCGAGGCCTGTAAACAGTAAATTAATATTAGACAAACATAAAGGTATGTTTTCAGGCACTCGTAAGAAATAAAGAAGTAGAACACTTGGACAACAGAAAAACAACAGACGTGAGTGGCTTACCCAGGGTTCGAACCCCGTACCTTCCGTACGACAACTCCGCCTAGCTATCAAGCGAATCACACTGACCCCACGGCCAGCTAGGCATCCCCAAAAAAAGATGCTTTGCTGGCTATTTATCAGTACGAAACACACAAGATAACACCGGAAGTATACAGTGGGCAACTCAGCCCTTAAATGACGCAATCACTTCTGTTGTTCTCCTATTAACAGTATGTGTCAGTCCAAACAAGACAAAGACCTTGATACTGGGTCCAGTAAATAGTAGAAGACTTAAGGACATTAGTATAGAACAGAGGGTAGGTTTCTGGTATTGTATAAACATAAATAACACATAAGGAAGGGAAACCCGAGGCCTGTAAACAGTAAATTAATATTAGACAAACATAAAGGTATGTTTTCAGGCACTCGTAAGAAATAAAGAAGTAGAACACTTGGACAACAGAAAAACAACAGACGTGAGTGGCTTACCCAGGGTTCGAACCCCGTACCTTCCGTACGACAACTCCGCCTAGCTATCAAGCGAATCACACTGACCCCACGGCCAGCTAGGCATCCCCAAAAAAGATGCTTTGCTGGCTATTTATCAGTACGAAACACACAAGATAACACCGGAAGTATACAGTGGGCAACTCAGCCCTTAAATGACGCAATCACTTCTGTTGTTCTCCTATTAACAGTATGTGTCAGTCCAAACAAGACAAAGACCTTGATACTGGGTCCAGTAAATAGTAGAAGACTTAAGGACATTAGTATAGAACAGAGGGTAGGTTTCTGGTATTGTATAAACATAAATAACACATAAGGAAGGGAAACCCGAGGCCTGTAAACAGTAAATTAATATTAGACAAACATAAAGGTATGTTTTCAGGCACTCGTAAGAAATAAAGAAGTAGAACACTTGGACAACAGAAAAACAACAGACGTGAGTGGCTTACCCAGGGTTCGAACCCCGTACCTTCCGTACGACAACTCCGCCTAGCTATCAAGCGAATCACACTGACCCCACGGCCAGCTAGGCATCCCCAAAAAAAGATGCTTTGCTGGCTATTTATCAGTACGAAACACACAAGATAACACCGGAAGTATACAGTGGGCAACTCAGCCCTTAAATGACGCAATCACTTCTGTTGTTCTCCTATTAACAGTATGTGTCAGTCCAAACAAGACAAAGACCTTGATACTGGGTCCAGTAAATAGTAGAAGACTTAAGGACATTAGTATAGAACAGAGGGTAGGTTTCTGGTATTGTATAAACATAAATAACACATAAGGAAGGGAAACCCGAGGCCTGTAAACAGTAAATTAATATTAGACAAACATAAAGGTATGTTTTCAGGCACTCGTAAGAAATAAAGAAGTAGAACACTTGGACAACAGAAAAACAACAGACGTGAGTGGCTTACCCAGGGTTCGAACCCCGTACCTTCCGTACGACAACTCCGCCTAGCTATCAAGCGAATCACACTGACCCCACGGCCAGCTAGGCATCCCCAAAAAAAGATGCTTTGCTGGCTATTTATCAGTACGAAACACACAAGATAACACCGGAAGTATACAGTGGGCAACTCAGCCCTTAAATGACGCAATCACTTCTGTTGTTCTCCTATTAACAGTATGTGTCAGTCCAAACAAGACAAAGACCTTGATACTGGGTCCAGTAAATAGTAGAAGACTTAAGGACATTAGTATAGAACAGAGGGTAGGTTTCTGGTATTTTATAAACATAAATAACACATAAGGAAGGGAAACCCGAGGCCTGTAAACAGTAAATTAATATTAGACAAACATAAAGGTATGTTTTCAGGCACTCGTAAGAAATAAAGAAGTAGAACACTTGGACAACAGAAAACCAACAGACGTGAGTGGCTTACCCAGGGTTCGAACCCCGTACCTTCCGTACGACAACTCCGCCTAGCTATCAAGCGAATCACACTGACCCCACGGCCAGCTAGGCATCCCAAAAAAAGATGCTTTGCTGGCTATTTATCAGTACGAAACACACAAGATAACACCGGAAGTATACAGTGGGCAACTCAGCCCTTAAATGACGCAATCACTTCTGTTGTTCTCCTATTAACAGTATGTGTCAGTCCAAACAAGACAAAGACCTTGATACTGGGTCCAGTAAATAGTAGAAGACTTAAGGACATTAGTATAGAACAGAGGGTAGGTTTCTGGTATTGTATAAACATAAATAACACATAAGGAAGGGAAACCCGAGGCCTGTAAACAGTAAATTAATATTAGACAAACATAAAGGTATGTTTTCAGGCACTCGTAAGAAATAAAGAAGTAGAACACAAAACAACAAACAAGTGACCTGCTTACCAAAGACAAGTTCCGACTTCCGTACGACTGGGTCCACCGTCGTCTAGGTCGACCACTTCCCCTTTCCCAGGGCCATGCCCACCAAAAGGCTTTTCCAGGACTATTATGTCATTACGAAAACACACAGATAACACCGGAAGTATACAGTGGGCAACTCAGCCCTTTAATGACGCAATCACTTCTGTTGTTCTTTTTAACAGTAGTGTCAGTTCACACAAGACAAAGAGATTGATTTCCAATGATGTAGACTTTTAAGCAACAGTTTTATTGAGTGTAAGGTCTGCAGGTATGTATAAACATAAATAACACATAAGGAAGGGAAACCCGAGGCCTGTAAACAGTAAATTAATATTAGACAAACATAAAGGTATGTTTTCAGGCACTCGTAAGAAATAAAGAAGTAGAACACTTGGACAACAGAAAAACAACAGACGTGAGTGGCTTACCCAGGGTTCGAACCCGTACCTTCCGTACGACAACTCCGCCTAGCTATCAAGCGAATCACACTGACCCCACGGCCAGCTAGGCATCCCCAAAAAAATGCTTTGCTGGCTATTTATCAGTACGAAACACACAAGATAACACCGGAAGTATACAGTGGGCAACTCAGCCCTTAAATGACGCAATCACTTCTGTTGTTCTCCTATTAACAGTATGTGTCAGTCCAAACAAGACAAAGACCTTGATACTGGGTCCAGTAAATAGTAGAAGACTTAAGGACATTAGTATAGAACAGAGGGTAGGTTTCTGGTATTGTATAAACATAAATAACACATAAGGAAGGGAAACCCGAGGCCTGTAAACAGTAAATTAATATTAGACAAACATAAAGGTATGTTTTCAGGCACTCGTAAGAAATAAAGAAGTAGAACACTTGGACAACAGAAAAACAACAGACGTGAGTGGCTTACCCAGGGTTCGAACCCCGTACCTTCCGTACGACAACTCCGCCTAGCTATCAAGCGAATCACACTGACCCCACGGCCAGCTAGGCATCCCCAAAAAAGATGCTTTGCTGGCTATTTATCAGTACGAAACACACAAGATAACACCGGAAGTATACAGTGGGCAACTCAGCCCTTAAATGACGCAATCACTTCTGTTGTTCTCCTATTAACAGTATGTGTCAGTCCAAACAAGACAAAGACCTTGATACTGGGTCCAGTAAATAGTAGAAGACTTAAGGACATTAGTATAGAACAGAGGGTAGGTTTCTGGTATTGTATAAACATAAATAACACATAAGGAAGGGAAACCCGAGGCCTGTAAACAGTAAATTAATATTAGACAAACATAAAGGTATGTTTTCAGGCACTCGTAAGAAATAAAGAAGTAGAACACTTGGACAACAGAAAAACAACAGACGTGAGTGGCTTACCCAGGGTTCGAACCCCGTACCTTCCGTACGACAACTCCGCCTAGCTATCAAGCGAATCACACTGACCCCACGGCCAGCTAGGCATCCCCAAAAAAGATGCTTTGCTGGCTATTTATCAGTACGAAACACACAAGATAACACCGGAAGTATACAGTGGGCAACTCAGCCCTTAAATGACGCAATCACTTCTGTTGTTCTCCTATTAACAGTATGTGTCAGTCCAAACAAGACAAAGACCTTGATACTGGGTCCAGTAAATAGTAGAAGACTTAAGGACATTAGTATAGAACAGAGGGTAGGTTTCTGGTATTGTATAAACATAAATAACACATAAGGAAGGGAAACCCGAGGCCTGTAAACAGTAAATTAATATTAGACAAACATAAAGGTATGTTTTCAGGCACTCGTAAGAAATAAAGAAGTAGAAACACTTGGACAACAGAAAAACAACAGACGTGAGTGGCTTACCCAGGGTTCGAACCCCGTACCTTCCGTACGACAACTCCGCCTAGCTATCAAGCGAATCACACTGACCCCACGGCCAGCTAGGCATCCCCAAAAAAAGATGCTTTGCTGGCTATTTATCAGTACGAAACACACAAGATAACACCGGAAGTATACAGTGGGCAACTCAGCCCTTAAATGACGCAATCACTTCTGTTGTTCTCCTATTAACAGTATGTGTCAGTCCAAACAAGACAAAGACCTTGATACTGGGTCCAGTAAATAGTAGAAGACTTAAGGACATTAGTATAGAACAGAGGGTAGGTTTCTGGTATTGTATAAACATAAATAACACATAAGGAAGGGAAACCCGAGGCCTGTAAACAGTAAATTAATATTAGACAAACATAAAGGTATGTTTTCAGGCACTCGTAAGAAATAAAGAAGTAGAACACTTGGACAACAGAAAAACAACAGACGTGAGTGGCTTACCCAGGGTTCGAACCCCGTACCTTCCGTACGACAACTCCGCCTAGCTATCAAGCGAATCACACTGACCCCACGGCCAGCTAGGCATCCCCAAAAAAAGATGCTTTGCTGGCTATTTATCAGTACGAAACACACAAGATAACACCGGAAGTATACAGTGGGCAACTCAGCCCTTAAATGACGCAATCACTTCTGTTGTTCTCCTATTAACAGTATGTGTCAGTCCAAACAAGACAAAGACCTTGATACTGGGTCCAGTAAATAGTAGAAGACTTAAGGACATTAGTATAGAACAGAGGGTAGGTTTCTGGTATTGTATAAACATAAATAACACATAAGGAAGGGAAACCCGAGGCCTGTAAACAGTAAATTAATATTAGACAAACATAAAGGTATGTTTTCAGGCACTCGTAAGAAATAAAGAAGTAGAACACTTGGACAACAGAAAAACAACAGACGTGAGTGGCTTACCCAGGGTTCGAACCCCGTACCTTCCGTACGACAACTCCGCCTAGCTATCAAGCGAATCACACTGACCCCACGGCCAGCTAGGCATCCCCAAAAAAAGATGCTTTGCTGGCTATTTATCAGTACGAAACACACAAGATAACACCGGAAGTATACAGTGGGCAACTCAGCCCTTAAATGACGCAATCACTTCTGTTGTTCTCCTATTAACAGTATGTGTCAGTCCAAACAAGACAAAGACCTTGATACTGGGTCCAGTAAATAGTAGAAGACTTAAGGACATTAGTATAGAACAGAGGGTAGGTTTCTGGTATTGTATAAACATAAATAACACATAAGGAAGGGAAACCCGAGGCCTGTAAACAGTAAATTAATATTAGACAAACATAAAGGTATGTTTTCAGGCACTCGTAAGAAATAAAGAAGTAGAACACTTGGACAACAGAAAAACAACAGACGTGAGTGGCTTACCCAGGGTTCGAACCCCGTACCTTCCGTACGACAACTCCGCCTAGCTATCAAGCGAATCACACTGACCCCACGGCCAGCTAGGCATCCCCAAAAAAAGATGCTTTGCTGGCTATTTATCAGTACGAAACACACAAGATAACACCGGAAGTATACAGTGGGCAACTCAGCCCTTAAATGACGCAATCACTTCTGTTGTTCTCCTATTAACAGTATGTGTCAGTCCAAACAAGACAAAGACCTTGATACTGGGTCCAGTAAATAGTAGAAGACTTAAGGACATTAGTATAGAACAGAGGGTAGGTTTCTGGTATTGTATAAACATAAATAACACATAAGGAAGGGAAACCCGAGGCCTGTAAACAGTAAATTAATATTAGACAAACATAAAGGTATGTTTTCAGGCACTCGTAAGAAATAAAGATTGGACAACAGAAAAACAACAGACGTGAGTGGCTTACCCAGGGTTCGAACCCCGTACCTTCCGTACGACAACTCCGCCTAGCTATCAAGCGAATCACACTGACCCCACGGCCAGCTAGGCATCCCCAAAAAAGATGCTTTGCTGGCTATTTATCAGTACGAAACACACAAGATAACACCGGAAGTATACAGTGGGCAACTCAGCCCTTAAATGACGCAATCACTTCTGTTGTTCTCCTATTAACAGTATGTGTCAGTCCAAACAAGACAAAGACCTTGATACTGGGTCCAGTAAATAGTAGAAGACTTAAGGACATTAGTATAGAACAGAGGGTAGGTTTCTGGTATTGTATAAACATAAATAACACATAAGGAAGGGAAACCCGAGGCCTGTAAACAGTAAATTAATATTAGACAAACATAAAGGTATGTTTTCAGGCACTCGTAAGAAATAAAGAAGTAGAACACTTGGACAACAGAAAAACAACAGACGTGAGTGGCTTACCCAGGGTTCGAACCCCGTACCTTCCGTACGACAACTCCGCCTAGCTATCAAGCGAATCACACTGACCCCACGGCCAGCTAGGCATCCCCAAAAAAAGATGCTTTGCTGGCTATTTATCAGTACGAAACACACAAGATAACACCGGAAGTATACAGTGGGCAACTCAGCCCTTAAATGACGCAATCACTTCTGTTGTTCTCCTATTAACAGTATGTGTCAGTCCAAACAAGACAAAGACCTTGATACTGGGTCCAGTAAATAGTAGAAGACTTAAGGACATTAGTATAGAACAGAGGGTAGGTTTCTGGTATTGTATAAACATAAATAACACATAAGGAAGGGAAACCCGAGGCCTGTAAACAGTAAATTAATATTAGACAAACATAAAGGTATGTTTTCAGGCACTCGTAAGAAATAAAGAAGTAGAACACTTGGACAACAGAAAAACAACAGACGTGAGTGGCTTACCCAGGGTTCGAACCCCGTACCTTCCGTACGACAACTCCGCCTAGCTATCAAGCGAATCACACTGACCCCACGGCCAGCTAGGCATCCCCAAAAAAAGATGCTTTGCTGGCTATTTATCAGTACGAAACACACAAGATAACACCGGAAGTATACAGTGGGCAACTCAGCCCTTAAATGACGCAATCACTTCTGTTGTTCTCCTATTAACAGTATGTGTCAGTCCAAACAAGACAAAGACCTTGATACTGGGTCCAGTAAATAGTAGAAGACTTAAGGACATTAGTATAGAACAGAGGGTAGGTTTCTGGTATTGTATAAACATAAATAACACATAAGGAAGGGAAACCCGAGGCCTGTAAACAGTAAATTAATATTAGACAAACATAAAGGTATGTTTTCAGGCACTCGTAAGAAATAAAGAAGTAGAACACTTGGACAACAGAAAAACAACAGACGTGAGTGGCTTACCCAGGGTTCGAACCCCGTACCTTCCGTACGACAACTCCGCCTAGCTATCAAGCGAATCACACTGACCCCACGGCCAGCTAGGCATCCCCAAAAAAGATGCTTTGCTGGCTATTTATCAGTACGAAACACACAAGATAACACCGGAAGTATACAGTGGGCAACTCAGCCCTTAAATGACGCAATCACTTCTGTTGTTCTCCTATTAACAGTATGTGTCAGTCCAAACAAGACAAAGACCTTGATACTGGGTCCAGTAAATAGTAGAAGACTTAAGGACATTAGTATAGAACAGAGGGTAGGTTTCTGGTATTGTATAAACATAAATAACACATAAGGAAGGGAAACCCGAGGCCTGTAAACAGTAAATTAATATTAGACAAACATAAAGGTATGTTTTCAGGCACTCGTAAGAAATAAAGAAGTAGAACACTTGGACAACAGAAAAACAACAGACGTGAGTGGCTTACCCAGGGTTCGAACCCCGTACCTTCCGTACGACAACTCCGCCTAGCTATCAAGCGAATCACACTGACCCCACGGCCAGCTAGGCATCCCCAAAAAAAGATGCTTTGCTGGCTATTTATCAGTACGAAACACACAAGATAACACCGGAAGTATACAGTGGGCAACTCAGCCCTTAAATGACGCAATCACTTCTGTTGTTCTCCTATTAACAGTATGTGTCAGTCCAAACAAGACAAAGACCTTGATACTGGGTCCAGTAAATAGTAGAAGACTTAAGGACATTAGTATAGAACAGAGGGTAGGTTTCTGGTATTGTATAAACATAAATAACACATAAGGAAGGGAAACCCGAGGCCTGTAAACAGTAAATTAATATTAGACAAACATAAAGGTATGTTTTCAGGCACTCGTAAGAAATAAAGAAGTAGAACACTTGGACAACAGAAAAACAACAGACGTGAGTGGCTTACCCAGGGTTCGAACCCCGTACCTTCCGTACGACAACTCCGCCTAGCTATCAAGCGAATCACACTGACCCCACGGCCAGCTAGGCATCCCCAAAAAAAGATGCTTTGCTGGCTATTTATCAGTACGAAACACACAAGATAACACCGGAAGTATACAGTGGGCAACTCAGCCCTTAAATGACGCAATCACTTCTGTTGTTCTCCTATTAACAGTATGTGTCAGTCCAAACAAGACAAAGACCTTGATACTGGGTCCAGTAAATAGTAGAAGACTTAAGGACATTAGTATAGAACAGAGGGTAGGTTTCTGGTATTGTATAAACATAAATAACACATAAGGAAGGGAAACCCGAGGCCTGTAAACAGTAAATTAATATTAGACAAACATAAAGGTATGTTTTCAGGCACTCGTAAGAAATAAAGAAGTAGAACACTTGGACAACAGAAAAACAACAGACGTGAGTGGCTTACCCAGGGTTCGAACCCCGTACCTTCCGTACGACAACTCCGCCTAGCTATCAAGCGAATCACACTGACCCCACGGCCAGCTAGGCATCCCCAAAAAAAGATGCTTTGCTGGCTATTTATCAGTACGAAACACACAAGATAACACCGGAAGTATACAGTGGGCAACTCAGCCCTTAAATGACGCAATCACTTCTGTTGTTCTCCTATTAACAGTATGTGTCAGTCCAAACAAGACAAAGACCTTGATACTGGGTCCAGTAAATAGTAGAAGACTTAAGGACATTAGTATAGAACAGAGGGTAGGTTTCTGGTATTGTATAAACATAAATAACACATAAGGAAGGGAAACCCGAGGCCTGTAAACAGTAAATTAATATTAGACAAACATAAAGGTATGTTTTCAGGCACTCGTAAGAAATAAAGAAGTAGAACACTTGGACAACAGAAAAACAACAGACGTGAGTGGCTTACCCAGGGTTCGAACCCCGTACCTTCCGTACGACAACTCCGCCTAGCTATCAAGCGAATCACACTGACCCCACGGCCAGCTAGGCATCCCCAAAAAAAGATGCTTTGCTGGCTATTTATCAGTACGAAACACACAAGATAACACCGGAAGTATACAGTGGGCAACTCAGCCCTTAAATGACGCAATCACTTCTGTTGTTCTCCTATTAACAGTATGTGTCAGTCCAAACAAGACAAAGACCTTGATACTGGGTCCAGTAAATAGTAGAAGACTTAAGGACATTAGTATAGAACAGAGGGTAGGTTTCTGGTATTGTATAAACATAAATAACACATAAGGAAGGGAAACCCGAGGCCTGTAAACAGTAAATTAATATTAGACAAACATAAAGGTATGTTTTCAGGCACTCGTAAGAAATAAAGAAGTAGAACACTTGGACAACAGAAAAACAACAGACGTGAGTGGCTTACCCAGGGTTCGAACCCCGTACCTTCCGTACGACAACTCCGCCTAGCTATCAAGCGAATCACACTGACCCCACGGCCAGCTAGGCATCCCCAAAAAAAGATGCTTTGCTGGCTATTTATCAGTACGAAACACACAAGATAACACCGGAAGTATACAGTGGGCAACTCAGCCCTTAAATGACGCAATCACTTCTGTTGTTCTCCTATTAACAGTATGTGTCAGTCCAAACAAGACAAAGACCTTGATACTGGGTCCAGTAAATAGTAGAAGACTTAAGGACATTAGTATAGAACAGAGGGTAGGTTTCTGGTATTGTATAAACATAAATAACACATAAGGAAGGGAAACCCGAGGCCTGTAAACAGTAAATTAATATTAGACAAACATAAAGGTATGTTTTCAGGCACTCGTAAGAAATAAAGAAGTAGAACACTTGGACAACAGAAAAACAACAGACGTGAGTGGCTTACCCAGGGTTCGAACCCCGTACCTTCCGTACGACAACTCCGCCTAGCTATCAAGCGAATCACACTGACCCCACGGCCAGCTAGGCATCCCCAAAAAAATGCTTTGCTGGCTATTTATCAGTACGAAACACACAAGATAACACCGGAAGTATACAGTGGGCAACTCAGCCCTTAAATGACGCAATCACTTCTGTTGTTCTCCTATTAACAGTATGTGTCAGTCCAAACAAGACAAAGACCTTGATACTGGGTCCAGTAAATAGTAGAAGACTTAAGGACATTAGTATAGAACAGAGGGTAGGTTTCTGGTATTGTATAAACATAAATAACACATAAGGAAGGGAAACCCGAGGCCTGTAAACAGTAAATTAATATTAGACAAACATAAAGGTATGTTTTCAGGCACTCGTAAGAAATAAAGAAGTAGAACACTTGGACAACAGAAAAACAACAGACGTGAGTGGCTTACCCAGGGTTCGAACCCCGTACCTTCCGTACGACAACTCCGCCTAGCTATCAAGCGAATCACACTGACCCCACGGCCAGCTAGGCATCCCCAAAAAAGATGCTTTGCTGGCTATTTATCAGTACGAAACACACAAGATAACACCGGAAGTATACAGTGGGCAACTCAGCCCTTAAATGACGCAATCACTTCTGTTGTTCTCCTATTAACAGTATGTGTCAGTCCAAACAAGACAAAGACCTTGATACTGGGTCCAGTAAATAGTAGAAGACTTAAGGACATTAGTATAGAACAGAGGGTAGGTTTCTGGTATTGTATAAACATAAATAACACATAAGGAAGGGAAACCCGAGGCCTGTAAACAGTAAATTAATATTAGACAAACATAAAGGTATGTTTTCAGGCACTCGTAAGAAATAAAGAAGTAGAACACTTGGACAACAGAAAAACAACAGACGTGAGTGGCTTACCCAGGGTTCGAACCCCGTACCTTCCGTACGACAACTCCGCCTAGCTATCAAGCGAATCACACTGACCCCACGGCCAGCTAGGCATCCCCAAAAAAAGATGCTTTGCTGGCTATTTATCAGTACGAAACACACAAGATAACACCGGAAGTATACAGTGGGCAACTCAGCCCTTAAATGACGCAATCACTTCTGTTGTTCTCCTATTAACAGTATGTGTCAGTCCAAACAAGACAAAGACCTTGATACTGGGTCCAGTAAATAGTAGAAGACTTAAGGACATTAGTATAGAACAGAGGGTAGGTTTCTGGTATTGTATAAACATAAATAACACATAAGGAAGGGAAACCCGAGGCCTGTAAACAGTAAATTAATATTAGACAAACATAAAGGTATGTTTTCAGGCACTCGTAAGAAATAAAGAAGTAGAACACTTGGACAACAGAAAAACAACAGACGTGAGTGGCTTACCCAGGGTTCGAACCCCGTACCTTCCGTACGACAACTCCGCCTAGCTATCAAGCGAATCACACTGACCCCACGGCCAGCTAGGCATCCCCAAAAAAAGATGCTTTGCTGGCTATTTATCAGTACGAAACACACAAGATAACACCGGAAGTATACAGTGGGCAACTCAGCCCTTAAATGACGCAATCACTTCTGTTGTTCTCCTATTAACAGTATGTGTCAGTCCAAACAAGACAAAGACCTTGATACTGGGTCCAGTAAATAGTAGAAGACTTAAGGACATTAGTATAGAACAGAGGGTAGGTTTCTGGTATTGTATAAACATAAATAACACATAAGGAAGGGAAACCCGAGGCCTGTAAACAGTAAATTAATATTAGACAAACATAAAGGTATGTTTTCAGGCACTCGTAAGAAATAAAGAAGTAGAACACTTGGACAACAGAAAAACAACAGACGTGAGTGGCTTACCCAGGGTTCGAACCCCGTACCTTCCGTACGACAACTCCGCCTAGCTATCAAGCGAATCACACTGACCCCACGGCCAGCTAGGCATCCCCAAAAAAAGATGCTTTGCTGGCTATTTATCAGTACGAAACACACAAGATAACACCGGAAGTATACAGTGGGCAACTCAGCCCTTAAATGACGCAATCACTTCTGTTGTTCTCCTATTAACAGTATGTGTCAGTCCAAACAAGACAAAGACCTTGATACTGGGTCCAGTAAATAGTAGAAGACTTAAGGACATTAGTATAGAACAGAGGGTAGGTTTCTGGTATTGTATAAACATAAATAACACATAAGGAAGGGAAACCCGAGGCCTGTAAACAGTAAATTAATATTAGACAAACATAAAGGTATGTTTTCAGGCACTCGTAAGAAATAAAGAAGTAGAACACTTGGACAACAGAAAAACAACAGACGTGAGTGGCTTACCCAGGGTTCGAACCCCGTACCTTCCGTACGACAACTCCGCCTAGCTATCAAGCGAATCACACTGACCCCACGGCCAGCTAGGCATCCCCAAAAAAGATGCTTTGCTGGCTATTTATCAGTACGAAACACACAAGATAACACCGGAAGTATACAGTGGGCAACTCAGCCCTTAAATGACGCAATCACTTCTGTTGTTCTCCTATTAACAGTATGTGTCAGTCCAAACAAGACAAAGACCTTGATACTGGGTCCAGTAAATAGTAGAAGACTTAAGGACATTAGTATAGAACAGAGGGTAGGTTTCTGGTATTGTATAAACATAAATAACACATAAGGAAGGGAAACCCGAGGCCTGTAAACAGTAAATTAATATTAGACAAACATAAAGGTATGTTTTCAGGCACTCGTAAGAAATAAAGAAGTAGAACACTTGGACAACAGAAAAACAACAGACGTGAGTGGCTTACCCAGGGTTCGAACCCCGTACCTTCCGTACGACAACTCCGCCTAGCTATCAAGCGAATCACACTGACCCCACGGCCAGCTAGGCATCCCCAAAAAAGATGCTTTGCTGGCTATTTATCAGTACGAAACACACAAGATAACACCGGAAGTATACAGTGGGCAACTCAGCCCTTAAATGACGCAATCACTTCTGTTGTTCTCCTATTAACAGTATGTGTCAGTCCAAACAAGACAAAGACCTTGATACTGGGTCCAGTAAATAGTAGAAGACTTAAGGACATTAGTATAGAACAGAGGGTAGGTTTCTGGTATTGTATAAACATAAATAACACATAAGGAAGGGAAACCCGAGGCCTGTAAACAGTAAATTAATATTAGACAAACATAAAGGTATGTTTTCAGGCACTCGTAAGAAATAAAGAAGTAGAACACTTGGACAACAGAAAAACAACAGACGTGAGTGGCTTACCCAGGGTTCGAACCCCGTACCTTCCGTACGACAACTCCGCCTAGCTATCAAGCGAATCACACTGACCCCACGGCCAGCTAGGCATCCCCAAAAAAAGATGCTTTGCTGGCTATTTATCAGTACGAAACACACAAGATAACACCGGAAGTATACAGTGGGCAACTCAGCCCTTAAATGACGCAATCACTTCTGTTGTTCTCCTATTAACAGTATGTGTCAGTCCAAACAAGACAAAGACCTTGATACTGGGTCCAGTAAATAGTAGAAGACTTAAGGACATTAGTATAGAACAGAGGGTAGGTTTCTGGTATTGTATAAACATAAATAACACATAAGGAAGGGAAACCCGAGGCCTGTAAACAGTAAATTAATATTAGACAAACATAAAGGTATGTTTTCAGGCACTCGTAAGAAATAAAGAAGTAGAACACTTGGACAACAGAAAAACAACAGACGTGAGTGGCTTACCCAGGGTTCGAACCCCGTACCTTCCGTACGACAACTCCGCCTAGCTATCAAGCGAATCACACTGACCCCACGGCCAGCTAGGCATCCCCAAAAAAGATGCTTTGCTGGCTATTTATCAGTACGAAACACACAAGATAACACCGGAAGTATACAGTGGGCAACTCAGCCCTTAAATGACGCAATCACTTCTGTTGTTCTCCTATTAACAGTATGTGTCAGTCCAAACAAGACAAAGACCTTGATACTGGGTCCAGTAAATAGTAGAAGACTTAAGGACATTAGTATAGAACAGAGGGTAGGTTTCTGGTATTGTATAAACATAAATAACACATAAGGAAGGGAAACCCGAGGCCTGTAAACAGTAAATTAATATTAGACAAACATAAAGGTATGTTTTCAGGCACTCGTAAGAAATAAAGAAGTAGAACACTTGGACAACAGAAAAACAACAGACGTGAGTGGCTTACCCAGGGTTCGAACCCCGTACCTTCCGTACGACAACTCCGCCTAGCTATCAAGCGAATCACACTGACCCCACGGCCAGCTAGGCATCCCCAAAAAAAGATGCTTTGCTGGCTATTTATCAGTACGAAACACACAAGATAACACCGGAAGTATACAGTGGGCAACTCAGCCCTTAAATGACGCAATCACTTCTGTTGTTCTCCTATTAACAGTATGTGTCAGTCCAAACAAGACAAAGACCTTGATACTGGGTCCAGTAAATAGTAGAAGACTTAAGGACATTAGTATAGAACAGAGGGTAGGTTTCTGGTATTGTATAAACATAAATAACACATAAGGAAGGGAAACCCGAGGCCTGTAAACAGTAAATTAATATTAGACAAACATAAAGGTATGTTTTCAGGCACTCGTAAGAAATAAAGAAGTAGAACACTTGGACAACAGAAAAACAACAGACGTGAGTGGCTTACCCAGGGTTCGAACCCCGTACCTTCCGTACGACAACTCCGCCTAGCTATCAAGCGAATCACACTGACCCCACGGCCAGCTAGGCATCCCCAAAAAAAGATGCTTTGCTGGCTATTTATCAGTACGAAACACACAAGATAACACCGGAAGTATACAGTGGGCAACTCAGCCCTTAAATGACGCAATCACTTCTGTTGTTCTCCTATTAACAGTATGTGTCAGTCCAAACAAGACAAAGACCTTGATACTGGGTCCAGTAAATAGTAGAAGACTTAAGGACATTAGTATAGAACAGAGGGTAGGTTTCTGGTATTGTATAAACATAAATAACACATAAGGAAGGGAAACCCGAGGCCTGTAAACAGTAAATTAATATTAGACAAACATAAAGGTATGTTTTCAGGCACTCGTAAGAAATAAAGAAGTAGAACACTTGGACAACAGAAAAACAACAGACGTGAGTGGCTTACCCAGGGTTCGAACCCCGTACCTTCCGTACGACAACTCCGCCTAGCTATCAAGCGAATCACACTGACCCCACGGCCAGCTAGGCATCCCCAAAAAAAGATGCTTTGCTGGCTATTTATCAGTACGAAACACACAAGATAACACCGGAAGTATACAGTGGGCAACTCAGCCCTTAAATGACGCAATCACTTCTGTTGTTCTCCTATTAACAGTATGTGTCAGTCCAAACAAGACAAAGACCTTGATACTGGGTCCAGTAAATAGTAGAAGACTTAAGGACATTAGTATAGAACAGAGGGTAGGTTTCTGGTATTTTATAAACATAAATAACACATAAGGAAGGGAAACCCGAGGCCTGTAAACAGTAAATTAATATTAGACAAACATAAAGGTATGTTTTCAGGCACTCGTAAGAAATAAAGAAGTAGAACACTTGGACAACAGAAAAACAACAGACGTGAGTGGCTTACCCAGGGTTCGAACCCCGTACCTTCCGTACGACAACTCCGCCTAGCTATCAAGCGAATCACACTGACCCCACGGCCAGCTAGGCATCCCCAAAAAAAGATGCTTTGCTGGCTATTTATCAGTACGAAACACACAAGATAACACCGGAAGTATACAGTGGGCAACTCAGCCCTTAAATGACGCAATCACTTCTGTTGTTCTCCTATTAACAGTATGTGTCAGTCCAAACAAGACAAAGACCTTGATACTGGGTCCAGTAAATAGTAGAAGACTTAAGGACATTAGTATAGAACAGAGGGTAGGTTTCTGGTATTTTATAAACATAAATAACACATAAGGAAGGGAAACCCGAGGCCTGTAAACAGTAAATTAATATTAGACAAACATAAAGGTATGTTTTCAGGCACTCGTAAGAAATAAAGAAGTAGAACACTTGGACAACAGAAAAACAACAGACGTGAGTGGCTTACCCAGGGTTCGAACCCCGTACCTTCCGTACGACAACTCCGCCTAGCTATCAAGCGAATCACACTGACCCCACGGCCAGCTAGGCATCCCCAAAAAAAGATGCTTTGCTGGCTATTTATCAGTACGAAACACACAAGATAACACCGGAAGTATACAGTGGGCAACTCAGCCCTTAAATGACGCAATCACTTCTGTTGTTCTCCTATTAACAGTATGTGTCAGTCCAAACAAGACAAAGACCTTGATACTGGGTCCAGTAAATAGTAGAAGACTTAAGGACATTAGTATAGAACAGAGGGTAGGTTTCTGGTATTTTATAAACATAAATAACACATAAGGAAGGGAAACCCGAGGCCTGTAAACAGTAAATTAATATTAGACAAACATAAAGGTATGTTTTCAGGCACTCGTAAGAAATAAAGAAGTAGAACACTTGGACAACAGAAAAACAACAGACGTGAGTGGCTTACCCAGGGTTCGAACCCCGTACCTTCCGTACGACAACTCCGCCTAGCTATCAAGCGAATCACACTGACCCCACGGCCAGCTAGGCATCCCCAAAAAAGATGCTTTGCTGGCTATTTATCAGTACGAAACACACAAGATAACACCGGAAGTATACAGTGGGCAACTCAGCCCTTAAATGACGCAATCACTTCTGTTGTTCTCCTATTAACAGTATGTGTCAGTCCAAACAAGACAAAGACCTTGATACTGGGTCCAGTAAATAGTAGAAGACTTAAGGACATTAGTATAGAACAGAGGGTAGGTTTCTGGTATTGTATAAACATAAATAACACATAAGGAAGGGAAACCCGAGGCCTGTAAACAGTAAATTAATATTAGACAAACATAAAGGTATGTTTTCAGGCACTCGTAAGAAATAAAGAAGTAGAACACTTGGACAACAGAAAAACAACAGACGTGAGTGGCTTACCCAGGGTTCGAACCCCGTACCTTCCGTACGACAACTCCGCCTAGCTATCAAGCGAATCACACTGACCCCACGGCCAGCTAGGCATCCCCAAAAAAAGATGCTTTGCTGGCTATTTATCAGTACGAAACACACAAGATAACACCGGAAGTATACAGTGGGCAACTCAGCCCTTAAATGACGCAATCACTTCTGTTGTTCTCCTATTAACAGTATGTGTCAGTCCAAACAAGACAAAGACCTTGATACTGGGTCCAGTAAATAGTAGAAGACTTAAGGACATTAGTATAGAACAGAGGGTAGGTTTCTGGTATTGTATAAACATAAATAACACATAAGGAAGGGAAACCCGAGGCCTGTAAACAGTAAATTAATATTAGACAAACATAAAGGTATGTTTTCAGGCACTCGTAAGAAATAAAGAAGTAGAACACTTGGACAACAGAAAAACAACAGACGTGAGTGGCTTACCCAGGGTTCGAACCCCGTACCTTCCGTACGACAACTCCGCCTAGCTATCAAGCGAATCACACTGACCCCACGGCCAGCTAGGCATCCCCAAAAAAAGATGCTTTGCTGGCTATTTATCAGTACGAAACACACAAGATAACACCGGAAGTATACAGTGGGCAACTCAGCCCTTAAATGACGCAATCACTTCTGTTGTTCTCCTATTAACAGTATGTGTCAGTCCAAACAAGACAAAGACCTTGATACTGGGTCCAGTAAATAGTAGAAGACTTAAGGACATTAGTATAGAACAGAGGGTAGGTTTCTGGTATTTTATAAACATAAATAACACATAAGGAAGGGAAACCCGAGGCCTGTAAACAGTAAATTAATATTAGACAAACATAAAGGTATGTTTTCAGGCACTCGTAAGAAATAAAGAAGTAGAACACTTGGACAACAGAAAAACAACAGACGTGAGTGGCTTACCCAGGGTTCGAACCCCGTACCTTCCGTACGACAACTCCGCCTAGCTATCAAGCGAATCACACTGACCCCACGGCCAGCTAGGCATCCCCAAAAAAGATGCTTTGCTGGCTATTTATCAGTACGAAACACACAAGATAACACCGGAAGTATACAGTGGGCAACTCAGCCCTTAAATGACGCAATCACTTCTGTTGTTCTCCTATTAACAGTATGTGTCAGTCCAAACAAGACAAAGACCTTGATACTGGGTCCAGTAAATAGTAGAAGACTTAAGGACATTAGTATAGAACAGAGGGTAGGTTTCTGGTATTGTATAAACATAAATAACACATAAGGAAGGGAAACCCGAGGCCTGTAAACAGTAAATTAATATTAGACAAACATAAAGGTATGTTTTCAGGCACTCGTAAGAAATAAAGAAGTAGAACACTTGGACAACAGAAAAACAACAGACGTGAGTGGCTTACCCAGGGTTCGAACCCCGTACCTTCCGTACGACAACTCCGCCTAGCTATCAAGCGAATCACACTGACCCCACGGCCAGCTAGGCATCCCCAAAAAAAGATGCTTTGCTGGCTATTTATCAGTACGAAACACACAAGATAACACCGGAAGTATACAGTGGGCAACTCAGCCCTTAAATGACGCAATCACTTCTGTTGTTCTCCTATTAACAGTATGTGTCAGTCCAAACAAGACAAAGACCTTGATACTGGGTCCAGTAAATAGTAGAAGACTTAAGGACATTAGTATAGAACAGAGGGTAGGTTTCTGGTATTGTATAAACATAAATAACACATAAGGAAGGGAAACCCGAGGCCTGTAAACAGTAAATTAATATTAGACAAACATAAAGGTATGTTTTCAGGCACTCGTAAGAAATAAAGAAGTAGAACACTTGGACAACAGAAAAACAACAGACGTGAGTGGCTTACCCAGGGTTCGAACCCCGTACCTTCCGTACGACAACTCCGCCTAGCTATCAAGCGAATCACACTGACCCCACGGCCAGCTAGGCATCCCCAAAAAAATGCTTTGCTGGCTATTTATCAGTACGAAACACACAAGATAACACCGGAAGTATACAGTGGGCAACTCAGCCCTTAAATGACGCAATCACTTCTGTTGTTCTCCTATTAACAGTATGTGTCAGTCCAAACAAGACAAAGACCTTGATACTGGGTCCAGTAAATAGTAGAAGACTTAAGGACATTAGTATAGAACAGAGGGTAGGTTTCTGGTATTGTATAAACATAAATAACACATAAGGAAGGGAAACCCGAGGCCTGTAAACAGTAAATTAATATTAGACAAACATAAAGGTATGTTTTCAGGCACTCGTAAGAAATAAAGAAGTAGAACACTTGGACAACAGAAAAACAACAGACGTGAGTGGCTTACCCAGGGTTCGAACCCCGTACCTTCCGTACGACAACTCCGCCTAGCTATCAAGCGAATCACACTGACCCCACGGCCAGCTAGGCATCCCCAAAAAAGATGCTTTGCTGGCTATTTATCAGTACGAAACACACAAGATAACACCGGAAGTATACAGTGGGCAACTCAGCCCTTAAATGACGCAATCACTTCTGTTGTTCTCCTATTAACAGTATGTGTCAGTCCAAACAAGACAAAGACCTTGATACTGGGTCCAGTAAATAGTAGAAGACTTAAGGACATTAGTATAGAACAGAGGGTAGGTTTCTGGTATTGTATAAACATAAATAACACATAAGGAAGGGAAACCCGAGGCCTGTAAACAGTAAATTAATATTAGACAAACATAAAGGTATGTTTTCAGGCACTCGTAAGAAATAAAGAAGTAGAACACTTGGACAACAGAAAAACAACAGACGTGAGTGGCTTACCCAGGGTTCGAACCCCGTACCTTCCGTACGACAACTCCGCCTAGCTATCAAGCGAATCACACTGACCCCACGGCCAGCTAGGCATCCCCAAAAAAAGATGCTTTGCTGGCTATTTATCAGTACGAAACACACAAGATAACACCGGAAGTATACAGTGGGCAACTCAGCCCTTAAATGACGCAATCACTTCTGTTGTTCTCCTATTAACAGTATGTGTCAGTCCAAACAAGACAAAGACCTTGATACTGGGTCCAGTAAATAGTAGAAGACTTAAGGACATTAGTATAGAACAGAGGGTAGGTTTCTGGTATTGTATAAACATAAATAACACATAAGGAAGGGAAACCCGAGGCCTGTAAACAGTAAATTAATATTAGACAAACATAAAGGTATGTTTTCAGGCACTCGTAAGAAATAAAGAAGTAGAACACTTGGACAACAGAAAAACAACAGACGTGAGTGGCTTACCCAGGGTTCGAACCCCGTACCTTCCGTACGACAACTCCGCCTAGCTATCAAGCGAATCACACTGACCCCACGGCCAGCTAGGCATCCCCAAAAAAAGATGCTTTGCTGGCTATTTATCAGTACGAAACACACAAGATAACACCGGAAGTATACAGTGGGCAACTCAGCCCTTAAATGACGCAATCACTTCTGTTGTTCTCCTATTAACAGTATGTGTCAGTCCAAACAAGACAAAGACCTTGATACTGGGTCCAGTAAATAGTAGAAGACTTAAGGACATTAGTATAGAACAGAGGGTAGGTTTCTGGTATTGTATAAACATAAATAACACATAAGGAAGGGAAACCCGAGGCCTGTAAACAGTAAATTAATATTAGACAAACATAAAGGTATGTTTTCAGGCACTCGTAAGAAATAAAGAAGTAGAACACTTGGACAACAGAAAAACAACAGACGTGAGTGGCTTACCCAGGGTTCGAACCCCGTACCTTCCGTACGACAACTCCGCCTAGCTATCAAGCGAATCACACTGACCCCACGGCCAGCTAGGCATCCCCAAAAAAAGATGCTTTGCTGGCTATTTATCAGTACGAAACACACAAGATAACACCGGAAGTATACAGTGGGCAACTCAGCCCTTAAATGACGCAATCACTTCTGTTGTTCTCCTATTAACAGTATGTGTCAGTCCAAACAAGACAAAGACCTTGATACTGGGTCCAGTAAATAGTAGAAGACTTAAGGACATTAGTATAGAACAGAGGGTAGGTTTCTGGTATTTTATAAACATAAATAACACATAAGGAAGGGAAACCCGAGGCCTGTAAACAGTAAATTAATATTAGACAAACATAAAGGTATGTTTTCAGGCACTCGTAAGAAATAAAGAAGTAGAACACTTGGACAACAGAAAAACAACAGACGTGAGTGGCTTACCCAGGGTTCGAACCCCGTACCTTCCGTACGACAACTCCGCCTAGCTATCAAGCGAATCACACTGACCCCACGGCCAGCTAGGCATCCCCAAAAAAAGATGCTTTGCTGGCTATTTATCAGTACGAAACACACAAGATAACACCGGAAGTATACAGTGGGCAACTCAGCCCTTAAATGACGCAATCACTTCTGTTGTTCTCCTATTAACAGTATGTGTCAGTCCAAACAAGACAAAGACCTTGATACTGGGTCCAGTAAATAGTAGAAGACTTAAGGACATTAGTATAGAACAGAGGGTAGGTTTCTGGTATTTTATAAACATAAATAACACATAAGGAAGGGAAACCCGAGGCCTGTAAACAGTAAATTAATATTAGACAAACATAAAGGTATGTTTTCAGGCACTCGTAAGAAATAAAGAAGTAGAACACTTGGACAACAGAAAAACAACAGACGTGAGTGGCTTACCCAGGGTTCGAACCCCGTACCTTCCGTACGACAACTCCGCCTAGCTATCAAGCGAATCACACTGACCCCACGGCCAGCTAGGCATCCCCAAAAAAAGATGCTTTGCTGGCTATTTATCAGTACGAAACACACAAGATAACACCGGAAGTATACAGTGGGCAACTCAGCCCTTAAATGACGCAATCACTTCTGTTGTTCTCCTATTAACAGTATGTGTCAGTCCAAACAAGACAAAGACCTTGATACTGGGTCCAGTAAATAGTAGAAGACTTAAGGACATTAGTATAGAACAGAGGGTAGGTTTCTGGTATTGTATAAACATAAATAACACATAAGGAAGGGAAACCCGAGGCCTGTAAACAGTAAATTAATATTAGACAAACATAAAGGTATGTTTTCAGGCACTCGTAAGATATAAAGAAGTAGAACACTTGGACAACAGAAAAACAACAGACGTGAGTGGCTTACCCAGGGTTCGAACCCCGTACCTTCCGTACGACAACTCCGCCTAGCTATCAAGCGAATCACACTGACCCCACGGCCAGCTAGGCATCCCCAAAAAAATGCTTTGCTGGCTATTTATCAGTACGAAACACACAAGATAACACCGGAAGTATACAGTGGGCAACTCAGCCCTTAAATGACGCAATCACTTCTGTTGTTCTCCTATTAACAGTATGTGTCAGTCCAAACAAGACAAAGACCTTGATACTGGGTCCAGTAAATAGTAGAAGACTTAAGGACATTAGTATAGAACAGAGGGTAGGTTTCTGGTATTGTATAAACATAAATAACACATAAGGAAGGGAAACCCGAGGCCTGTAAACAGTAAATTAATATTAGACAAACATAAAGGTATGTTTTCAGGCACTCGTAAGAAATAAAGAAGTAGAACACTTGGACAACAGAAAAACAACAGACGTGAGTGGCTTACCCAGGGTTCGAACCCCGTACCTTCCGTACGACAACTCCGCCTAGCTATCAAGCGAATCACACTGACCCCACGGCCAGCTAGGCATCCCCAAAAAAAATGCTTTGCTGGCTATTTATCAGTACGAAACACACAAGATAACACCGGAAGTATACAGTGGGCAACTCAGCCCTTAAATGACGCAATCACTTCTGTTGTTCTCCTATTAACAGTATGTGTCAGTCCAAACAAGACAAAGACCTTGATACTGGGTCCAGTAAATAGTAGAAGACTTAAGGACATTAGTATAGAACAGAGGGTAGGTTTCTGGTATTTTATAAACATAAATAACACATAAGGAAGGGAAACCCGAGGCCTGTAAACAGTAAATTAATATTAGACAAACATAAAGGTATGTTTTCAGGCACTCGTAAGAAATAAAGAAGTAGAACACTTGGACAACAGAAAAACAACAGACGTGAGTGGCTTACCCAGGGTTCGAACCCCGTACCTTCCGTACGACAACTCCGCCTAGCTATCAAGCGAATCACACTGACCCCACGGCCAGCTAGGCATCCCCAAAAAAAGATGCTTTGCTGGCTATTTATCAGTACGAAACACACAAGATAACACCGGAAGTATACAGTGGGCAACTCAGCCCTTAAATGACGCAATCACTTCTGTTGTTCTCCTATTAACAGTATGTGTCAGTCCAAACAAGACAAAGACCTTGATACTGGGTCCAGTAAATAGTAGAAGACTTAAGGACATTAGTATAGAACAGAGGGTAGGTTTCTGGTATTTTATAAACATAAATAACACATAAGGAAGGGAAACCCGAGGCCTGTAAACAGTAAATTAATATTAGACAAACATAAAGGTATGTTTTCAGGCACTCGTAAGAAATAAAGAAGTAGAACACTTGGACAACAGAAAAACAACAGACGTGAGTGGCTTACCCAGGGTTCGAACCCCGTACCTTCCGTACGACAACTCCGCCTAGCTATCAAGCGAATCACACTGACCCCACGGCCAGCTAGGCATCCCCAAAAAAAATGCTTTGCTGGCTATTTATCAGTACGAAACACACAAGATAACACCGGAAGTATACAGTGGGCAACTCAGCCCTTAAATGACGCAATCACTTCTGTTGTTCTCCTATTAACAGTATGTGTCAGTCCAAACAAGACAAAGACCTTGATACTGGGTCCAGTAAATAGTAGAAGACTTAAGGACATTAGTATAGAACAGAGGGTAGGTTTCTGGTATTTTATAAACATAAATAACACATAAGGAAGGGAAACCCGAGGCCTGTAAACAGTAAATTAATATTAGACAAACATAAAGGTATGTTTTCAGGCACTCGTAAGAAATAAAGAAGTAGAACACTTGGACAACAGAAAAACAACAGACGTGAGTGGCTTACCCAGGGTTCGAACCCCGTACCTTCCGTACGACAACTCCGCCTAGCTATCAAGCGAATCACACTGACCCCACGGCCAGCTAGGCATCCCCAAAAAAAGATGCTTTGCTGGCTATTTATCAGTACGAAACACACAAGATAACACCGGAAGTATACAGTGGGCAACTCAGCCCTTAAATGACGCAATCACTTCTGTTGTTCTCCTATTAACAGTATGTGTCAGTCCAAACAAGACAAAGACCTTGATACTGGGTCCAGTAAATAGTAGAAGACTTAAGGACATTAGTATAGAACAGAGGGTAGGTTTCTGGTATTTTATAAACATAAATAACACATAAGGAAGGGAAACCCGAGGCCTGTAAACAGTAAATTAATATTAGACAAACATAAAGGTATGTTTTCAGGCACTCGTAAGAAATAAAGAAGTAGAACACTTGGACAACAGAAAAACAACAGACGTGAGTGGCTTACCCAGGGTTCGAACCCCGTACCTTCCGTACGACAACTCCGCCTAGCTATCAAGCGAATCACACTGACCCCACGGCCAGCTAGGCATCCCCCCAAAAAATGCTTTGCTGGCTATTTATCAGTACGAAACACACAAGATAACACCGGAAGTATACAGTGGGCAACTCAGCCCTTAAATGACGCAATCACTTCTGTTGTTCTCCTATTAACAGTATGTGTCAGTCCAAACAAGACAAAGACCTTGATACTGGGTCCAGTAAATAGTAGAAGACTTAAGGACATTAGTATAGAACAGAGGGTAGGTTTCTGGTATTTTATAAACATTAATAACACATAAGGAAGGGAAACCCGAGGCCTGTAAACAGTAAATTAATATTAGACAAACATAAAGGTATGTTTTCAGGCACTCGTAAGAAATAAAGAAGTAGAACACTTGGACAACAGAAAAACAACAGACGTGAGTGGCTTACCCAGGGTTCGAACCCCGTACCTTCCGTACGACAACTCCGCCTAGCTATCAAGCGAATCACACTGACCCCACGGCCAGCTAGGCATCCCCAAAAAAAATGCTTTGCTGGCTATTTATCAGTACGAAACACACAAGATAACACCGGAAGTATACAGTGGGCAACTCAGCCCTTAAATGACGCAATCACTTCTGTTGTTCTCCTATTAACAGTATGTGTCAGTCCAAACAAGACAAAGACCTTGATACTGGGTCCAGTAAATAGTAGAAGACTTAAGGACATTAGTATAGAACAGAGGGTAGGTTTCTGGTATTTTATAAACATAAATAACACATAAGGAAGGGAAACCCGAGGCCTGTAAACAGTAAATTAATATTAGACAAACATAAAGGTATGTTTTCAGGCACTCGTAAGAAATAAAGAAGTAGAACACTTGGACAACAGAAAAACAACAGACGTGAGTGGCTTACCCAGGGTTCGAACCCCGTACCTTCCGTACGACAACTCCGCCTAGCTATCAAGCGAATCACACTGACCCCACGGCCAGCTAGGCATCCCCAAAAAAAGATGCTTTGCTGGCTATTTATCAGTACGAAACACACAAGATAACACCGGAAGTATACAGTGGGCAACTCAGCCCTTAAATGACGCAATCACTTCTGTTGTTCTCCTATTAACAGTATGTGTCAGTCCAAACAAGACAAAGACCTTGATACTGGGTCCAGTAAATAGTAGAAGACTTAAGGACATTAGTATAGAACAGAGGGTAGGTTTCTGGTATTTTATAAACATAAATCTTCTTCTTCTTCTTCTTCTCGTTCGCTGTTGTTTAGAAATGTCTACACAAGAAGTCCGGTTTTCTGGATGTATGTTGCTGTGGTTGAAAGTTCTTCAAGACTCCCAAACAGCTTTGTGTGGATGTGCGTCTCTGTGGGCCAATGTTCAGTTCGCAATTGACTAAGCATGTGGCAGTCTTGCAGGATGTGTTCGGCTGTCTGTGCTGCCTGTCCACACGTACATAGGGGTGATGGGACCAATCTCAGTCTGTATAAGTGACTGTTCAGTCTGTTATGTCCTGTTCTCATACGGAACAGGATCACCTGTTTTGCTCGATCAAGATATTGATAGTTGTCTCTTTGTTGATCAATTTTCCTGATGGCCTTGATAAGGGTCTTCTTTTCCTGGAATGTGATTGTTTGTTCTTTTTGTTCCTGTGTTGCTCCCTCTTTTGCTAACATATCTGCTCTCTCATTTCCTGGTATGCCACAGTGTGATGGTATCCACTGTAGCACTACCCTCTTTTGATATTTACTTCGCATAGGACTTTGTTTAATTCTGGCAGTTTATCACTGTTGAGGGCTTGCAGAACTGACATTGCATCGGTAAGGAATACAACCTGCTGACATTGGCTTATTGTATTATTTATTATTCCTGCAGCAATGCTTATGGCCTGTACTTCAGCAGCATAGTTTGAACAGAATATTCCAGTAGGTGAACAGGTGGATTCATTTTCTTTGTCTGGATAGACCACATAAACTCCTGCGCCTCCGTTCTTCACTGCTCTGGTTGCAGATCCATCAGTATATACTTGGATCCATGCTTCTCTGGGGTATAGTTCTTCAATCATGTCACATGCTGCTATTTTCCTTTGGAGAGTATTTAGCTCTCCCATGGGGCAGGTGGTAGTTATGGAGGTCTTAATACTGAAATTTTGATGTTGTTCCCATGGGGTTGGGAGGAGTGTGGGAGTTATTTCCTTAGTGATGTCTGGTAGTTCATCCTTGTATGTTCTAATTAGTTTTTTGGACCGATGCACAAAACTGCTTCTCTTCAACCTCCCACTGGCTAAATCTCCAAATCTAGTTTTCATTGGATGTGCAGGCATGTTCTTGTACTTTTCTGCTTGGATCAGGGTCTTAGTGTCTCGTCTGTATAATAAAGGTGGAATGCCTGTGATTTTTTCCATTTCATTTATTGGTGTGGTCTTCATGGCACCCGTGATCAACCGAAGCGCTTGATTTTGTACTTTATCTAAGGCTTGTAGGTGTGATTTGGCTGCTGTAGACCATGCTGCTGATCCGTACTCTAATATAGGTCTTATTGCACCTGTATACACTTTCTTTAGTGTTGTTTCGTTAGCTCCCCAACTTGATCCAGCTATTTTCCTCAGTATGGAAAGTTTTCTTCTCGCTTTAGCCTCTGTTCTCTCGATGTGGTGCCTCCATGTCATTCTCTTATCTAATGTAATGCCCAAGTACACCGGTTCCTCATCTGTTTGGACATGTATATTTCCAAGTCGTATCTCTCCTGCTTTGTCTTTGTTGGAGAGCGTGAAAAGTGTTGTTGATGATTTTTTCAGCGTTGATCTGCACCATCCATTTCTCTGCCCATGCTGCTATGTTGTCTGCTGCCCTTTGTATTCGCTTATTAGCGATAGTTAGATGTTCTTCTACACACCACACCACCAAGTCGTCAGCGTATAGGGCAGCTCTCACACCTTGTGGCAGATCGTGGATGAGGTCATTGATGAATACAAGGAACAGGGTGGGAGACAATACTGAGCCTTGAGGAACTCCATGTTTTAGGAGGATTTTCTTGCTGTTGTGACCTTCCATAGTGACTCTTGCTTTCCGATTGTGTAGGAACGACTGGATCCATTTTCTCATATTACCCTTGATTCCGTTCCTTTGCAGTTTTACTATTAACCCGTCTTTCCATACTTTGTCAAAAGCTTTTTGGAGATCTATCCATAGGGTAAAGACTTTTCTCTTTTCTTGGAAGGCATCTTCAACGATCTGTGACAGGTATGTGATTTGGTCTTCTGTGCTGCTGCACTCTCTAAACCCTGCTTGTTCTGGCACTAAAATTTTCTCGGATTCCAAGTACCATTTCAATCTTCTGTTGATCATCCTCTCCATTGTCTTACATACACAGCTTGTTAGGCTTATTGGTCTGTAGCTGGTGGCCTTCCTGTTGTCTTTTCCTTTCTTTATGATGGGACACATGAGCGCCTCTCTCCATATCTGTGGCACACTGCCTGTCATCCAACTGTAGTTGTATATTTGCAACAGTTTGCTCATTGCTGTATATCCTAGGTGTTTTAGCATTTCGTTGGTTATACCATCCGGGCCTGGTGATTTCCTGTCTTTAAGTTTCCACACGGCTGTTTTTAACTCGTCCATATTGAAAGGTTTGGACATAACGTCCGGACTGTTTCCATTAGTTCTAGTGTGGATTATTTCTTGACGAATGTCTCGTTGTCTGCGTAAATTGACGGAGATGTTACTTTCATTTCTGTAGGATTCCGCAAATATGTCTGCTGCTTGTTTGCCGGTATATAGTTTCCCTGCATCGTCTAGTGTAATGGTTTGTCGTTGAGAATTGTTATCGTCATTCAATTGTTTAGTGAGTTTCCACAACTTTCTCCCTTCCTTTTCAAGGTTTAGTTTATATGTTTTTTTCCCTCCAGCTTCTCCTCTGGGCTTCTAGCTTTCCTTTAATGAATTTTGCTTTTGCCTTTTGTAGCATGATATGGTCTGTTGGGATGGTTGTACCTCTGCAGTGTGCCTTGCTTCATTCATATCTTCATGTAGGTTTTGTAGTGTGTTGGACCAATATGGTACATAGTTCTTCCTCGCTCCTCTCGGTATTGTCTCCTTTGCTGCCTTGAGTACTCCATTATTAAAATCCCAGATGACTCTGTTAATGTCTCTGTCTAGTACCTTAATATCTTTTGTAAGCAGATTTGCTCTGTGTTGATAAATGGACCAATTTGCTTTTTTATAATTCCATCTTGGCTGACTTGGACTTGTATTAATTGTTCTATTAATTTTGATGAATACAGGACGATGATCACTTCCACCGAGTTGTTCTCCTATTTCCCTTTCCACTATCCCAGCCAAATCAGGTGTGCAGAATGCCAGGTCTGGAGTAGAGGTGCTATGCCATCTTCTGGAGTAAAAGGTTGGAGGATCATTAGGGTTGTTTAGAAGGGTTAGGTTATTGTCGTCTTGCCAGTTTTCTATCTCTTTCTATCTAGCTGGTTGTATCCCCAGCTTTGGGAATGGCTGTTGAAGTCTCCCACCGCTATGAAGTTGCCAATGGGGACATCTATGCTAGTCATGTTCAGTGGTATGTCATTGGGGCAGTAGAAGTTTAGGAGATCCAGTTCCAGAGTGTTATGTTTTAGATGGATTACTTGGTATTCTGCACCTTCTTTATATGTCTTGGATTCTATAGCGTTGAGGTTATTCCTTATCAGTGTTAGTATGCCACCCTTCTTCCGATCTTTTCTGTCAACTCTGAAGCATTGATAGCCCCGTATCTTAAAATGTTTTCCTTCCTGTAGGTGGGTTTCTTGTATGCAGCATATGCTAATTTCTTTCCGAAATAGGGTATTCTCTAGTTCAGTCTTTTTGTTGTTGACTCCCTCTGCATTCCAATGCATGACATTCAGAGGGCCGTCGTCTTATCTGGTTGGCCAGTTACTTTCTCCTTCCGCCTCCTGGCTCCATTTGGCGGACTAAGGAGACCTCCAGTAGCTGAGGGTGGATTCTGTCGAGGCTCAGAATCCGGCACTGCTCCTGCCTGGAGGGACTTCACAGGGCGAGCACCATAACGATAATTTTTTGACATCTGTTGTGTAGACATATTAAACCAAAGCGGGTTGCATGGTACCATGGTTGCTGGTGCGCCTCCTGGCTGGTACATCTGACTTCAGCACCTGTTTCTTAAGGCAGAGTGTGCTCATGCCTCCCCCTCTGGCTGGGGGATTTGATTTTGCCTTTACCTCGTTTGCTGTCCCATCTTGCCTCCCGCTGGGGTTGATACCCAACCTTCGGCAAGATTACTGGGTATAACGGGGTCCACCACGAGTAGGTGAGGTAGACTTGGGCAGGAGAGGCTAAGAGACATGTTGAGTCTTGTATTGCGCATCACTGCCCCATTTGGACCCCATAAACATAAATAACACATAAGGAAGGGAAACCCGAGGCCTGTAAACAGTAAATTAATATTAGACAAACATAAAGGTATGTTTTCAGGCACTCGTAAGAAATAAAGAAGTAGAACACTTGGACAACAGAAAAACAACAGACGTGAGTGGCTTACCCAGGGTTCGAACCCCGTACCTTCCGTACGACAACTCCGCCTAGCTATCAAGCGAATCACACTGACCCCACGGCCAGCTAGGCATCCCCCCAAAAAAATGCTTTGCTGGCTATTTATCAGTACGAAACACACAAGATAACACCGGAAGTATACAGTGGGCAACTCAGCCCTTAAATGACGCAATCACTTCTGTTGTTCTCCTATTAACAGTATGTGTCAGTCCAAACAAGACAAAGACCTTGATACTGGGTCCAGTAAATAGTAGAAGACTTAAGGACATTAGTATAGAACAGAGGGTAGGTTTCTGGTATTTTATAAACATTAATAACACATAAGGAAGGGAAACCCGAGGCCTGTAAACAGTAAATTAATATTAGACAAACATAAAGGTATGTTTTCAGGCACTCGTAAGAAATAAAGAAGTAGAACACTTGGACAACAGAAAAACAACAGACGTGAGTGGCTTACCCAGGGTTCGAACCCCGTACCTTCCGTACGACAACTCCGCCTAGCTATCAAGCGAATCACACTGACCCCACGGCCAGCTAGGCATCCCCAAAAAAGATGCTTTGCTGGCTATTTATCAGTACGAAACACACAAGATAACACCGGAAGTATACAGTGGGCAACTCAGCCCTTAAATGACGCAATCACTTCTGTTGTTCTCCTATTAACAGTATGTGTCAGTCCAAACAAGACAAAGACCTTGATACTGGGTCCAGTAAATAGTAGAAGACTTAAGGACATTAGTATAGAACAGAGGGTAGGTTTCTGGTATTGTATAAACATAAATAACACATAAGGAAGGGAAACCCGAGGCCTGTAAACAGTAAATTAATATTAGACAAACATAAAGGTATGTTTTCAGGCACTCGTAAGAAATAAAGAAGTAGAACACTTGGACAACAGAAAAACAACAGACGTGAGTGGCTTACCCAGGGTTCGAACCCCGTACCTTCCGTACGACAACTCCGCCTAGCTATCAAGCGAATCACACTGACCCCACGGCCAGCTAGGCATCCCAAAAAAAGATGCTTTGCTGGCTATTTATCAGTACGAAACACACAAGATAACACCGGAAGTATACAGTGGGCAACTCAGCCCTTAAATGACGCAATCACTTCTGTTGTTCTCCTATTAACAGTATGTGTCAGTCCAAACAAGACAAAGACCTTGATACTGGGTCCAGTAAATAGTAGAAGACTTAAGGACATTAGTATAGAACAGAGGGTAGGTTTCTGGTATTTTATAAACATAAATAACACATAAGGAAGGGAAACCCGAGGCCTGTAAACAGTAAATTAATATTAGACAAACATAAAGTATGTTTTCAGGCACTCGTAAGAAATAAAGAAGTAGAACACTTGGACAACAGAAAAACAACAGACGTGAGTGGCTTACCAGGGTTCGAACCCCGTACCTTCCGTACGACAACTCCGCCTAGCTATCAAGCGAATCACACTGACCCCACGGCCAGCTAGGCATCCCCAAAAAAAATGCTTTGCTGGCTATTTATCAGTACGAAACACACAAGATAACACCGGAAGTATACAGTGGGCAACTCAGCCCTTAAATGACGCAATCACTTCTGTTGTTCTCCTATTAACAGTATGTGTCAGTCCAAACAAGACAAAGACCTTGATACTGGGTCCAGTAAATAGTAGAAGACTTAAGGACATTAGTATAGAACAGAGGGTAGGTTTCTGGTATTGTATAAACATAAATAACACATAAGGAAGGGAAACCCGAGGCCTGTAAACAGTAAATTAATATTAGACAAACATAAAGGTATGTTTTCAGGCACTCGTAAGAAATAAAGAAGTAGAACACTTGGACAACAGAAAAACAACAGACGTGAGTGGCTTACCCAGGGTTCGAACCCCGTACCTTCCGTACGACAACTCCGCCTAGCTATCAAGCGAATCACACTGACCCCACGGCCAGCTAGGCATCCCCAAAAAAGATGCTTTGCTGGCTATTTATCAGTACGAAACACACAAGATAACACCGGAAGTATACAGTGGGCAACTCAGCCCTTAAATGACGCAATCACTTCTGTTGTTCTCCTATTAACAGTATGTGTCAGTCCAAACAAGACAAAGACCTTGATACTGGGTCCAGTAAATAGTAGAAGACTTAAGGACATTAGTATAGAACAGAGGGTAGGTTTCTGGTATTGTATAAACATAAATAACACATAAGGAAGGGAAACCCGAGGCCTGTAAACAGTAAATTAATATTAGACAAACATAAAGGTATGTTTTCAGGCACTCGTAAGAAATAAAGAAGTAGAACACTTGGACAACAGAAAAACAACAGACGTGAGTGGCTTACCCAGGGTTCGAACCCCGTACCTTCCGTACGACAACTCCGCCTAGCTATCAAGCGAATCACACTGACCCCACGGCCAGCTAGGCATCCCAAAAAAAAGATGCTTTGCTGGCTATTTATCAGTACGAAACACACAAGATAACACCGGAAGTATACAGTGGGCAACTCAGCCCTTAAATGACGCAATCACTTCTGTTGTTCTCCTATTAACAGTATGTGTCAGTCCAAACAAGACAAAGACCTTGATACTGGGTCCAGTAAATAGTAGAAGACTTAAGGACATTAGTATAGAACAGAGGGTAGGTTTCTGGTATTTTATAAACATAAATAACACATAAGGAAGGGAAACCCGAGGCCTGTAAACAGTAAATTAATATTAGACAAACATAAAGGTATGTTTTCAGGCACTCGTAAGAAATAAAGAAGTAGAACACTTGGACAACAGAAAAACAACAGACGTGAGTGGCTTACCCAGGGTTCGAACCCCGTACCTTCCGTACGACAACTCCGCCTAGCTATCAAGCGAATCACACTGACCCCACGGCCAGCTAGGCATCCCCAAAAAAAAATGCTTTGCTGGCTATTTATCAGTACGAAACACACAAGATAACACCGGAAGTATACAGTGGGCAACTCAGCCCTTAAATGACGCAATCACTTCTGTTGTTCTCCTATTAACAGTATGTGTCAGTCCAAACAAGACAAAGACCTTGATACTGGGTCCAGTAAATAGTAGAAGACTTAAGGACATTAGTATAGAACAGAGGGTAGGTTTCTGGTATTGTATAAACATAAATAACACATAAGGAAGGGAAACCCGAGGCCTGTAAACAGTAAATTAATATTAGACAAACATAAAGGTATGTTTTCAGGCACTCGTAAGAAATAAAGAAGTAGAACACTTGGACAACAGAAAAACAACAGACGTGAGTGGCTTACCCAGGGTTCGAACCCCGTACCTTCCGTACGACAACTCCGCCTAGCTATCAAGCGAATCACACTGACCCCACGGCCAGCTAGGCATCCCCAAAAAAAGATGCTTTGCTGGCTATTTATCAGTACGAAACACACAAGATAACACCGGAAGTATACAGTGGGCAACTCAGCCCTTAAATGACGCAATCACTTCTGTTGTTCTCCTATTAACAGTATGTGTCAGTCCAAACAAGACAAAGACCTTGATACTGGGTCCAGTAAATAGTAGAAGACTTAAGGACATTAGTATAGAACAGAGGGTAGGTTTCTGGTATTGTATAAACATAAATAACACATAAGGAAGGGAAACCCGAGGCCTGTAAACAGTAAATTAATATTAGACAAACATAAAGGTATGTTTTCAGGCACTCGTAAGAAATAAAGAAGTAGAACACTTGGACAACAGAAAAACAACAGACGTGAGTGGCTTACCCAGGGTTCGAACCCCGTACCTTCCGTACGACAACTCCGCCTAGCTATCAAGCGAATCACACTGACCCCACGGCCAGCTAGGCATCCCCAAAAAAAAATGCTTTGCTGGCTATTTATCAGTACGAAACACACAAGATAACACCGGAAGTATACAGTGGGCAACTCAGCCCTTAAATGACGCAATCACTTCTGTTGTTCTCCTATTAACAGTATGTGTCAGTCCAAACAAGACAAAGACCTTGATACTGGGTCCAGTAAATAGTAGAAGACTTAAGGACATTAGTATAGAACAGAGGGTAGGTTTCTGGTATTTTATAAACATAAATAACACATAAGGAAGGGAAACCCGAGGCCTGTAAACAGTAAATTAATATTAGACAAACATAAAGGTATGTTTTCAGGCACACGTAAGAAATAAAGAAGTAGAACACTTGGACAACAGAAAAACAACAGACGTGAGTGGCTTACCCAGGGTTCGAACCCCGTACCTTCCGTACGACAACTCCGCCTAGCTATCAAGCGAATCACATAAGCCACTCACGTCTGTTGTTTTTCTGTTGTCCAAGTGTTCTACTTCTTTATTTCTTACGAGTGCCTGAAAACATACCTTTATGTTTGTCTAATATTAATTTACTGTTTACAGGCCTCGGGTTTCCCTTCCTTATGTGTTATTTATGTTTATAAAATACCAGAAACCTACCCTCTGTTCTATACTAATGTCCTTAAGTCTTCTACTATTTACTGGACCCAGTATCAAGGTCTTTGTCTTGTTTGGACTGACACATACTGTTAATAGGAGAACAACAGAAGTGATTGCGTCATTTAAGGGCTGAGTTGCCCACTGTATACTTCCGGTGTTATCTTGTGTGTTTCGTACTGATAAATAGCCAGCAAAGCATCTTTTTTTGGGGATGCCTAGCTGGCCGTGGGGTCAGTGTGATTCGCTTGATAGCTAGGCGGAGTTGTCGTACGGAAGGTACGGGGTTCGAACCCTGGGTAAGCCACTCACGTCTGTTGTTTTTCTGTTGTCCAAGTGTTCTACTTCTTTATTTCTTACGAGTGCCTGAAAACATACCTTTATGTTTGTCTAATATTAATTTACTGTTTACAGGCCTCGGGTTTCCCTTCCTTATGTGTTATTTATGTTTATAAAATACCAGAAACCTACCCTCTGTTCTATACTAATGTCCTTAAGTCTTCTACTATTTACTGGACCCAGTATCAAGGTCTTTGTCTTGTTTGGACTGACACATACTGTTAATAGGAGAATAACAGAAGTGATTGCGTCATTTAAGGGCTGAGTTGCCCACTGTATACTTCCGGTGTTATCTTGTGTGTTTCATACTGATAAATAGCCAGCAAAGCATCTTTTTTTGGGGATGCCTAGCTGGCCGTGGGGTCAGTGTGATTCGCTTGATAGCTAGGCGGAGTTGTCGTACGGAAGGTACGGGGTTCGAACCCTGGGTAAGCCACTCACGTCTGTTGTTTTTCTGTTGTCCAAGTGTTCTACTTCTTTATTTCTTACGAGTGCCTGAAAACATACCTTTATGTTTGTCTAATATTAATTTACTGTTTACAGGCCTCGGGTTTCCCTTCCTTATGTGTTATTTATGTTTATAAAATACCAGAAACCTACCCTCTGTTCTATACTAATGTCCTTAAGTCTTCTACTATTTACTGGACCCAGTATCAAGGTCTTTGTCTTGTTTGGACTGACACATACTGTTAATAGGAGAACAACAGAAGTGATTGCGTCATTTAAGGGCTGAGTTGCCCACTGTATACTTCCGGTGTTATCTTGTGTGTTTCGTACTGATAAATAGCCAGCAAAGCATCTTTTTTTGGGGATGCCTAGCTGGCCGTGGGGTCAGTGTGATTCGCTTGATAGCTAGGCGGAGTTGTCGTACGGAAGGTACGGGGTTCGAACCCTGGGTAAGCCACTCACGTCTGTTGTTTTTCTGTTGTCCAAGTGTTCTACTTCTTTATTTCTTACGAGTGCCTGAAAACATACCTTTATGTTTGTCTAATATTAATTTACTGTTTACAGGCCTCGGGTTTCCCTTCCTTATGTGTTATTTATGTTTGGAAAATAACAAAATCGTTGGAGAACAGGCTGAATACATTCGAGAACAAATGTCTTAGAAAACTCATGAACATCAGTTGGAAAGAATTCAAGACTAATCGACAAATAAGAGAAGACTCTAGGCAGAAATATGTCTCTGATATATAAGGAAAAAGACGATGGTCATATATCGGTCATGTCCTACGAATGCAAAACAAGGAATACCACTACAGGCGCTCACTTGGGTTCCTGAGGGTAAGAGGAAAAAAGGAAGACCAAAAGAAACACTCAGAAGAACAATAATAAGAGAAGGAAGAACGTTGGGCCTAAATAATGTGCAAGAGCTAAGAGGAGTGGCGTCACAACGAACAACCTGGAGAGCACTGGTTTCTGCCTTATGCGCCGTGTTTGGTGCTTAAAGAATTTATTATTATAATTATGGAGGTATAGCAAATTCACAGGTCCCACCAGCCGACCCGCTTAATACAAAAATATATAGATACACAAAATTACATATAACATAAAGAAAGAACTCTGGCAAAGGAGATTCTTTAAATCACAAGCTGCATGGATCTATACATATACTTATCTGTGTGCCAGACAAAAAAAAATCCTCCTGGTTTCAGCTTCCTTCACAAGAAACGATGATACAAACTCCGTGTAGACCAGGGTTAGAATTAGCAAAGCAGCCAGCAGCCGACACACACCGCCATCTTGAAAACTTCTGACATGGGCAGAAAAACGAAATTAATATGAAATTAATATGAAACAAATATAAAGGTATGTTATCAGGCACTCGCAGGAAATAAAGAAGTAGAACACCAGACAACAGAAAAACAACAGACATGAGTGGCTTATCCAGGATTTGAACACTGGACCTTCCGTGCGACAACCCCGCCTAGCCATGCAAGCGAATCACACTATCCGCTCTGCCATCTACGCATCATCAAAAAATGATGTTTCAATGGCAGGTCAATAGTGCGAACCACAATACACGACACCAGAAGTCCTCCATGGGCAGTTCAGCCTATTAATGACGCAATCACTTCTGTTGTATTTCTATCAAGCAGTATAGGCCGAATCCAACAAGACCCTTAGGACCTTAATACTGTGTCCAGTAAATGATAGTAGACTAGAACAGTGAGAACAGGATAGTGGGTAGGTTTGGTATTGTACAAACATTTATTACAAATAAGGGAGGGAAACCTGAGGCCTGTAAACAGTAAATTAATATGAAATTAATATGAAACAAATATAAAGGTATGTTATCAGGCACTCGCAGGAAATAAAGAAGTAGAACACCAGAAAATAGAAAAACAACAGACATGAGTGGCTTACCCAGGATTTGAACACTGGACCTTCCGTGCGACAACCCCACCAAACCTACCCACTATCCTGTTCTCACTGTTCTAGTCTACTATCATTTACTGGACACAGTATTAAGGTCCTAAGGGTCTTGTTGGATTCGGCCTATACTGCTTGATAGAAATACAACAGAAGTGATTGCGTCATTAATAGGCTGAACTGCCCATGGAGGACTTCTGGTGTCGTGTATTGTGGTTCGCACTATTGACCTGCCATTGAAACATCATTTTTGATGATGCGTAGATGGCAGAGCGGATAGTGTGATTCGCTTGCATGGCTAGGCGGGGTTGTCGCACGGAAGGTCCAGTGTTCAAATCCTGGGTAAGCCACTCATGTCTGTTGTTTTTCTGTTGTCTGGTATTCTACTTCTTTATTTCCTGCGAGTGCCTGATAACATACCTTTATATTTGTTTCATATTAATTTCATATTAATTTACTGTTTACAGGCCTCAGGTTTCCCTCCCTTATTTGCAGAAAAACGAAATGCATGACTTGAAAAAATTTTCCTGACGTCACTTCAGGATCCCGGCTTGAGGCCTCCAAATTGTTGCGCCACGGGGTCTTTTAAATTTATATTCTTATTATGTTCATCGGTGGTAACGTCTGGTTACACTGGCCAAGACACTTCTAGGGTTTTACAACAAGACCACGGCACACAATCCACATCAAACTGCCATAGTAAAGTAGTTGAAAGGCGAAGTGGCACGATTACAAATGTTTAATATCAATTGAGACGCTACTCAATTTTTCATATACACATCCAGCCAATATATTATGGCATTCTTTATGCAGTAATAAAAGGGTCTCTGTACTGCCGTAGCTCGAAACACTGTCGTTAGATCGACTTCAAAGTTTATTTAATTCAGACTCACTTTTCAACAGAATCCATTCTCCCTTGTAAAATATAACTCGATACATCTCACAGAAGCATTTTGATGATCTAGTGCTGGAACATCATAGGGATTTGACACAATATAAATATATTTCATGAGCTCAGAGACATGCGTCCATTCGCCATAATTACACACATCGAAGTCCCTAACAGCCGATCTCTCACGTCTGCCAATGGCAACTTTGACGTCTGCCCATCTGCACCTCGAGGCAATGACGTCACTTCCTGTGTTACAAAGGACTACATACCTTGTATAATAAACAAACGAAAAACCTTGTCGAACCATCTAATGATATCGACACACATGTTATGAATTTTACTCATAACAGTCCTATTGTATGGCTGTGAAATATAAAAGGCAACAGTGAAGATAATCACCAAGTTACAGACTATTAAGAATTGTGTGTTTTAACAGAATAGAAGGATCTAAAAGGTATGACACGTTCACCAATATGGAGTTGGTGTGGAGTAAGAGGTAAGAAAATGTCGCTGGTGCTGGGTCAGGGCATACCCTGGGGGACCCAGCTGACAGCATCCCGTGGTGGTCGGTCCTTCTGGAAATTTCTGTGTAGAAGAAATACAGACGTAATAAAAACACGGATAAGAAAACTTAAGATAAACGGAAAGAATGAAGAAAGCACAAAAGAGCTTTAACAGGCTATCCAATATATGAGATCTTGGAGAGAAGTGGTTCCGGTTTTTCTTGTTCACAAAAAGCTAAAAGGGACAAGAAGAAGATGAGTTGTGTGCTCTTAAAGTTTTTTTTTTCACGTAGGGGATTTACAATCTTTGGAGTCTTGTTGACCGACTTAATTGTGGGGTACATCACAAACTAAAGAAAAAACTAATGTTGTAAACAAGCGTATAAGACGCTGTGCATTAAATTATTAAATAATAATAATAATAAATTCTTTAAGCACCAAACACGGCGCATAAGGCAGAAACCAGTGCTCTCCAGGTTGTTCGTTGTGACGCCACTCCTCTTAGCTCTTGCACATTATTTTGGCCAACGTTCTTCCTTCTCTTATTATTGTTCTTCTGAGTGTTTCTTTTGGTCTTCCTTTTTTCCTCTTACCCTCAGGAACCCAAGTGAGCGCCTGTAGTGGTATTCTGTTGTTTTGCATTCGTAGGACATGAACGATATATGACCATCGTCTTTTCCTTATATAGTCGGAGACATATTTCTGCCTAGAGTCTTCTCTTATTTGTCGATTAGTCTTGAATTCTTTCCAACTGATGTTCATGAGTTTTCTAAGACATTTGTTCTCGATGTATTCAGCTTGTTCTCCAATGATTTTGTTATTTTCCAACTCTCACAGCCGTATGTTAACACTGAGATAACATTTGAATTAAACAGACGAAGCTTGGTATGTATATTCAATGATCGTAATTTCCAAATGTTAGATAATCTATGAAGGCGCTAGCTGCCAAAGCAATTCTAGTATGGATTTCTCTTGTTGTGTCACCATCCTGAGTCATTTTACTTCCTAAATAATTGAAACTTTCAACTTTCTGTAGTTTTTCCCCGTTCAAGATGATATCAAAGGTCTCGTTAGAAAAGTTCATAGCTTTAGTTTTAGAGGCATTTATTTGGAGACCTATTTTAACCGAGAGATGACACAAATTATTTATTGCTTCTTGGGATTGTCTTGGTGTTGAACTTAAGAATGCTACATCATCTGCGAAATCCAGGTCCCCCAGGAATTTTCCATTTGTCCATTTTATACCCAATTGTTCATTGTGGGTATAGTTTCTCATAACCCAATCAATAGCTATTCCAAAAAGTAGTGGTGACATAATACAGCCTTAAATTATTGCGACAGGTGATAATCTGAGCCTCAGAATTAGTCCTCTCTGTCGCAAAGTTGTTTACAATACATCGTAAAGCGACCTCGAGCAGTCTTATTGACCAATCATCTATCGCGAATCACGGGGCACGCAACCGCAAACGACAAGCATTAGGCAAAATGGAGATGTTGACTTATATTGGTTTGTCGAAGACTAGTCATCGATACGAAGGGATATAAGGGATCAAAATGGAATTATTGGGAAAAGGATTTCACCTTTGATTCCAGGAGAGGATTGTGAATAAATTGATATAAGGAACAATGGTAGGAGTTTAGCATGTACATAGGTAAATGCTGATTACTGGTGTCTACAATTGAGTTGAAAGCATGAAAACCCACATCTGCTGAAAATAGAAAATTAAAGAAGTGACAGATCATGGAAATACATGGATAGGAAGATAGATCTAAATCGTCTGAATAAAACAAGATAGGTTGGAACATGATCGATAGTATACCAGATGAGAATGATGAAGGGAAAGTTTCAAGAAACGCACACCTCTTCTAACATCACCGGTTCGATAAGAAAATTTCAGGCCTAGTCTTAGACTGTGACGTCAGTACCTCTCGGCCGTACGATGGGAGCCAATAAAAAGTGGAGCCCTAAATTGAAAGGACACACCGAAAGAAAGTTTGAGACAGACTGGATGCAGAGTTTGCCACTACGCCTTTGCCATCTGAATTGTGAGCAATCTACCAAGTAATTTAAGTCCAGTGTGTGTTTTCTGAAGATTGAGGGTAAGCTGAAATTATGATAACTATCATGTATATAATTTATTTATTGCAGGGTAATATATGATGTGTATTAATTTTGTGTAGATGCTAAGAATTGCATCAGTATTTCAATTTGTACCTGATGTGAAGGATCAATCATATTCAGGAATATTAGAAGATCTGTGTTTAATATTTGGAAGGATCAAACTATAAAATATTAAAGGATGTACAGGAGAGGATCAAACCAGAGGATGGTTAATACTTATAAATAATTGAAATGTTAATACTAATCCTGTATCACTGAAATGATGTCCTTACTTAAAATGACGGTATAACTTTGACAGCTGATGACTGGCTGGTTTGACATCTGTGCTAGTCAGTTACAAATAATTGAGATGTTAATGCTACTACTGTATCACTGAAATGATGTCCTTACTTACTTACTTACTTAGTAGTCCCCCTTCTACCGTGAGGTGTAGAGGTTTGGAAGAGAGAGCGCCAGACCATTCTATCAGCTGTCTTCTTCCTGGCCTGGTTCCATTCTAGTCCTCGGTCCTTCAAAGATTGTCTAATGTTGTCCTCCCAGCGGACTCTGGGTCGTCCTGGAGGTCTGGATCCCTGGCTCTTTGTTTCCCATGCTTGTCGTGGTAGCCGATCTTCTCCCATTCTGCAGACATGGCCAAACCATCTTAGTTGGGACTGTTCTATTTGGGTCTGCAGCGGATGGGATTTTAGGCCTTGACGGATCGTCTGGTTGCGGACCATGTCTCTTCTTGTTACTTCAACCACTTTTCTCAGATACCTCATTTCTGAGGTTTGGATCTGGCTTTTGTGGGTTGTAGTCATTGCCCACGACTCGCATCCATATGTCAAGACTGGGACATAGGTGGAGCGGTATACAGCCATCTTCGTTTCTTACCAACCTCTTTCTTGCTGAGGAATCCACGATTTATGGCCTGAAAAAGTCTCCCAGCCGCTGCTTTTCGAGTGGCCAACTCTTCTTTGATGCCTCTCTTTCGGTCTATAATAGCTCCGAGATATTTAAAGTGGTCGACCTGCTCCAGGACCTGTTCTCCCAACTTAATCTGATGTTTTCTTTCTTCTCGTGATATCACCATGGATTTTGTTTTAGAGCTGCTTATGACCATCCCTCTCTTCTCCAGCTCTTCCTTCCAGACTTGCAGGTTGGATGGAGATGTGCCTCTGATTTAGCAATCAGGGCAACATCATCAGCAAATGCCAGCTCCGAAATATAGACCTGTCTCATCTTCCAGTACCCCACTGAATACTTTCTTGTTCTCTCCTTAAATGCCTTGATGACATCGTCCATAAGGAGTATGAAGAGGTAAGGTGATAGAATATCACCTTGTCTTACACCAGTGGTGGTCCTGAACTCTTCTGACTTATGGTTTGCTGTCCTCACATAATTTCTGCAAGACTTGTAGAAGCTCTGTATAGCACGAATCAGAGGTGCTGGAATATTCTTCCTTGCCAAACAGTCCCAAGTTTGCTCCAGGGGACCCTGTCAAACGCCTTTTCCAGATCTATGAAACAAAGATGCATCTCACTCTTATACTCAAGGGCCTTTTCACTCAGCTGTCTGAGTGTGAAGATTAGGTCTTGAGTACTTCGGTTTGCTCGGAATCCGCACTGGACCTCATCCAATTGTGGCTCAGCTAGGCGTCGGAGTCTCTGCTCTAGGATTCTAGAGTAGATTTTAACAGGGACACTGAGAAGGGATATGCCTCTATGGTTTCCACATTGTCGATTGTCACCCTTTTTGAAAATTGGTGTTATGATGGCAATCTCCCAATCCTTTGGTATGGTCTTGTTGCACCATGCTGCCTGTAGGTCCTTTAAGAGTAATAGGTCGCCTGATGCTCCCATGTACTTAACCATTTCTGGTGTTATACCATCATGCCCTGCTGCTTTGCCCATCTTGATTTTCTCTAGTGCTGCCCTCAGTTCTTCCATCTTTATGTCATCTTCACCATCATTGGTTTTCTCTTCTGTGCTAGTGGTTATCATTTCTGATGCTTCATCATGCTCACCATCCAGGAGTTCTGAGAAATATTCTTTCCATCTTTCCATTATTTCCTTCGGGGCAGTAAACAATTTGCCTTGCTTGTCCTTTATAAATTTGAGAGGGCATTGTTTTTCTTTCCTCGTGTTCTTTAATACCTCATTTCTGAGGTTTGGATCTGGCTTTTGTGGGTTGTAGTCATTGCCCACGACTCGCATCCATATGTCAAGACTGGGACATAGGTGGAGCGGTATACAGCCATCTTCGTTTTCTTACCAACCTCTTTCTTGCTGAGGAATCCACGATTTATGGCCTGAAAAAGTCTCCCAGCCGCTGCTTTTCGAGTGGCCAACTCTTCTTTGATGCCTCTCTTTCGGTCTATAATAGCTCCGAGATATTTAAAGTGGTCGACCTGCTCCAGGACCTGTTCTCCCAACTTAATCTGATGTTTTCTTTCTTCTCGTGATATCACCATGGATTTTGTTTTAGAGCTGCTTATGACCATCCCTCTCTTCTCCAGCTCTTCCTTCCAGACTTGCAGGTTGGATTGGAGATGTGCCCTGATTTAGCAATCAGGGCAACATCATCAGCAAATGCCAGCTCCAAAATATAGACCTGTCTCATCTTCCAGTACCCCACTGAATACTTTCTTGTTCTCTCCTTACATGCCTTGATGACATCGTCCATATGGAGTATGAAGAGGTAAGGTGATAGGATATCACCTTGTCTTACACCAGTGGTGGTCCTGAACTCTTCTGACTTATGGTTTGCTGTCCTCACATAATTTCTGCAAGACTTGTAGAAGCTCTGTATAGCATGAATAGAGGTGCTGGAATATTCTTCCTTGCCAAACAGTCCCAAAGTTTGCTCCAGGGGACCCTGTCAAACGCCTTTTCCAGATCTATGAAACAAAGATGGATCTCACTCTTATACTCAAGGGCCTTTTCACTCAGCTGTCTGAGTGTGAAGATTAGTCTTGAGTACTTCGGTTTGCTCGGAATCCGCACTGGACCTCATCCAATTGTGGCTCAGCTAGGCGTCGGAGTCTCTGCTCTAGGATTCTAGAGTAGATTTTACCAGGGACACTGAGAAGGGATATGCCTCTATGGTTTCCACATTGTCGATTGTCACCCTTTTTGAAAATTGGTGTTATGATGGCAATCTCCCAATCCTTTGGTATGGTCTTGTTGCACCATGCTGCCTGTAGGACCTTTAAGAGTACTAGGTCGCCTGATGCTCCCATGTACTTAACCATTTCTGGTGTTATACCATCATGCCCTGCTGCTTTGCCCATCTTGATTTTCTCTAGTGCTGCCCTCAGTTCTTCCATCTTTATGTCATCTTCACCATCATTGGTTTCTCTTCTGTGCTAGTGGTTATCATTTCTGATGCTTCACCATGCTCACCATCCAGGAGTTCTGAGAAATATTCTTTCCATCTTTCCATTACTTCCTTCGGGGCAGTAAGCAATTTGCCTTGCTTGTCCTTTATAAATTTGAGAGGGCATTGTTTTTCTTCCTCATGTTCTTTAGGGTCTTATAGAACAATTTCTGGTTTTCTTGTGCATCTTTTTCTAGCTTTTCTCCAAATTCTTCCCAGGACTTCTGTTTTGCTGCTAGCACTTTGTTCTTTGCTTCTGTTCTGAGTGTCACATATTCTCTATATTTTTCCATTTGTCCGGTTGTGTTTTTAGCTCCTAAGTATTGTTTCCATGCCATTTTCTTCTCTCTTATTTTCTCTTTGACTTCCTCTGTCCACCAAGGTGTCCTCTTTCTCTGGTTCCCAAGTCGGACTTCACCGCATGCTTCTGCAGCAGCTGTCTTTATGATATCCTTGAATTTATTCCAGAGGGTTTCCAAGTCATCAGGTCGTTCTTCTGTGTTGCTCACTGCTGTAGCAATAAGCCCCTGATATCTGGTCTTAATTTCTGGCTCTCTCAACTTGTAGGTCCTAATGCTCATTTCTCCTGCTCGTTTACTTGGTTTCTTGCGTAATGTTGGGCAGTTCCTAGGCTGAGCAACTCTTTCAGTTGTTCATTTGATTGTTAGCAGGTAGTGATCACTTCCAATCTCTGGCCCCCTCCAGACTCTTGCATCTCGGACATATCTGAATGAGCTTCTCCGAACAATGGCATAGTCGATCACTGACTTCTCATTCTTGGTTGGTTCACATCTAGTGTATGCATGTATGCGCTTATGGGGGAACTTTGTGTTTGTAATGATCAGATTCTGCTCACTGCAGAATCTAAGGAGTCGCTTTCCATTGTCATTGAGAGTATCTTCTCCATATCTTCCGATAACTCCACCCCCATCTAGCATGGTCATTTCCAACTCTGGCATTAAAATCTCCGAGCATGATAACTTCATCTAGGCAGTCATCCACTGTCCTTTGAAGCAGCTCAAAGAATTCCTCCTTGACCTCTGCTCTCTCATCCTCATTTGGCCCATACACTATGACCAGGTTGACTATGGTTTCTCCTTCTTTTAGTTTTACAACCATAATGCGCTCCGAGACAAAGTTCCATCCCTTGATACTATCTTTTTGATTTTGGGCCACAATGCAACCCATGCCCCCTTTAGCTCTTTCAGATATGGGTACACCACTGTAGAGCAACGTGTTGCCATCGAGATCATGACTCCTTGTCCTTTTTTCTTCGTTTCCGTTATAGCCAGGATTTCTAGTTTTGCTTTCCTCATCTCTTCCACCAGCTCCTCTTCCTTCCCATTTATACTTCTTGTGTTCCAAGTTCCATAAGTCGTAGTCCGTTCCAGTTCGTCGCCTTTAGAATCCGTCCGGTTTTCTCTCTTGTGTTGCTCATAATCATAGTTTAAGACAAACAGGTGATTGGCCTGTTGTGCCTTTGCATGGTGGAGGGGCTGCCTCCTTACGGCCTCCATGCAGGCCGCCCTCCTCCTTTTTCATCCGGGCTTGGGACCGGCATAGGCGGAGTTCAATCATTTTATATTAATTATAATATCTACCAAACCATGTAAACATATATGTTTTCAGCTTGATTTAATATTACACTCATTTATCTTTAAAATGACTTATAATTCATAAAAATCTGTAAAATTTTTTGATCTTTCGATGGGAAATATATGACACATAAATGACCCATTAACCTGAATAACACAGTAAGAATATATATTGTGCAGAGTTACTGTGATTTTATTTTCCACAGGCCCCATTCTTTTTCTCCCTGTAATTATGTCCTGTAATTATTTGAGTTTAGTCTTCTTCTCTTGGTAATTAATTGCGTTTTCCATGAGGGATGACTGTAGGGTTTAATTTTAAGATTTGCACCAGTCTTCCTTTCTCTGAATTAATTGCGATCATGTAGGTTTTTCTTTGTTAATATAATCGTTTTATGGTATTTAGTATTGTAGTAGGCGCCTGAGTTATTAGGAGGGGTGAAAATTTTCCGATGTCAAATAACCTCTACCTGGTAAATCGATGGGTGGGTGCTGAACCTCTACCCAGGTCCATAAAAACGGGCGCTTCAACGAATCAAAGTTAATTTTGCTCACGTCAACAGGTAATGTTATTTAACATGACGCAAGAAAAGATGCGCACGATCAGTATAAAGATGAGTCAGGTATTATCTTTCAATCGGATTGGCCGGGGTCAATTATTAACAAATTCCGGCAAGATTATTGGTTCCAGAGAGACACCAAGCAATGACATACGGCATGGGTTATAGCGTTCTTTTTATATAATATATACCCGCGTCTCTTCATTAGCGGGTCTCTTCAAGAGCGTTTATTTGACGCTAATGTCACATGATGCACGCTATGGATCACGTGTCCAAGCGGAAATGTCCCGCTAAAAGTGCGCCAAACACGAGCAATCTTCACTTGCCCGGAACCCTTGAGACCGCTAGGTCTAACCCAATTATCGGCGAATTCTCGCATTAAAAGCACTGAAGCCACGTGTCTAATTGCGGGTTAGCGTCCATCTTTGAGTAGGTAAGTGAAATCTCGCTAGAATATAATGTGATGAAATGTGTAGTACCTTGCAAAATCGACGCAAGATTGGTATGTTTACTTTATTCATATTTTTGTTTTACGATCACATCCAGCCACATGTGATCGGGTATATTTTATGATCCCACGGGATATGTACAACATGTTCATAATAATGTATAACGGGAATATATATAGCTATTAATTTCCATATTATTTGATTATTTTCGACCCGACGTTTAGACTAACGGAAATTAATATTAACGATAATGTTGACAGACCGTGACATATATTCATTATAAATTATATGACGATGCGACCAGACATGAAGTGTGTGATAATGTTGTCAGACAATTCTAAAAACACGGATGTCCAATTATTTGTTAAATTCATCATAATGACATGACGATTAGGCTAGAGGCACAGAACTAGAATACTGTTGCCGACATTTCTATGATAAATTTGGTGGGTTTAACTGACATTTATAATAATTCATCGGGTTAAGCTGACGATAAATCAGTCTAAAGAATTATAATACTGCCACTGGGGCAGAGAAATATAATAAAGGACAGACAGGAGAAACTTGAATTCAAGATTAGACTCTAGACATATGATGTTAGAGACTAAAATCTGAGGTGACGGGCAGAGGGACGGCTTAGGGAAAGACTGCTTTCTAAAGCTAGAAAATTAATGGAGCCGTCGTATTTGTCTTCAGTCTATGGTGGAGCCTTGCACGACAGTCCAATCTCAGCGCAGAATACGGAGTCGAGCACAGAGAAGGCAAATCCGAACCATTCAAGACCTACCGGGGCAACGTCAGGAGACCGGAGAACTAACCACACTTCACTATCAGCCAGGGGCTGAAAAGCTAAGTCCACGACAAAGGAAACTCACCTAATCAATGCCACAAAGTTTAGTCATCCATGATGAAAAACACGTGAATTGTGAGACACATAATACATACAGCAGACACTAATTCCATCGACAATACTATCATTCACCATCTATTCACTTTATTGCAATAAACCAATTGGGTGTATATACTGTACCCCACGCTTTGTTCCTTCCATTAGATGTTGAATATTGTCTATGTTTATCTTCCTTTATAAGGGAGGGGGGGCTCGTAAAATATAATATAATTTAAAGAATAATAATAATAGATAACTGAGAAGGGGACGACGGTAGCGAGAGACCAAATATCTCCTTACAATCTTTTCCAGACCTGTCGAGTTAGGAGAATTTACCCTCTTCGTCACCCTTCGGAAGTGGGAAAACCCAGCAGGGATTCCTTGAGCCAAATCTTCCACATCAGATCTATTATTTCCTCTAAATAATTCTCTTATCCTTTAAACGCTACGTGACACTGGGGGGCTCGTCCGGGATTTGAACTTATGTATTTTATCATACCTCTGGGATAGTATCATCCATTCAGTCATTACAGTATACCATTTTAACACATGTATTTTCACACAGTGAGCTCTAGAAAGACAGAAAACATTTTTTCTAGAAATTCAGGCATTGATTGGTGAATCCCTTTATATATGTTGTGTTTAATTAAGTTAGTTCTTGATTTTGTATTTCATTGAATTACAGACCTTAAGTCTCCATAACTGTAGTAATTTCATTCTACAGCAGTCGGATAAATAATTAGTATTTACTTGTTGCTAGAAATACTATTGGAAGGTAGCACTAGCTTACTCAGTGTGGACTTTAACTGCAAAAGATGGCTGAAATAGTTAAGCTTAAGGCAGCACTAGGGGAGGCCGGTCGAGATCTAGGTTATAGTGGGGTGGACCTTGCAAATTATGTCAGTGTCGAGACTGATAAGTATTACGCTCGAGAAACAGCGAAAGCTGAAAGAGAAGAGCGAATAAAGTTAGCAGAAATAGATGAGAGGATAAAAGCTGTAGACGCTAGAGAAAGAAGCGAGAGAGATGAACGCGAGCATGCATTGAAGATGAAGCAGTTAGAGATGCAGGGACAAGCTCAAAGAGTTGAACCAGTAGCCGGTGCGACCGCATCTACCTCCTCAGGCAACCTATCGCCACGGTCAGATGATATGCCTTCCTTGCACGCAGGGGGCACCGGACCTTTGCCATCCTCACTCATGTCAACTTTGGGACCTTTGACGTTTCCATTTGAAGCTTTCTCGGAACAAGCCGACTCGATCGATAGGTATCTCGACAAATTTGAGAAGTTTGCCACCACGTTTGGTTTGGAGAAGAGCAAATGGAACCTGAAACTGTCGCAAGGGCTTAGAGGAACTGCTTATGACGTGTATAGCAAGCTTCCTCCAGGTTTACAGGATGACTACGACTCTTTGAAAAAGGCACTATTGGTTCGTTATGAGCTACATGCTGACGCCTATAGGAAGAGGTTCCGTAACTCTAGGAGGGAAGTCGGAGAGAACTTTGCTCAGTTTGCTGCGAGACTGGATTCCTACGTGGAGAAGTGGGGTGCCCTAGGGAATTTTACTCATGATTGGGAAGGCCTGAAGGAAATGGTCATGATCGAACAACTGAAGGACACCATGACTTCCGACATGAGAAGATTCCTGACAGAGAATGGGGCCAGCACTTTAGAATCCATAGTCCAGTTAGCGGAACGATATCAGGCAGCACTATCAGAGAATCCACCACCCAGACGGAAACAACCAGATTACGTACCTAGACAGACAGCTCAGTCACACATGGACCCCCAAGTGAAACCACCGTATACTAACTTCAAAAAGCATGACAAGCCAGACTACAAGACTACTCAGAGATCTAATTTCCAGCAGCAGAGGCAAGGGGAAAAATGGTGTAAGCACTGTAGAACCATCACCCACAATACGCAGGAGTGCAACCGGAAAAACCCACCTCATCATGCTGCCTGCTTACGTAAAAGTGCCGCAAGGGGAAATGGACCGGAAGAACCTCTGGACAAACCCCGACATCCCCCGGTCGTTGAGACAGTCCTCGTAAATGACCAAGAGGTGACCTGCCTTTATGATACAGGCCTTGCATTCGACGCAGTTGTCTGTGCATCCCTAGTCAAGCCTGACCAGATGACAGAAGACACTATAGAAATACAAGGACCTACTAAAAGTGCAGCACCTATGCGTTTGGCCATAGCCAAGATTAAGGTCAAATCAAAATATGTGACTGGGGAAATCCGTGCAGCGATCTTGGACGACCCTATTTATCCCTTGATCTTAGGGTGTAGGTATGTGTTCTTGGGAGAACCCATTCACCCTCTGGTTGTGGCGGCTGTCACCACTAGAGGACAGGCCAAACGGAATACGGAGTTGGAATCCCCACCCAACATCCTTCCTGAGGAATTAAAAAAGGCACAAACGGAGGATCAATCTCTAGCACCCTGCTACAAAAAACTACCGAGAGCGCACACTCCTCTCCAAAAGGGAGACTTCTACAAGAAAAATGGGCTGTTGCATCGGAAAGCAGGAAATGGAGGACAGGAACATGGGCAACTTGTGGTTCCATCAGCATACCGAGCCCAGGTCCTAGAAATGGGCCATGCCCTTCCGTTTAGTGGCCACATGGGCATAAGTGCCACGATTCAGCGTATTTCATGTCATTATTATTGGCCAGGTATCAACGCCGATATCCAGAGATATGTGAAATCATGCCCGCAGTGCCAGAGGACAGCGCCGAAACACTGGACGGCCCCAGCCACTCTGGGAGAAATGCCAATCTTGGGCACACCCTTCGAACGAGTAGCGGTGGATATTGTGGGTCCACTTACTCGTAGCAAAAAGAGAAACAGTTATATACTCACGTTAGTGGATTGTTGCTCCATGTGGGCAGAGGCAATTGCTATGCCCGCCTGTGATTCTAAGCATGTTGCTGAGGCTCTGCTCACCATATTTACTCGGCTAGGGTTTCCGTCACAGATCCTGACAGATAATGGTTCCCAATTCCGAGGAAAACTCACCGAGGAAGTGTTTAGGATATTTCAGGCCCGACATATCCACACCTCTCCCTACCACCCCCAGGCAAATGGCCAGGTGGAGCGGTTTAACGGGACCCTTATTTCCATCCTTCGGAAACTTGCGCAGGAAAAACCAGAGAGCTGGGATCAATACTTACCCGCAGCACTATTTGCTTACCGCGAAGTACCCCACAATTCTACTGGGATGCCTCCTGCCACATTGCTGTTTGGTAGACCTATAAAAGGACCTTTAGAGGCACTGTTACGTACTTGGACAGATGATAAAGCTGATGAGACGGTCACCTCTGCATCCCAATACGTGAAGGAGTTGACCCAACGCCTTAAAACAGGATGGGAACTGGCAAAGGAAAATGTACGCCGTGCCCGTCGTAAACATGCGCGTTACTACAACCGCACTGCGAAGGATAGGGAGCTAGAAGTAGGAGAACAGGTATTATTACTCCTGCCCAGTAGCAATAATAAATTGCAAATCGGGTGGAGAGGTCCATATAAAATTGTTGAGAAAATGTCGCGCACCAATTACAAGATTGCCATAAAGGGGAAGCAGAAAATTTACCACATAAACCTGCTGAAGCGATATTATGAAAGACCAGGTGCAGAACCAGCACATTTCCTGACACTGGCTATTGCGACGGAAACTGAGGCAGAACCCTGACCTCCTGTGAATACCCTCTTCGTCAGTGCGAAACTCATCAAGATGTTCAGATTAGTTCAACTTTAACGGAGGATCAGCAGGCACGGGTTCAACAGTTGTTGAGAAAACACACTAGTACACTCACGGATAAACCTGGCATGACCAACCTGATAGAATTTGATATGAAGCTAACAGACCTCGCCCCGGTACGAGTTAAGAACTATCCTGTTCCTTATGCTAAAGCAAAGGCATTGAGTGAGGAAATCGAGTACCTGCTTAAGGAAAATATTATCTCAAAATCAGAGTCGCCTTATAGTGCGAGTGTAGTGTTGCTTAGAAAATCCACAGGAGAACATCGCCTCTGCATAGACTACCGAAGGCTCAACGCTGTAACGGAATTTCAAGCGGAGCCCTTACCGGATCAGAATCAGCTTTTCACCAAGCTGAGTAGAGCACGATACTTTTCGAAGATAGACCTTAGCAAAGGGTACTACCAGATCCCGGTAAAAGAGGAAATTCGACATATGTTAGCATTTAGTACTTCTGAAGGCCATTACGAGTTTAATGTATTGCCATTTGGGCTAAGCAACGCCCCAAGCGTCTTTACTCGTATGATGAGGAAGCTACTGGAACCCCTGAACCACCCTGGGATAAGTAATTTCATGGACGACATACTTATTGCCACGAACACCTTTGAGGAGCACCTGGACGCAGTTTCCCTACTCTTCGAAAGACTTAGAGAAACAGGACTCACCGCTCGCCCTACAAAATGTCAAATTGCCTGCGAGCAACTAGAATTCCTGGGACACACTATCTCGCATGGATGCATGTTCCCAGATGCGCGTAATATTGAGAAGTTACAGCGGGCCCCACGACCCCAGACTAAAAAGGATGTAAGGTCATTTGTGTCTCTATGTGGCTTCTACCAGAGATATATTAAAGATTTTAATACCCTGAGTGCGCCATTGACCGCATTAACCAAGAATGGGAACCCGGACAAAGTAACCTGGACAGCGGAGTGCGAAAATGCCTACACGCTGCTGAAGGAGAAACTCACAGCTAGGCCAATTCTGCGACTGCCTGACTTAACTCTGAACTTTACGCTGCGAACAGATGCTAGCAATATAGGGATAGGAGCCACTCTCCTGCAGCCTAGTGATAGACCTTCTGCAACTCTATTCCCCATCGCATATGCTAGTAGGAAATTGAACCCTGCTGAACAGAACTACTCTACCATCGAACGAGAATGTCTGTCGCTAATATGGGCTGTGCAGAAGTTTCAACCATATTTATACGGGAAAAAGTTCACGGTGCAGTGTGATCACCAACCGTTGATATTTCTTGCAGCGTCGAAGAACCTTAATGCCCGGCTTATGAGATGGTCACTCCTGTTGCAGCCATATTCCTTTCACATAGAATACATACCTGGGAAGAACAACGTAGGGGCAGATTTTTTGAGCAGACATCCGGACGCAACCGAGGAGATATGAGAAACTGGAAAAGAAGAGGAAGACAGGACAAGAGGAGTTGGACGGAACGTCAAACTTGAGGAGGGGCTTGTGTGACAACTTGCCCAATCTTCTCTTCATTTTTTTTATTATTTACGGACATCGTTTTTTTTCTCATCCTCAATGCATGATCGCAAAGTCCCGGGAATTGTCACTGGCGGAAATTCTCCTAGCATTCAGTATTTCTCCTCGCTATTTTTAGATACGACGTCATTGTTGACCAATGACCTCGGTAGCTAGGAACCTGTTTTAATTTAAGACTGCTTAAGCTGATAAAACCAGTTTATGCCACTTTAGGAAGACCCCACGTGACTTTTAACGCTATTGATTGGAGCGTTTATTTGACGCTAATGTCACATGATGCACGCTATGGATCACGTGTCCAAGCGGAAATGTCCCGCTAAAAGTGCGCCAAACACGGGCAATCTTCACTTGCCCGGAACCCTTGAGACAGCTAGGTCTAACCCAATTATCGGCGAATTCTCGCATTAAAAGCACTGAAGCCACGTGTCTAATTGCGGGTTAGCGTCCATCTTTGAGTAGGTAAGTGAAATCTCGCTAGAATATAATGTGATGAAATGTGTAGTACCTTGCAAAATCGACGCAAGATTGGTATGTTTACTTTATTCATATTTTTTGTTTTACGATCACATCCAGCCACATGTGATCGGGTATATTTTATGATCCCACGGGATATGTACATGTTCATAATAATGTATAACGGGAATATATATATATATAGCTATTAATTTCCATATTATTTGCTTATTTTCGACCCGACGTTTAGACTAACGGAAATTAATATTAACGATAATGTTGACAGACCGTGACATATATTCATTATAAATTATATGACGATGCGACCAGACATGAAGTGTGTGATAATGTTGTCAGACAATTCTAAAACACGGATGTCCAATTATTTGTTAAATTCATCATAATGACATGACGATTAGGCTAGAGGCACAGAACTAGAATACTGTTGCCGACATTTCTATGATAAATTTGGTGGGTTTAACTGACATTTATAATAATTCATCGGGTTAAGCTGACGATAAATCAGTCTAAAGAATTATAATACTGCCACTGGGGCAGAGAAATATAATAAAGGACAGACAGGAGAAACTTGAATTCAAGATTAGACTCTAGACATATGATGTTAGAGACTAAAATCTGAGGTGACGGGCAGAGGGACGGCTTAGGGAAAGACTGCTTTCTAAAGCTAGAAATTAATGGAGCCGTCGTATTTGTCTTCAGTCTATGGTGGAGCCTTGCACGACAGTCCAATCTCAGCGCAGAATACGGAGTCGAGCACAGAGAAGGCAAATCCGAACCATTCAAGACCTACCGGGGCAACGTCAGGAGACAGGAGAACTAACCACACTTCACTATCAGCCGGGGGCTGAAAAGCTAAGTCCACGACAAAGGAAACTCACCTAATCAATGCCACAAAGTTTAGTCATCCATGATGAAAAACACGTGAATTGTGAGACACATAATACATACAGCAGACACTAATTCCATCGACAATACTATCATTCACCATCTATTCACTTTATTGCAATAAACCAATTGGGTGTATATACTGTACCCACGCTTTGTTCCTTCCATTAGATGTTGAATATTGTCTATGTTTATCTTCCTTTATAAGGGAGGGGGGGCTCGTAAAATATAATATAATTTAAAGAATAATAATAATAGATAACTGAGAAGGGGACGACGGTAGCGAGAGACCAAATATCTCCTTACAATCTTTTCCAGACCTGTCGAGTTAGGAGAATTTACCCTCTTCGTCACCCTTCGGAAGTGGGAAAACCCAGCAGGGATTCCTTGAGCCAAATCTTCCACATCAGATCTATTATTTCCTCTAAATAATTCTCTTATCCTTTAAACGCTACGTGACAAGCGGGTCTCTTTCTCTCCAGAATTCAGCCGTGAAAAACAACGTCGTTATCGCTTGCTCTAAGTGAGATATTCGATAAAATTGGGTATGTCTATATTTTAATTAAGCATCGTACTTATAGTTAGTTTCTTAATAGAATCTTAGCCCGATAAAGTAAAGTTCTTCGGGAACTTATTTTAATTTAATATAAACGAAAGTGCCATCAATTTCTATTTTATAGAAATAGATAAAATGTAAGTGTGCATATAATTTTTTCTAGGATAAGCTAGTACTATCTTTGGTTGGTGTAGAGGCTTTTGAGATATTAACTGCATAAGGTTAGGTCCTTAGGCTATATCTAGACTGTAATTGTGAGGTCCGATATATATAGATAGCCTCGATTTGATTATAATATTGGAAGTATATAATACGCTAGAGATTCACGAACACTTCAATAATACAATGCTACGCACCAACGAATGATAGCGATGAGGAGGTCAAGGATGAATTCTATCAACAACTGCAGAAAGAAATGGAAGTCACACCTAGATATGATCTTGTTATAGTAATGGGAGACCTCAATGCGAAAGTTGATACACACAATACATATAATGCAAGAACAATGGGGAAATGCGGCAGAGGAACAGCAAACGAAAATGGGGATAAACTAATAAGTTTCTGTAGCATTAACAACCTGGTCATTGGAGGAACACTCTTCCCACATAAAGAAATTCACAAATTAACATGGGAATCACCAAATGGTCAGGACAGAAACCAGATAGACCACATCATGGTTAACGGTAGATGGAGACATGCATTACAAGATGTGAAGGTAAGAAGAGGTGCAGATGTGGGAAGTGATCACCATTTAGTAGTAGCAAAACTGAAAGTGAAACTAAGAAGGGCTGCACCAACTGTAACTACACAGAAAGGTTTGACATCAGCAAATTGAAGGACCCCCTTACCAGAAAAGCTTTTGCGGCTGACATAAAGAAACGATATCAATTTGCCAAAAGTCAGGAAAAGACATTGACTGATGATATAGACCAGAAATTCAACACCATTTCAACAATATATAAGAAAGCAGCAAATCATGCTTGGGATTCCAGGAAAGGAAGAAGCAAGACTGGATAACACCAGAAACATTAAACACCATAACGATGAGAAAGGAAATGAAAAGAAAGAAAACAGAAGCGAAGTCCCCCAGGTTAAAGCAACTATATAGCGAACAGTACAGTCAGCTGGACAAGGAAGTTAAACGCCAAACCCGAGCCAACAAAAGGAATTTCCTAGACGATCTTGCAAGACAGGCAGAGGAGGCAGCACTGAGAAATGAACAAAGCACAGTATACAAAATAACTAAATTCATCAGCGGAAAACGAGGTGCAAACAATATTACATTAGTAAGAGATAAGCAAGGAAATCTCATCACGACAGCAGAGGGACAGGAAACAAGATGGGCAGAGCACTTCAGAGAAACTCTGAACAAGGAACCACCAGAGACACAATTGAATGTTCCTGAGGCTGAAAACGATCTAGATGTAAATACAGACATTCCACGAAAAGAAGAAATCATCACAGCAATCAAAGGGTTAAAGAACGGCAAAGCTCCGGGCCATGATAACTTAAATGCAGAGCTATTTAAGACAGACCCTGAGCTAGCAGCAGAACTATTAGAACCACTATTTGCACAAGTCTGGAAAACGGGGACAACACCATCAGAGTGGAACAAAGGAATAATTGTCAAATTGCCCAAGAAGGGAGATCTTGCAGACTTCAATAATTGGAGAGGAATCACTCTTCTCTCAGTTCCCAGCAAAATACTAGGCAGGATAATTATACAGAGAATTTCAAAGGCAGTAGACCACAAACTGAGGAAAGAACAAGCAGGATTTAGAAAGAACAGAAGATGTGTAGATCATATATTCACTCTCAGGAACATTATAGAGCAGTGCTCAGAATGGCAAAGACAGCTTTACATTAATTTTGTTGATTTTGAAAAGGCTTTTGACAGCATACATAGGGACAGTTTATGGAAAATACTGAGGGCTTATGGAATTCCAAGCTGCATAGTGTCAATCATAAAAAGCCTCTATGCCAACTTACGTGTAGTGTTGGGCAGAGCAACCTAACCTTTGAGGTGAAGACAGGAGTACGACAGGGATGCCCCTTATCAACCACTCTATTTTTAACAGTCATAGACTGGGTGATGCGCCAGACAACAGAGGGCAGTCCAAGAGGAATAAGATGGACTACATTTTCTACATTGGAAGATCTGGAATATGCAGATGACATTGCACTGCTGGCACATTCACATCAACACATCCAGGAAAAAACGGATAAACTTGATAAATTTAGCCAGCAGGTGGGCTTGAACATCAATTTAAAGAAGTCTGAGGTCATGACGCTCAATGTGAGCAACCCTGAGCCCATATCAGTAAGGAATCAGCAATTGGTACAGACAGATACCTTCACATACCTAGGAAGCATAGTAACACCAGACGGCGGGGCAGGCAAAGACATCAACATCAGAATGAATAAGGCAAGAACAGCCTTCTTTAGCCTAAACAACATCTGGAAGTCCTCCCAATACAGCACAAGCACAAAATTAAGATTATATCAGAGCTGTGTGCTTTCTGTGCTTCTCTATGGTGCGGAATGCTGGAGAGTTACAGAGAAGGAAATGTCGAAATTGTCCTCTTTTCACACAACATGCCTAAGAAAAATTCACCGAATCTTTTGGCCAAATACCATCACTAACCAAGATCTGCTTACTCGTAGCAAGCAAGAGGACATGCACACCATCATAGCTGGCAGACGCTGGAGCTGGGTTGGTCATGTCCTCAGAAGAGACCCTGATGCCATCACAAGAACAGCTATGCTTTGGACCCCTGAAGGAAAACGAAAGAGAGGCCGACCAAAAACAACCTGGCGGAGGACTGTGGAGGCTGAGATGCAAAGAATGAACCAGAGTTGGGGCACTGTACGAAGGATGGCCACCGACCGAGCAAAGTGGAATCAATTTGTTGTTGCCCTACAAGACGCCACTAGGCGTGATGGCCACTGACTGCTTTGACGGTCAGCGGCTAAGGATCAAAGAAGAAGAAGAATAATACGCTAGCGTAATTGTGTGTACGTTATTTTATTGGGCATTTAATTGTGTGTACGTTATTTTATTGGGCATTTAATTGTTGTGTACTCAGGAGGGAAGTGAGGGGTTGTTACGGTGTTTTTATTGATGTCGTCTGCTATAGTTGGCAGTGCGCAATTTTAGGTTAATAGAATTAATATAGATTGATGTTGATACTTCACGGATTATTGAACGCAAATTACACGGTCAACTTGTGACGTGTTAGCGTTGGTAAGGTCACGCTTCGTGACTTAGATACTGGACCATTTTTACGTTGATTGTCAAGCCGTGAAGACGTGTCTCACATCCTTCCAATGTTAGGCTTCATAATTGCCTCAAATATATAGAAGTTTATATAAGGACACAGGTTCAGTCCAGATTGATATTATAAAGGATGGAATTATAAGGTTAGTAGATAACCTGAATTATGGAAGGATCGTTAATCAGTCTTAACTCTTACAATCCGGCAAGCCCCGTGAAGTGGCGCGGGTTTAGTACCAATTTTACGGCTCGCCCCGTGAAGTGGTGCGCGACGGTAATGATAGCTAAACTAGCGCGTAAAAACGCGGTTTTAGCTCCCATATAGTAAGAGTTAATATATATTCGTCAAGACACATGCGCTCACTGTCGGCTGTCTGAATCACAGCAGCGCGCATATAGCCATGATGTTCTGTCGACATTAATTCGTTCGGACACAGACTGATAATTATATATATTCAAGTGGAATCAAATTGATGTATGCTTTACTATGAACCATGCTCATGATATCGTCACATGTTTTTCGTAATAAATCATGTTTTGTGGACTCAAAATACTTGGACTTCTCCAGTCAATATCATCCAATTATTATTCATTTCCCAGCATTCGTGTACTATACAAAGAAAGCACAAATTTAAAATAATTAACGAAACCCAAGATAAATCTCAAGAAAAGGCCAGAGGTTGTGAACACTTTTATTTACTACTCAGTTGGACTCAGTCTGCAAGGACAAACTAACTCAATAACCAGTCTCAACAAAAGAACCCTGCAACAACTGGTGCCCATTGTCTGGGGAACGAAAATCTTTTCTTCAATAAGGTTACCGAAGTCTCATTCAATGACCAAGAACTGTTTACAATTGGAAAATACTCACGTGATGTGCGAAAGTATGACCAAATACGCATAACGACTAAAGGTCAAACACACGTCATCAACTTCTGCGTACATGAAAGTCAAGTCGGCAACCGCTAACACAGTCTTTGTCAAATGAAAATACTGCATCAAGGTAGACCCAAAGATGGAAAAACTCTATCAAGTAATCAATATCAGTTCCAAGATAAATCTCAAGAAAAGGCCAGAGTTGTGAACACTTTTATTTACTACTCAGTTGGACTGAGTCTGCAAGGACAAACTAACTCAATAACCAGTCTCAACAAAAGAACCCTGCAACAGGGGTGTAATTAATTTTTCTGAGATAGGAATTATTGGGTACAGAGGAGTTCCCTGAGTGAGTGAATTGTTTTGACGCTGAGGCGCGTCTAACACAAAAGAATTAGGTCAGCTGCGTCGGGGGTTTTTCTTACCTAACAGACAGGGCTGAAGCGGGGTAGAGAGATCAGAGAGGGAATTGTATGGTAGTCTGTTCTTCGGGACAGAAATAATGGTTTATTGCTGTGCATAGTGAGGAGGAGAAAGACGGGAGATGTATTGATTTAAGTGGCAGAGGGAAGTTGAGGATTTAACCTTTAGCACGCTGCATAAAAATTCAGAAAACTTGCCCAACCACTGCATTCTTTTTCACAACGCCCCATTTTTATAGTGGGTGACTTGTAAATTCTATAGTTTTTTTGTGTTTTGGTCAATTGCTCTAATTTTTAGATTGTATAGAAATGAATGAATGATGAATCTGATGATATAAAATTTGTTTGTGTACATGTTAGATGTGATAGGAAGAGAGGAAAGGAAAGATGAAGAAAACGAAAAAAATTTAAAAAAAAAAAATAAAAAATTTTTTTTAAATTTTAAAATTAAAAAAAAAAATTTAAAAAATGACCAACGAACGAAGAGTCCATATCCCTTGCATCTCAATGAAAGTCATTTGACCAATAGAGCAATACAAATCAAATGACGATCTTTTCGTTACACCCATCATCAGTAGCAAAACAACAAACTCCCTAGCCAGCCTTGACATTCGGCCGTAATCCCAAATTTTTCCAATATTCCTAATCCTAATCCCTAAAATTATACATACTTGAAAGGCCATTTTACTTTCGTTTCCATCTCGGCCATCAAACATATTCTGAGAACCGATTTCAGCGCTTATAAAGACAAAAATTTCATCCCCACCGCATGGCGTCAGAATCCAATAAAATTAGAGCAAAAATGGCCGCATGTTGATGCCGATTCATTTCGATTTTAAAAATTTACAAAAAATAAATGCGGATACACCCATCGCTTTTTTAAGATCGGAAACGGAAGCTAACTCTCTTGCTAATAACATTAGAACTTAACATCCGGGGCTGAAATCACGTGTACACAAGTCCTCATGCTAGAAACGGTGACAGCCGCAAGGCGACACATATCGCCTCCAGCTGGCAGAACATAGGTTGCGTTCGGCGATATGTCTCGCCGGCAGCGTGCTAAAGGTTAAGGGAGTTAGGTGTTAGAGATGAGTAAATTTTGATGTGGTGTACATCTGTGGTTATTATTTGTTTCACAGCAATTTTTCATGGCACACAGAGAGGGTTGTACCAGCCATACAACTTGCCAAGATACTTGACCTTCTCAGGAGTAGTAGGTTTGAGACTTTGCCAGTGGTGAAGAAAATTGGTGACGCGGTAGTTACCGACGCCAAGTACGTCTGCACCAGGAGAAGGAAACAGTTCTTGTGTAGTGAAGCAATAATCTTCAGCGGGAACGAAACAGTTCTCTTGCAGTGAAGCCATTCTTCAGCGGGAACGGGGTTGTCCTTAAACTCCAGAGCTCTGAGCTCTTTATCACAACCCATGTAGGCACGTTGCCTGGTGTTTGTGCTTTCTTTTTTTATTCACGACCATAATAAAATCGTTTGTCCCAAACCTGGAGAGGTTAACGGGGCATGTAATAGAATTGTCATCAGCAGTGAAGCAGTCACATTTACGAGTCAAGTACCTGAGTCTAAAAGCCCAAGTCATCAACAGCAATATTCGTGGAATACTTCTGAATGCTTTAGAGAGGAGAGACAGAAGTTATAAAGAGTTAGATAGAGCAGTGGACAGCTTCTGAGGTTGCACTGAAGAAGTCAGTTAGTGGATCAGTGTTTGAGATGTGCAGTGTAGGACTTCAGAAAGTTCATGCCTAGGTTTTTGTTTTTGTAGACAGGTAGTTAGGTCTACAGCTGGACAGTGGTGTTAGATTTTTATTAATACTTAATAATAGCTAGTTGGAGTGGTGGCTCGAAATCCGAGACCCCACCAAGTTCATTGTGGTTTTTTTATAATCTTTAATTCTTTTCCCTGTACAGGTTGAAATCGTGGGTGAAGGGTTGGGGTTGATTACAAATCATTTTAATTCTTCTTGTTCTTTTCAGGTGTGCGACCACGCACATTATTTATTTTGTTATGTAATTTATTTTATTGTGTGAATATACTATAAACTTCATACTGGATCAGTTTCTCTATATATAACTATACTTTACGTATACCTAATTGTCTGTATAGTGTGTCTGTGGACTTTTAGTGAAACCTTATCTCCTTTTTGGTAGTCAGAGGTGGTGAGTCTTTAGCTCTTAACAAAGTCATGAGTGGCGAGGGAGAGTCAATCTAGGTTCTCACCCTCGAAGCTATAAGTCTCATCTTTCCACATTCACTGTCATTCTCATACAAATTTATATTATCAGTCTTTCTCATACTAGGGTCTTGTCTATACACTCAGACATAACTCTATACTTAAAAACACTATGTGACATGGGAGCCGCGCTAGCGTAGTGGTTACAACACCGCTCTGGCAACCGGGTGATACAGGATCAAACCCGGGCGACGGCATTTGAGGATTTTTCGTCGACCGGGATTTGGACTGGATTAACTCGAGACCTGGCGAGGACATTTGAAGAAGTGTCGTCGACCAGGGACTGGCGGCTCCTGAGCCGACCCAGCTGCAATGGGTACCTCCGAAATCGGCGAGTATTTGCCTGAATGGCGAGGGACACCTGTCTCTGTACAAGAAATAAAGGGATACTCACGTAAAATCAATGTCAGGTTAGACATAAAATAATAATCTGAGATTTCGCCTCGAGTATTAGTGGGCGTACGCAAAAAAAAAACAAAAAAAAACTATGTGACATATATATATACACACACACACGAGTGGGAGCCAAAAAATAACCTTAATATGGCAATAAAAAGTCAAAATCACGTAGTAGACGGTTGTACTACAGATATGTTATGCCCTCCCGCTTGAGTTACCAGTGCGCGCACGCCCGTCGTCCTGATGGGAAGTATGACGTCAGCAAACCATAGCAAGATGGCGCCCCCTTGGAAGCATTCACGAGAGAAGAGCAGCATGCAGTTATCCGTTTTTTTTTGGGTAATGAGGGTGAGAAACCAGCAGACATTCATCGGAGGATGAAGACTCAGTATGGGGACGCTTGTGTGTCGCTTCAGCAGGTTTATGAGTGGCACAGGAAGTTTAAAAGTGGGGTGCAGTTCGCTCCAGCCGGCCTCACACTGTGACTACGCCTGATTCTATCGCTGCAGTAGAACGAGTAATACGGGAAAACCGGCGGGTAACAATTGACGAGGTGGCTGGAGAATTGAAGATCAGTCATGGCTCGGCGCACCACATCATTCACGACGTGCAGCATTACCACAAAGTCTCCGCTAGGTGGGTACCAAAACAACACGCCCCTGAACTGAAAGAATGTTGTGTGGATGTTCGTGAAACACTGTTACGACGTTATGAAGCAGTCAGTCAGAAGTTTTTTCCTCATGGAATCCAAGCATTAGAGAAGCGCTGGCACACCTGCATTGAACGTGGTGGGGACTATGTTGAAAAGTGATTAAGTGCTTTCATTCCTATTTGTGCATATTCTGTTAATAAATAAAAAATACTTTTTGACTCCTCCTCTTATACATATATGGTGTCTGTGGCCTAATGGATATGAACGCAGTTTCATAATCCAGATATACCAGGTTCGAAACCTGCTGCAGGCGGTTTGGTAGCAGATCGCTTTGTGTGGATTTTTAACAATGGTATAAGCGCCGTACCATTCAGAAAGCAATGGCAAACTACTAAATGAAAAAAATTGCCTAGAAAAATCACAAACAGCCAATAAAAGCTGGGGTTGATTGCCACGTCCTGTAAAGGATAAGCAACTAACTTTAACTTATATATATATATAAGTATCTGTCTGCAAGCAGAAAAGACCTTCTAGCCAAAACATACACATCCATGGCAGAAATAAAATAAAAGAAAGAAAACAAATGTAACTTACTTTTATAATAGGACTTAGAGATCTGACATAGGAATGTGAAGTAAAGAGAACATTGTTGTCAGCAAATTAATGCTGTCTGCTAATAAGAGCAATTAATACCATCTAATAATAAGAGCAAATAATACTATCTAATGATAAGCAGAAGGCAGTGTGAAATGTGTTTTGTGTGCACTTACAGATTCTTGATGACTATAATGAAACCAAAAGGAGCATGCCGTTGGTTCTCTTTGATGATGCTATTGAGCATCTAACACGTATCCATCGTGTATTGCGTATGTTCAGGTGAGCTTTTGGATTATTTTACAATTTATACTGTGTGATGTCTTTTTTCTGTCTATCTGTAGAGTGTTACCCTTCTTTAATTAATGTTGTTTACTGGTTCTGATTCTTAATGTTGCTGTTTAAATACTGATGCCTGTGGCACTTGTTTGGTACCCACTAAGAAGAAACAAGGTGGAAGAATTAAACGCACTTTAAACTGAAAAACTATTGACAAAACTGAAGGATGGAGGATGGACATAAATGGAGAAAGTGGCAGAGAAGCAAGATGCATGGAAGTGTTTGATCACAGGCCTAATAACCCAAGGGAGTCAATGATATTGACTGTTAGGCTGAGGCTAAAGTTTATATAAAATCTTATTCCACGTCTGTACGTTTTAGAACAGCTGCACATATGAGTTGTGTTAATGTGTAGAAGCAACTAGAGAGTGGTTACAACAGGCATCAAACACAAGTTCTATAACTAATGACCATGTGGGTTGTGTAAAATGGAGGGAGCAACTAGAGAGCAGTTATTTAGGAACGTTAATTAACTCGTAGTATTTGAGCTCAAAAACCAAGTTAAAACTACCTCATTTTTGGGAGTAAATTTTGAGACAGGACTTTCATTACTGGTTTTGCCATAATTTATTCATTTATAATGATAAGGAAAAGTTTTATATTCACCCATGTATTACCAGGGTCGAAAGGGGAGCAAAGAATAGTAACACTGTATCCTACCAGGCATAATAGAAAAAGTAACTAAGAAGGGTTGGGCATGGGGCTGGTTACCCCATCCCGTTAAAAACTTTTTTAACCACAAACACTATAGAATATAAATCAACTTAACTGCCCAAGACAGAAAAAGGTACTCTGGAAATTAGGCGCATGAAGCAACACAGAAAAGGACATGCTCTTCAAATGTTTTGGCCGATTACCATCTCCAACCAGGAACTGCTTACATGGTGCAGTCAAAAAGGCATGCACACATCATTGTGGGCAGATGCTGGAACTGAGTTGGCCATGTTCTCAGAAGGGATCCTAATACCATCACCAGAACTGCTATGCTATGGACCCCAGAAGGATGGTGAAAGAGAGGCAGACCAAAGATGATCTGGTGGAGAACAGTGGAGGCTGAGATGCAGAGCGTTAACCAGAGTTGAACACGGCACCAAGGCTGGCCACTGACCGAGCAAAATGGGGACAGTTTGTTGCTGCCCTACAAGACCCCACTAGGTGTGATGGCCACTGACTGCTTTGTCAGGTAGGGGCTAAGGATCCAAGAAGAAGAAGAGGAAACTAATACTCTAAAACAACTCCAAATATGAATGGCTGAACTGATGGGCAAACAGTCTACTGGACATGCCATGTATCAAGAAATGACCCATGCAAACAGAAAAGAACAATATCGACAGCCTACTTCGCAGCATGGAACAGAGCGCACTCTTTCTACTAAGAACAGAACATTCCACTTAACAAGTACTTAAACAAATTAAACCCCATACATGAGCCTATCACCGCAACTGTACCATCCGTATGAGAGCATGGGCTGCTTACATACCTGGCAATCACCAGAGAATGATGAAAGCTATTGCTAGGCTCCCCAACAGTAAATCGCTCAGTACAGCACCAGCCAACAGCTATAGAACACACAAAAATTCTTCACTGAAATATAAAAAAGATCAGAATAATTGTTTTAAACCCATCTCATTGTTTTTAATGATTTTTCTCAGTAGTAGTCAAACTAGTATATCCCACGTTTTAACTGATGCATAATACTTTAACAATAACGGTTAAAGATTTTTAGAGTTAGTAGTTAGCAGTATTCAAGATTTGTCATAATTAATCTTACTTCATTCATTAATTTTCCTTTTTGCTCCTTATAGAGCATAGGTCTACCACTTCAGCTGGTCTCTTTGAAGGAAAACTGCACCAAAGCAATCATATACACTTACAGTGGTGGTTTCCTTATTGCTTTGTCTTACCTGATGAGGTTGCCAGACCTGTGCAACTTGTAGCCTTTGTCACAAGAAGAAAATGTGTGTAAAACATTTATTAACTTGTCTTCTCACAGAGGGAACTCATTACTGGTGGGTGTGGGAGGCAGTGGAAAGCAAAGTCTATGTCATTTGGCTGCTTACGCTGCTCGATGTGAGATCTTCCAGATTATGCTAAGTCGAGGCTACGGCGAGAGTAGTTTCAGGTCAGGCACCACCCAGCTTTGTTCTTTCTTCCTATTTCAATTTCCATTTTCTTTGCTTCATCATTTGTCTGTTGCATTAACCTATAATTTTTAGCTAATAATTACTATGTGGCAGTTTGGCCACACTTGACAGTTTATCTGTCTCATGATCGATTAATAGCCAGATAATTTGTTCCTTTGTCATATGGAGACATGTTCTTCACTTCTGCTTTGTTAATCCTTTTGTATGTGGAAATACATCACATAGATGACAATGGGTTTCAGACCATTTCAACTCCCGTTGTTGTTTTTCAACTTATTCAGAAACATATGTACACTTGGTGAGATCAGGCATCATAGTATTCAAGGGACAATCTCATCCTGCCGATTCATTTGAGTTTTCATATAACTTCAATACAAATTCTCTACATCACTATGTTGTAATTTTATTATGCTGGTCATGGAAGTGATAATTTCCTCTTACATATTACAAATAATTTCTCAACTACTGTCTGTCATCTTCTGACAAATTCTATTGTTCGCATTCAGCTGGTCAGGCTATATTTACTACTTACTTAGTCGTTCCCCTTCTACCGTGAGGTGTAGAGGTTTGGAAGAGTGAGCGCCATACTATCCTATCAGCTGTCTTCCTCCTGGCCTGGTTCCATTCTAGTCCTCGGTCCTTCAAAGATTGTCTAATGTTGTCCTCCCAGCGGACTCTGGGTCGTCCTGGGGGTCTGGATCCCTGGCTCTTTGTTTCCCATGCTTGTCGTGGTAGCCGATCTTCTCCCATTCTGCAGACATGGCCAAACCATCTTAGTTGGGACTGTTCTACTTGGGTCTGCAGGGGGTGGGATTTTAGGCCTTGACGTATCGTCTGGTTGCGGACCATATCTCTTCTTGTTACTTCAACCACCTTCCTCAGATACCTCATTTCTGAGGTTTGGATCTGGCTTTTGTGGGTTGTAGTCATTGCCCATGACTCGCATCCATATGTCAAGACTGGGACATAGGTGGAGTGGTATACAGCCATCTTCGTTTTCTTACCAACCTCTCTCTTGCTGAGGAATCCTCGATTTATGGCCTGAAAAAGTCTCCCAGCTGCTGCTTTTCAAGTGGCCAACTCTTCTTTGATGCCTCCCTTTCGGTCTATAATAGCTCAGAGGTATTTAAAGTGGTCGACCTGCTCCAGGACCTGTTCTCCCAGCTTAATCTGATGTCTTCTTTCTTCTCGTGATATCACCATGGATTTTGTTTTAGAGCTGCTTATGACATCCCTCTCTTCTCCAGCTCTTCCTTCCAGACTTGCAGGTTGGATTGGAGATGTGCCTCTGATTTAGCAATCAGGGCAACATCATCAGCAAATGCCAGCTCTGAAATTCAGACCTGTCTCATCTTCCAGTACCTCACGGAATACTTTCTTGTTCTCTCCTTACATGCCTTGATGACATCGTCCATGAGGAGTATGAAAAGATAAGGTGACAGGATATCACCTTGTCTTACACCAGTGGTGGTCCTGAACTCTTCTGACTTATAGTTTGCTGTCCTCACATAATTTCTGCAAGACTTGTAGAAGCTCTGTATAGCATGAATCAGAGGTGCTGGAATGTTCTTCCTTGCCAAACAGTCCCAAAGTTTGCTCCAGGGGACCCTGTCAAATGCCTTTTCCAGATTTATAAACAAAGATGGATCTCGCTCTTATACTCAAGGGCCTTTTCACTCAGCTGTCTGAGTGTGAAGATTAGGTCTTGAGTACTTCGGTTTGCTCGGAATCCGCACTGGACCTCATCCAATTGTGGCTCAGCTAGGCGTCGGAGTCTCTGCTCTAGGATTCTAGAGTAGATTTTACCAGGGACACTGAGAAGGGATATGCCTCTATTGTTTCATCATTGTCGATTGTCACCCTTTTTGAAAATTGGTGTTATGATGGCAATCTCCCAATCCTTTGGTATGGTCTTGTTGCACCACGCTGCCTGTAGGACCCTTAAAAGTAATAGGTCGCCTGATGTTCCCATGTACTTAACCATTTCTGGTGTTATACCATCATGCCCTGCTGCTTTGCCCATCTTGATTTTCTCCAGTGCTGCCTTCAGTTCTTACATCTTTATGTCATCTTCATCACCATTTGTTTCTTCTTCTGTGATAGCGGTTATCATTTCTGATGCTTGACCTTGCTCACCATCAAGGAGTTCTGAGAAATATTCTTTCCATTACTTCCTTTGGGGCAGTAAGCAATTTGCCTTGCTTGTCCTTTATAAATTTGAGAGGGCATTGTTTTTCCTTCCTCATGTTCCTTAGGGGCTTATAGAACAATTTCTGGTTTTCTTGCGCATCTTTTTCTAGCTTTTCTCCAAATTCTTCCCAGGACTTCTGTTTTGCTGTTAGCACCTTGTTCTTTGTTTCTGACATGTGTTCACATATTCTCTATATTTCTCCATTTGTCCTGTTGTGTCTTTAGCTCCTAAGTATTGTTTCCATGCCATTTTCTTCTCTCTTATTTTCTCTTTTACTTCCTCTGTCCACCAAGGTGTCCTCTTTCTCTTGTTCCCAAGTCGGACTTCACCACATGCTTCTGCAGCAGCTGTCTTTATGATGTCCTTGAATTTAAGCCAGAGGGTTTCCAAGTCATCAGATTGTTCTTCTGTGTTGCTCACTGCTGCAGCAATAAGCCCCTGATATATGGTCTTAATTTCTGGCTCTCTCAGCTTGTAGGTCTTAATGCTCATTTCTCCCGTTCATTTACTTAGTTTCTTGCATGATGTTGGGCAGTTCTTAGGCTGAGCAACTCTTTCAGTTGTTCTTTTGATTGTAAGCAGGTAGCGATCACTTCCGATCTCTGGCCCCCTCCAGACTCTAGCATCCCGGACATATTTGAATGAGCTCCTCCTAACAATGGCATAGTCGATCACTGACTTCTCATTCTTTGTTGGTTCACATCTAGTGTTTGCATGTATGCGCTTATGGGGGAACTTTGTGTTTGTAATGATCAGATTCTGCTCACTGCAGAATCTAAGGAGTCGCTGTCCATTGTCATTGAGAGTATCTTCCGATAACTCCACCCCATCTAGCATGGTCATTTCCAACTCTGGCATTGAAATCTCCGAGCATGATAATTTCATCTAGGCAGTCATCCACTGTCCTTTGAAGCAGCTCGAAGAATTCCTCCTTGACCTCTGCTCTCTCATCCTCATTTGGCCCATACACTATGACCAGGTTGACTATGGTTTCTCCTTCTTTTTGTTTTATAACCATAATGCGCTCTGAGACAAAGTACCATCCCTTGATACTATCTTTCTGGTTTTTGGCCACAATGCAACCCAGCCCCCTTTAGCTCTTTCAGATGTGGGTACACCACTGTAGAGCAGCATGTTGCCATCGAGATCCATGACTCCTTGTCCTTTTTTCTTTGTTGGACAGGCTATAACAGTACTAAATTTCTTCAGGGAATAACAGTTTCACCAGGAATGCTAGTGTCTACTATAGTTACTCATGGGTTAACAGGTTGTACTTCCTAACAATGTCACTGGCCCAACCACACGTGACCTTAATCTATTCACTGTTCAGTATACACTTCAATGGTCAGAACTGATTTCTTGTAGTTTATCTTTGTATCAAAATCAAAGCAAATACATACCGCATTTGCCTTGTAGATGACAATCAACAATCTCTTGGTGTTTTCTAGACATTTCTTAATCTTACAACTGCAGATCACGACTGTAGCAAAGTCGTGAGAAACTTGGAAAAGCGCGCTATCACATCTAAGCACTATATGCTGCTGCCTCGACAATATACATGATGAAGAAGAGGACGAGCATGTGTTCCATAGCTTATCACGTGACCACCGCGCAAAACTCTGTTTTATTTATTTCAGTGAACTCTCCCCTTTTGCGTATGATAACTATCTTACTGCTGTCTCTCTCTGTATAAGTGTGATTATCTCTCTTATGCTGCCACAACTCCATACCATTCAGCTTATTATACTACTAGTCAAAAGTCAAAGGCCACTTAGAAAAACCTTGGTTGAAACCATAAAACAAATCTGATATAAACGTATTTGGTATCAGTCAAAACGGCATTTATTGAATACCAAATTGACATGTCACGTAAAGAAATGGAAACACACATTCAAACGCAATGAAGCTGTGAAGTGTGTCACCCACCTTTTCAAAAGTCACACAATAGATATTGGACAAATAGACATTTCAAAATCGGGTATGACCACCTTTTGCAGCAAGGCATTCAAGACAGCGTAGACGCATCGAGTCCACAAGGGTCTGAAGAGTATCCTTAGGAACAGCTTGCCATTCCTAAAGCAGAAATGCAGTCAACTGTGCAACATCCATTGGCAGGGGGTGATTTGTTGACAATCTTCGACCAAGGACATCCCAGAGGTGCTCAATCGGAGAAAGGTCAGGTGAATGAGCTGGCCATGCCATCCTGATGATCCCATGTTGCTGAATTAACTCATTCACCACACGAGCTCGATGGGGTTGAGCGTTATCATCTTGGAGGATGGCATTACCACCTATGGCCTCCAGAGCAGGCTGAACAATTGGTCTCAGGATTTCGTTCTGGTATCTTGGGTCGGTCAAGTTGCCTTGGATGATGTAGAGTGGGGTCCTGCCGTGTCTGTAGAAGCCTCCCCAGCCATGACAGAACCCCTACCATAACGATCCACCTCGCGAATTGTGTCATCAGTAAATCGCTCTCCTGGTCATCTCCAAACTCAAATCCTGCCATCATTGAATGACACAGTGAAGCGAGATTCATCAGTGAAGAGAACTTGACTCCATTGTTGCCTTGTCCATCGGATGTGCTCGCGACACCAAGCAACATGGGCTCTGCGATGAGCAGGAGTAAGAGGGATTCTGACTGCAGGACGTCGAGCAGCCAGTCCAAATTCATGTAAACGTCTGCGAATGGTGCTTTGACTGACATTAACGTTTACAGTTTGTCTCAGCTGACATTTTAGAGTGGAACAAGTCACTGTTCGATGGCGCAGGGCTGACAACAAGAGGTACCGGTCATCATGTCTATTGGTGCAATCTAGGGCGACCTGGCCGGTGGCGATCCTCCACACTTCCTGTGGCCTGAAATCTCTCCAAAAATCTTTGGATAGTAGAGTGTGACACTGCAAGCCGTCTAGCAACCTCACGGACAGATAAACCACTTTCAACCCACGCTATGGCCCTCATTCTTTGTAAGGTGTCAAGACTTCTTCTTTGTGGCATGGTTTTTGTAAGTGATGAAACTACCCTAAGTCTGCTGATTGTGAAACAAATTAAGAGTGAACTCTGTTCACGAAAAGTCGCCATTGCACGTGGAATGTCAATCAGCACGATTACTTCACCTGTTTGGTTGTACGGAAGTTTGAAAAAACAGATTAAAAATGTGAATTTATGGTCAGCAAACCAAATTGCACATGATCACCATGGTTGTCGGTGAGTTGTTTTTATGCTTAACGTGCATAGAGGACCGTCAGAGGAAGATATTGCACCCATTTTTACTAAAAACTTCCTTCATTTAATCATTCTATGTGCTTATATAAAAGTGTATTGAAAATAATAGGGTGGCCCTTGACTTTTGACGAGTAGTATATTTTGAATCTGTTATTTCTGTCCTTTTTGTGGCCAGTTAGCTTATTTATAAAGTAATTCCTTTCCCATATTGTTCATAAATTGTATATATACCTTCACTCTTTCTCTCACTACCGATCTATCCATCTTGTACATCTGCTCACTCATTCAAATCCACACATAAAATCCATGATTCTGTTATCTTAGTTATCTCGTGTGAGTAAAGATCAGCAACAACATTTATTTTATTAGTTCATTTTTTTAACATTATGAATGTGATGAGGACTGAAGTAAAACTGAATTCTGAGTCTGTGATATCAAAATAGGTAATGGATACCATCACTTGGGTACTAGCATAACACTGCTTATGTTGCAACCACACATTTTTATGTCAGGGGAAGGACACACACAGTCAGCTTGAATGAAGGGGATTTACTAAGTGAAATAGATCAAAACCCATGAAAGGATACTGGAAAAATACAGCTAAAAAAATGTCCAAATATAAGTCACTGAGAACAGTTTTAAAATGAAAATCTGGAAGAGTGATTTATGAAAACATGGGAGATTAAGAAGGTACTGCAGAACTGAAAAGAGCAAGAAAGTACACCATGAAAAAATCGCAAGGCATATTTATTCTTTTAATGGGTGATCAATTTAGCTTTTGCGGTGCAATGTGCACCTTTTGCGTATTTCCCCAAAACAGTTCATGGGATTTCTTCATTGTTGGTTACAGATGCTTCAGTAAGATAGATAGAGGATTATTATTATTATTTTAATTTCATTTTTGTAATCCACAGAGATGATCTAAAAAATCTTTACTCAAAACTTGGTACTGAAAACAAGCAAATGGTCTTCCTTTTTAGTGATCAACAGGTTGCTGAAGAAGGTAGCATGCAAGTTGTGTTTCTTTCTTTTGTTGTGTGCATGTGTCATGAAGGTTACATCAATAAATTTGCAACTGCTCTGTGCTTCAAAATGGTGGGCTATTGGGATTCATCTCCCATCGTGTTTAAATACCTAGAACTACAATGTTTGAATTTATTTACTTCTCAAACTTCTTGTGATCTATGTCTTTTTCACGCATATATGACCTCTGATGACTTCTCTCCAACCACTGTTCTTGTCTGCTGTCTTGATCGCTGTGACGGCACCAAGATTACTCTATGCTCAGAAACTATACACATGGAATAACATTATGTGTCCAGAACAATGGCATATTTAATTTCCCCTCCTCTGTAAAATATTTGTCCCAGACAAATTTTTTAAGTTAATTTGAAAACTGTAATTAACTATTAACACTTTATAAACTCGTGATATATTTTTTGTGAACAGAAGCTATTAAATGTCAACGAATATTAAGAATTATTATTTGCCGAACTATGAATACTTAAGGGCATCCACGGCAGTGGAAATTGAGTTTCAAGTAAAAAATATATATTTTTTACTTTTGAGCTTATTTTATTAAATAATCATCGAGGAATCGATTGAGCAAGGTTTTATGACATAAAAAATGCATTTAATGTGTCAAAAAGCATATTTTCCGCACTCCTCCAAGATATGGTTTGCAAATTTGTGCAGAAAATGCAAGATTTGCCGCTCAATAATACCTTAGTTACACCGTCAGCATCGTGGAGTATGTGGTATCGATGAAAAGGGAATGTCTTTATCTCCCAGATTATAGCAAATTTGAAACATTTCTTTCTCATAGCTTTGCGTGATTTGGCATTCAAAATCCCCCTGATTTTTACGCTAACTTCCTTATGAGGAGTGGTCATGCAGTGACTTCATGCCCCATTCATGTTGCTCTTTTTGATTGGTCATAACAACACGATGATTGGCCAGTGCTATTTCGGAAGATAACAACTACTTCTGCCATAAACAAAATAAATCTTAGTTCAGTGGAACGTGATGTTTCTTCATTGACAGTTCTTACTTGATAACAGTCTAAATCTCACCAAACTGTTCTATTACTTCAAAATGGTAAGAAAAGGTATGAAAGCAAAGCTAGAACAACTGGCTGCTGCTATAGTGCGTTTCACAATGTTTGCCGCTGTTTAATATTCAATATCTCTGCAACCACTTGATCGTAATTGTTGCAACTTTGCATATGACCTAATGATCGCTATGTCCCGAGTGGGACATTTTTTTCCTCATTAACAAACTTATGGTTTTAAATTTTCTTTATTTAAAGTATACAAAATCGACCACCTCCTTGTCCAACCGTGTATTTACAGGGCTTACCCCTTCATATTTGTGAGCTATTTCGATTTAACATCTTGAACGTATTTCACATGATTTTCCCCATGTTTCAGCTCACTACCGCACTGTTTTGAACATTACATTGATCCTTCCGGTGTGTTCAGTTACCGTTCTACTGATTGTGTATTTCAGTGCATAGGCATATCTTGCGGTATTCTAGGTCTGTAATACAATGGGTATGAAAGTCAAGTTCCTTACACTGCATAAAATTGCAGTGAAGATGTATAAATATTTCTGCAGAGAAGCTAAGCGTGGTAAACTGTATCGGAGTCTCTCAAATATTTCGAAGAAATAAAAAAGGACCTCACGTAGTAATCAGTTAACAAACCCGTCTAACATTCGAATTGTATAGACCCCTATGCCGAAAATATGCAACTTCCTTCATTTACAGTAAATTATTTTCTTCCAGGAAAAAATAATTACTTCGTTAAAAAAGATCAAAGGAATTAGCCGTTGCAAGAAAAGAACACTACCTGCAACATTGAATTTTATAAAAACTTTGGGACATTGAAAATATAAGACCACATGCAAAAAATCATGTTTATCAGTGCAAGGAATATGGAGATATTTGAAGTCAATCGTAGACCGATCTTTTTGAAACGCACTATAGAACAAGTCAGCAGTGTGTAATTTCCAGCAATGATGTGACAGAATCAACGGTGAATGATAACCAAACTGATGTAGGTTCATCATCAACGCATTTCTGCATAGAAATACATGATAACACTAGGTCTAGCCGCTGACCCAGTAGTGCTTTTTACACCTGGCCCAAGTCGATCTCATACAAAAATGAACTTGAGCGCGAGCAAGAATGGTGGTGCTCCTAACACTGCTGTCACGAAGTGGATTTAAGTATAGAGTTATGTCTGAGTGTATAGATAAGACCCTAGTATGAGAAAGATTGAGAAGATAGATTTTGATGAAAATGACAGTGAATGTGGAAAGATGAGACTTATAGCTTCGAGGGTGAGAACCCAGATTGACTCTCCCTCGCCACTCGTGACTATTTAAGAGCTAAAGAATCACCACCTCTGACTACCAATAAAGGAGATAAGGTTTCACTACAAGTCCACAGACACAACTATACAGACAACATATACATACAGTATAGTTATAGAGACTGATCCAGTATACAGTTTATATTTTATTTACACAATAAAATTAACTTACATATCAAAATAAATAATGTGCATGGTCGCACACCTGAAAAGAACCAAACAATTAAAAAAATGACAAAATAATAAACCCCAATCCCTTCACCCACTCATTAAACCTGCATGGGAAAAAGAATTTAGGATTAAACACACAGTAATTTGGTGGGGTCTCTAAGTACGAGCCACCACTCCTAACTATCTTATTATTAATTATTAAACTCTAACACCACTGTCCGACTGCAGAAGTAACTACCTGCCTACACACATCTTAAGGAACTTTCTAAAGTCCTACACCACAAATCACAAACACTGATCCACTAATGGACTTTTTCAGTGCAACCTCAGAGGCAGTCCTCTGCTCTGACTATCTAACTTCATAAATTCTGTCTCTCCTCTGTTTCTGTTCTGACTATCTAACTTCATAAATTATGTCTCTCCTCTCTAAAGCATTCGGAAGGAATGTTGACCCTGTCTCCTCCCACGACTGTTGCAGCTGATGACTTGGCTTCTAGAACTAGGTACTTGACTGGGATGTATAGACTTCACAGCTACTGACAATTTCTTAACAGACGATTTAACCCTGCATAGGGTTTAGGGACATACAGCATTATTATGGCTGTGTAAACATAGACCCAACCTCCCGGCCACGCACCTTCTTTGGAGTGGTATACGAGCTTAGAGCTCTGGATTTTATAGATAACTCGTTCCCGCTGAAGCATGGGGCTTCACTGCAAGAGAACTGCAATCTTCCTCTGGTGCAGATGTACTTTGCGCCGGTAACTACCGCATCGCCAATTTTCTTTCACCTCTGGTGATGCCTCAACCCTTCTCCTCCTGAGAATGGCCAAATATCTTGGCAAGCTGTAAGGTGATTTACACCCCTCCCTGTGTGCTGTGAAAATTGCTGTAAACAAAATAATAACAGATATACAACACATTAAAATATACTCATCTCTAACATATAACCACCTAAATAATACCTCCCCCCTAAATCCATACAGCTCCCGTACGCAAGCTACGCACAGCGATAAACACAATTTCCTAACCACCGGTCACTCTACCATACACTTCCCTCCTCTTCTCTCTCTCCTCGCTTCATCGTAAATATCGGTCTGGTAAGTAAACTCCCAGACACAGGCTGACCTAATCTATTACTTAAATCTAGCTGCAGGCGTCAAAACCCTTCTTTCACTGAGGGAAATCCCCTACGGTAAAATTCTTGGCCCTACTTTCTATTACAGACTGACCCTGGTGAGTCATCGCTTAACCCAAAAATATATTAGACCTCTCTAGGAATAATTAAATCCCATCTCCGTAAAATTAATTACATCCCTCACTCCAACTACTTTACAAAATTAGCCCACTAGCAAATACCTGACTAATTAAAATTACACGAATACACTCTCGTATATACGCTGCCAGGTATCGTAAATCAAAGATGAGGAAATATTAATTCCCATCTGAATAATATTAATTACACAATCAATTAACGTACACAATTACGATAGCGTATTTACACCGCAAAGAATCAAAATCAAGTTATGATTTTACACAACACTCTACATACTACAGAGGGCCCGTGTATCTAAGAGCTAAACCTCATACAGTTAATATCTCAAAGCCTCTACACCAACCAAAGATAGTACTAGCTTATCATAGAAAAAATTATATGCACACTTACATTTTTATTATTTCTCTAAGATAGCAATTGATGGCACTTTCGTTTATAAAATTTAAGTTAATTTCCTGAAGATACTTTATTTTATCGTGCTAAGATTGTATTAAGAAACGCATTATCTACACCGCTAAATTAAGATGCCTACATACCCAATTCTCGAATTTCTCACTTAAGAGCAGACAAATATGTCTTAGATTCACGGCTGATATTTCTGGAGACAAAGAGACCGCTACTAGATTTACTCTGTTATTTATAATTGGAATGGGAGCCGCGCTAGCGTAGTGGTTACAACACCGCTCTGGCGACCGGGTGATACAGGATCAAACCCGGGCGACGGCATTTGAGGATTTTTCGTCGACCGGGATTTGGACTGGATTAACTCGAGACCTGGCGAGGACATTTGAAGGAGTGTCGTCGACCAGGGACTGGCGGCTCCTGAGCCGACCCAGCTGCAATGGGTACCTCCGAAATCGGCGAGTATTTGCCTGAATGGCGAGGGACACCTGTCTCTGTACAAGAAATAAAGGGATACTCACGTAAAATCAATGTCAGGTTAGACATAAAAATAATAACCTGAGATTTCGCCTCGAGTATTAGCGGGCGTACGAAAAAAAAAAAAAAAAAATAATTGGAATACCCACGCTAAGACCCAAGCCATACATCATCGCATCGCGTCCCTCTGGAACCAATAATCTTGCCGCAATTTGTTAAAACTTGACCCCAGCCAATCATATCGAAAGATAATACCTGACTCATCTTTATTACTTCTACCAGGCCTCTATATTGCGTCACGTTAGATAATGTTACTGCCGTTGGCGTGAGCAAAATTAACTTTGATTTGTTGTAGTGCCCGGTTTTACGTACCTGGGTATAGGTTCAACACCCACCCATCACTTTACCAGGTAGAGGTTACTAACGTCGGAAATGTTATACCCAGCCTAATAATACTCAAGCGCCTAATACAATAAAAATTTACCGCAATTATTTTACAAAGAAAAGCCTACGTGATCGCAATTGAAAACGCAGTTAATTACCAAGAGAAGAAGACTAAACTCAATTAATTACAGGACATAATTACCGGGAGAAAAAGAATGGGGCCTGTGGAAAATAAAATCACAGTAACTCCTCACAACTGCCTGTGCCCAACCTAAACTTACATACAGAACCATTTCTTTCATCAACAACCTGCTCACCAACGTGCATTGCAACATGTGCAAGCAGAGCACATTGCACACTAGAACTGACAACACCAAGTCAAAGGGTTTCTCTTTCTTCCTGGAAGTTGTGTGCCAAACATGTGAAAAAGCAATTTCTGGAACGTACACATCTGAGAGGGAACCAGAAGGCATCAGCCCTCGGGGACACGCAGTCAACAAATCTGCTGTTCTTGGTGCCCTCATGTCTGGAATGGGCCCATGTACGTTCAGTCTCTTCTGTGAGAACCTGGAACTCCCTGGCCTGTACCAGAAAACATTTCATAAATATGCAGATCAAATTTTTGATCATTTGGATACGATACACAACTCTACAGTATTTCAACGTGCCTTCAGCATTGTTCGAGCTGAACATCCTAAGATTCAACATCATACTATCAATAAAACAGAAGTCATTGACATCGCTGTCAGCTTTGATGGAACTTGGCTAACTAGAGGTCATAAATCACTGATAGGTGTTGGCAGTGTATTGACATCTTGACTAGCATGGTTATTGATACGCACGTTATGTCTTCCTTCTGCCACACCTGCGAAACTGCTGGACAATGGCAACTGAAAAACCAGCCTCACAGATTCGAACAATGGAAAGCAGAGCATCTGAAGGACTGCTGCTATAATTACGAAGGGTCAGCCAGAATGATGGTGGTAAAAGCCTGTGAGGTTCTCTGGCTTTGTTCAGTGGCAAATCACAAGCTACGCTACACTGTTTTGCTATCAGATGGCAATTTCAAGGCCTACAACAGGCTCTGCGACATCAAACTGTATGTTCCAGAAGTTGACATAACAAAAGAGAAGTGTGTCAACCATGTCTCAAAGCGATTAGGCACTGTGCTGAGGACACTCATTACTGACTGCAGGAAACAAAAGTCACCCTTGGGGGAAATGGCCATGGTCGTCTGACCCAAAATGCCATACGAAAACTGGGTATTTACTACACTACACCATGGCCATCCGCCAGTATAGTATGCCCAGAGATGAAACAAGCCATCATGGCTTCTCTCTACCATGGATATTCAACAAACGACAAACCCCAATTAATTTTTGCCCGCCAGGCAAAAACTCCTGGTATTTCTATCAAGCTTCCATAGCCAAACGAGAACTTCCTGGACCCTACGAGACCCTAGTTCACACTCCACGAGACTACAATCTGCTCCATAAGCACTTAGCCCCTATTTATGAGTGTCTTACTGATCAACATCTGCTCAAGCGGTGTGAGCTAGGGGCAACTCAAAATCCAAATGAAAGCCTCCACAATGTTATATGGAGTCGTTGCAGCAAGCAGAAATTTGTGTCCATAAAAAAAGGTCAAATTCAGTGTCCTTGTGACCATTGGAGAGTTCAACTTTGATCGATCAGCCAGTTCAGAAATAAAAAAGCTGTATGGCCGAGCACCTGGAACAAACTCTAAACACCTTGGACAGGTGCGACTAAGGAAACGTCTGGCCAACAGCCAGAAATATGAGGCTGACAAACTTGTGAAAAGAAGAAAAATTAGGCAAGAAGCAAGACAAAGGTGAGAGGAGGAGTGTCACGAAGTGGTTTTAAAGTTTTAAAGTCTGCCTGAGTACATAGACAAGACACTAGATTGAAGAAAGTCTGAGAAGATAGATTAGATGAGAATAAAGTGTATGTGGAAGGATGAGACTTATAGCTTTGAAGGTGAGAACCGAGATTGATTCTCCCTCGCCACTTGTGACTATTGTAAGTGCTACTGTCTCACCACCTCTGGCTACCAAAAGGAGATAAAGGTTCACTAAGTTCCACAGACACACTATACCGACACAGCATACAAGTACAGTATAGTTAAAGATGAACTGATCCAGTGTACATTTTATAGTTTATTAACACAACAAATCAAATCCACAGTAACCAAAATAAAGTGCGAGGGCGTACCACCTGAAAAAAGAACTGTGCCAGCGTCAGTTGTATGCGCAGGTCACGGCATCAATTTGAAGATATGTGCCAGCGTCAGTTACTTGTTCGCAGGTCACGGCATCAGTTTGAAGATATGTGGCCGTGTAGGTTATACTGCACTAGTAGTTATATTGATTTTTTATTTAGTCAGAGTTAATCTTTTATATGTTGTTGTGGTTCAAGTGCTAACTGGCCTTCCGCCAGAGATGGTAATACTTGACCTTTACTCATTTTTCTTCTTCTTCCCAAATTGGTTCTTCCCTTTGAGTTTGGTGATAAGCAAAACATTTTCAGCACAACAACGTATATCCAAAAGAAATTACTGTAAATTTCCACAAACAGCAATTCAGTAGAAAATTATATTAAAGTTTATTGATGTCATTAGACAAACACTGTAAATTTCACAAAATGATGGTTGTTTATCCAAAATGAAAAATATATAATCCAACTGAATAATCTACACACTTGTCTACTCAAAATAAAAACTTGTCTTGATATCCTCAAAGACGAAGTTCACCTAACGCTATCTGTAAAAATCCTCTAGTCTAAAATCATGGTATCATTGGAATCATAAATCCTGAAATCTCTGCCTATCGCCCACATCTCTTTAATTTATACTATTTCTTCTTTTTTCCCGCCTTTTTCCACACGTCCCGTTCTTTTTTCCACACGGTACAATTTCTGCACACGACTCTCTTTTTTCGACTTTTTGCACACGACTTTCTGTTATTTCGACTTTTTTCACATGTGTGATCTTTTCCAACTTAACAATTGGATAAAAAAAAAACCAGATCACACAAACATTCATTTCCCACTTTCTGCGCATAAAACCCATTCATTATTATCTGGGACTGACCTACGTTTGCCCTGTCAGAGCAGTAACTGCCAACTGAACTTTGAATGATACTGAGTTTTGTGTAAAAACGTCTTATTTGCTTTTGAGGTCTGTCATTCTTTTATGTAGCATATTATAGCACGTATAAATGCTTAGCGTGGAAGTAGTAGGAAAAATGCTAGCGTGGAAGGCCATGCGGTCACAGAATGATTTAAGTTAAAGACAATATATAACCAAATAAAAAACCTAATTCCCCACTCTCCTTTCACACTTGCATAAACAGAATTAAAGATTAAATAAATCTACTCGGTGGGGTCTCTGACTACGAGCCACCACTCCTGTCTCTACTATATTATCTACCTAACACTCTATCCCACTGAAGGTGGAGAACGAAATAACTACTGTCTCACACGCTCTGTCCTACACAATCGATTCCTACACCACGAGCACTGCTACACTACTGACTATGCAGCGCTAACTCAGAGGCTGTCCTCTAAGTCTATCAATCTGACCCTACTGGTCCCAGCTATTTTCTCTCTCTCTCTCTCTCTCTCTCTCTCTCTCTCTCTCTCTCTCTCTCTCTCTCTCTCTCTCTCTCTCTCTTTCTACTCCGTCTTGATTCAGTGATTCTCTGACGCTACTGTCAACTTCTGAGGATCTGATGAGTTCTGCTCCGTCACTCCCCTCTTCTTGGTTGCAGTTTGGAAAGGTATGTTTTCCCTATCTCCTTTCCGGTATACTGATAAAGAGGGTCTGGTTCACTACATAATGGTTATGTTGCTGCCGAAGGCTGAAGTTGATTTCATGGCTTTATTATGGCCGTATTAGAAGCACAAGGCAATGCGCCTATTTGGGGTGCTTTAACGAGCTAAGAGCTCCTAATTTAAGAACCTGTTCCCGCTGAGGCATGTGCCCTCACTGCAAGAGAACGTCTCCTTTTCTTTCACTGGTGCAGACATTTTGGGCGCCAGTACTAACGCGTCCCCAGTTCTCTTCACCTCTGGTGATGTCTTGAGCCTTCTAATTCTGAGAAGGCAATATACCATGGTAGGTGTTAGGGCAGTCTACAGCCTCCACTAGGTGCCGTAAAACGAAAAAATTAACAACAGCTATACAACAAATCAAAATATTCTCATCCCTAACACATTAACACCCTAATTCCTCTACTCCCTGATGTCCTCTTAATACTAACTTCCCCCTACTCACAAATCTACGCACACGAAATACACAGATATTTCTGCCCACGGGTCAGACTTATCTACCGCCCCCCCCCCCCCCCCCCCCCCATCTCTCTCTCCCGCACCAACGTAAATAGCTGTCTGTTAGGAAAACCCCAGACATGGGCTGACCTGAATCTTTTGTGTTAATCTTTCCCTCAGGCATCACAACATTGCATTCACCGCAAGCTGAAATCCCCGGTATAATTCCCCGGCCCTACTTCTTACAGACTGACCCGGGAAGGTATCAGTTAACACAATTATATATATACCCCATCTAGGTAATATTAAATCCCATCTCAACCCTTTGTCTTCTGACCACAAGACCAAATAACACAAGTAATTAAATACACACACCACACGCGTATATACACTGCAAATTATCAATAATCACATTGAGGTTATACGGCCCTCATAATTACATTATTGGTGTAACCTAGGACTTAACCTTATACAGTTAAATTATCTCAAAAAGCCGCTACACACCTCCTAGATCCTACTAGCTTATACATAGAAAAATTATTGGCACAACTTCTAGTTTTTGTATAAGATAGCAATTAATGGCACTTCTAGCTAATAAAAATTAATTTAAATCCGAGGAGAAACTTACTCTAACGTGCTAAAACGAACTTACTACTAAGCTAATTAAGTTATACACATACCGAAAAAAAAAATTTTCGTGCTGAGCAGATGGTATATAGACTGGCGTTTTCGTCATGGCTGAATTTCTTGGGATCAGAGAGCGATACCAGATTTTGATGCTAGTTATATAGTACGAGGGGCGTTCAGAAAGTAATGCACCACATCGTTTTTCTCAGCTAATAATGAAGATAGAAGCATGAAATTTTGCACACTTCAAATATGGCATGTGTCAATTGTGTGCACTAAATTGCACTGCAACCGGCCAAATAATACGGCTGCCCTAAACCGTTGAAATGGAGCGTGTTAGCAACTTGCGTTATAAGCAGCGAATTGTGATAGAATTTCTCGTTGCAGAGAAGGAAACTGTTGTGAACATTCACAAGCGTCTATGTGATGTGTATGGAAGTTTTGCAGTCGACAGGAGTACAGTCAGTCGCTGGGTTCAGAGAATCAAAGAATCAGGAAGTGGAGGTACGGAGCTGCTTGATCGGCCGTGCTGTGGTCGTCCTGCCACATCCACCAACGCAGAAATGTTGAAATGCGCTGAGGGCATTATTCTTACTGATAGGCGAATCACTACTCAACAATTGGCCTTACAGCTGTCAGTCAGCATTGGTAGTGCAAATGCAGTTATAAAAACTTGGATTTTCTAAGGTTTGCGCAAGATGGGTTCCTAAGTCTCACAAATGACCACCAATTGCAAAGGAAAGCAATTTCTTCTGAATTGTTGGAGCGAACTTTTTGGCTAAGATCGTTACAGGTGACGAAACCTGGGCACATCATTTTGAACCTGAGACAAAAAGACAGTCAATGGAGTGGCTGTCACGAAATGGATTTAGGACTAGAGACTGTCTACATACAGTGACAAGACACTAGTGAGAAGAAAGACTGAAAAGATAGATTTAGAAGAAAATGATAGTGAAATGTGAACAGTTGACACTATTGGCTCCGAGGTTAAGAACCGAGGTTGATTCTTTCCTCGCCACTTCGGACGTCTTATGTGCTATAGTTGTCAACGACCTCTAGCTACCCTAAGGGGATAAGGTTATATCAAGCTTCACAAACACCAAGATACAGACAACATATAGCTACTGTACTTAAATGAAATGACTGATGCCAGCTACAATTTATACAAGTTTATTATACACCTATAAACAACCAAACATATGCATGTCCCATACATAAAGTGCGAGGATGCACACCTGAAACAAAATCAAGCACAGTTAAAAATGCATCAACCCCAACCCTTCTCCCACAATTGCAACCTGTATGGGGACAGAAGTTTGGATTAGAAAAAATTAAACCACACTGCACTTGTCGAGCCTCCACTTCCACAACTATTCTAAATTAAATGTTAAATGCACGGTCAGCTGGAACAACTACAAAGTGTCTACACCAACTCTGCGCAGACTCTGGTTCTACACAGCCTATCCATAAATCTCTTGCACACTGCTACACAATTAACTCGTCAAAAAAACCTTCAGCAGCTGTCATCTGCTATACTTGGGACAACACTGCGACGACTTCTGTGGAGAGTATGGTCACCCTCTCTCTCTCCACCATTCTGGAACTGATGACTAAGGTTTAAAAAAAAAAAGAACCCACTGGATTCTAGCCTGGAACTGAAGCTGGCTTCTCCTACCACTCTGAATTCACCTGCCCGATTACCTATGACTGGGCGATGGGCTTTCGGCTTTATTATGGCCGTGACGAAGCAAACATAAAATTACAACAACGCTGGCAGCATGCCAATCTGCGTGTGTAACAGTACGAGCGTCAGAGCTCAGGATTTATCCACCAAAAATCCTCTTCACTGGAAAAATGGTTTCCCTGCCTTAGGACACCATATTCTCTTTCTCTCCTTCCACCACTGGCAATTAACGCACGACTTGCGTGTCTGCGAATGCCACAACTGTGCCGTGGGAGAAATTTTGAGGTATCAAAAATTCTGCTCTTCCCCACAAAGCCGGCACCTGCTGTTTTAGACAAAACAAAACAACAGCTAAACAAACCGTAATAATACATTTCTAATAACACTACCTCCCTGACTCTTCAACACGTTATGCACCTCCATACAAAATCATGCCAACACCGTCCGCTCCTCTCCTGTTCCCTTCTCTACCTGAGCCCACAATGTAAACATTGGCTAACCCAGATCGCCTGTTCTGCCTGACTAACTCCGAGCAACAACAATATTTTCACTGGCCCGGTCTGGGCAGTCGTACTGTGGCCTACTTCTTACGCTGACACTTGTGACAACTTGCCCAATCTTCTCTTCATTTTTTTTATTATTTACGTGACATCATTTTTTTCTCATCCTCAATGCATGATCGCAAAGTCCCGGGAATTGTCACTTGCGGAAAATCTCCTAGCGTTCGGTATTTTCTCCTCGCTATTTTTAGATACGACGTCATTGTTGACCAATGACCTCTGTAGCGAGAAACCCGTTTTAATTTAGGACTGCTTAAACTTGGGAGAACCAGTTTAGGTCACTTAGGAAAACATCACGTGACTTTTAACATTATTGATTGGAGCGTCTAAACGAGGCTAAGGTCACATGATGCACACTACGGATCACGTGTCCAAGCGGAAATGTCTCGCTAAAAGTGCGCCAAACACGGGCATTTTTCACTTGCCCCGGAAACCTCGAGAAAGCTAGACCTAAGCCAGATCGGCGAATTCTCGCATTAAAAGCACCGAAGCCACGTGTCTAAATTGCGGGTTAGCGTCCATCTTTGAGTAGGTAAGTGAAATCTCGCTAGAATATAATGTGATGAAATGTGTAGTACCTTGCAAAATCGACGCAAGATTGGTATGTTTACTTTATTCATATTTTTGTTTTACGATCACATCCAGCCACATGTGATCGGGTATATTTTATGATCCCACGGGATATGTACATGTTCATAATAATGTATAACGGGAATATATATATAGCTATTAATTTCCATATTATTTGATTATTTTTGGACCCGACGTTTAGACTAACGGAAATTAATATTAACGATAATGTTGACAGACCGTGACATATATTCATTATAAATTATATGACGATGCGACCAGACATGAAGTATGTGATAGTGTTGTCCGAAAATTCTAAAACACGGATGTCCAATTATTTGTTAAATTCATCATAATGACATGACGATTAGGCTAGAGGCACAGAACTAGAATACTGTTGCCGACATTTCTATGATAAATTTGGTGGGTTTAACTGACATTTATAATAATTCATCGGGTTAAGTTGACGATAAATCAGTCTAAAGAATTATAATACTGCCACTGGGGCAGAGAAATATAATAAAGGACAGACAGGAGAAACTTGAATTCAAGATTAGACTCTAGACATATGATGTTAGAGACTAAAATCTGAGGTGACTGGCAGAGGGACGGCTTAGGGAAAGACTGCTTTCTAAAGCTAGAAAATTAATGAAGCCGTCGTATTTGTCTTCAGTCTATGGTGGAGCCTTGCACGACAGTCCAATCTCAGCGCAGAATACGGAGTCGAGCACAGAGAAGGCAAATCCGAACCATTCAAGACCTACCTGGGGCAACGTCAGGAGACCGGAGAACTAACCACGCTTCACTATCAGCCGGGGGCTGAAAAGCTAAGTCCCATTCAAAAGGGAACTCACCTAATCAATGCCACATATGTTTGTCATCCATGATGAAAAACACTTGAATTGTGAGACACATAATACATACAGCAGACACTAATACCATCGACAATACTATCATTCACCATCTATTCATTTTATTGCAATAAACCAATTGGGTGTATATACTGTACCCCATGCTTTGTTCCTTCCATTAGATGTTGAATATTGTCTATGTTTATCTTCCTTTATAAGGGAGGGGGGGCTCGTAAAATATAATATATAAATTAAAGAATAATAATAATAGATAACTGAGAAGGGGACGACGGTAGCGAGAGACCAAATATCTCCTTACAATCTTTTCCAGACCTGTCGAGTTAGGAGAATTTACCCTCTTCGTCACCCTTCGGAAGTGGGAAAACCCAGCAGGGATTCCTTGAGCCAAATCTTCCACATCAGATCTATTATTTCCTCTAGATAATTCTCTTATCCATTAAACGCTACGTGACACTGGGGTCTCAGTCCGTGAATTGAACTTAGGTATTTTATCATACCTCTGGGATAGTATCATTCATTCATTCATTACAGTATACCATTTTAACACATGTATTTTCACACAGTGAGCTCTAGAAAGACAGAAAACATTTTTTCTAGAATTTCAGGCATTGATTGGTGAATCCCTTTATTTATGTTGTATTTAATTAAGTTAGTTCATGATTTTGTATTTCATTGAATTACAGACCTTAAGTCTCCATAACTGTAGTAATTTCATTCTACAGCAGTCTGATAAATAATTAGTATTTACTTGTTGTTAGAAATACTATTGGAAGGTAGCACTAGCTTACTCAGTGTGGACTTTAACTGCAAAAGATGGCTGAAATAGTTAAGCTTAAGGCAGCACTAGGGGAGGCCGGTCGAGATCTAGGTTATAGTGGGGTGGACCTTGCAAATTATGTCAGTGTCGAGACTGATAAGTATTACGCTCGAGAAACAGCGAAAGCTGAAAGAGAAGAGCGAATAAAGTTAGCAGAAATAGATGAGAGGATAAAAGCTGTAGACGCTAGGGAAAGAAGCGAGAGAGATGAACGCGAGCATGCACTGAAGATGAAGCAGTTAGAGATGCAGGGACAAGCTCAAAGAGTTGAACCGGTAGCCGGTGCGACAGCATCTACCTCCTCAGGCAACCTATCGCCACGGTCAGATGACATGCCTTCCTTGCACGCAGGGGGCACCAGACCTTTGCCATCCTCACTCATGTCAACTTTGGGACCCTTGACGTTTCCATTTGAAGCTTTCTCGGAACAAGCCGACTCGATCGATAGGTATTTGGACAAATTTGAGAAGTTTGCCACCACGTTTGGTTTGGAGAAGAGCAAGTGGAACCTGAAACTGTCGCAAGGGCTTAGAGGAACTGCTTATGACGTGTATAGCAAGCTTCCTCCAGGTTTACAGGATGACTACGACTCTCTGAAAAAGGCACTATTGGTTCGTTATGAGCTACATTCTGACGCCTATAGGAAGAGGTTCCGTAACTCTAGGAGGGAAGTCGGAGAGAACTATGCTCAATTTGCCGCTAGACTGGATTCCTACGTGGAGAAGTGGGGTGCCCTAGGGAATTTTACTCATGATTGGGAAGGCCTGAAGGAAATGGTCATGATCGAACAACTGAAGGACACCATGACTTCCGACATGAGAAGATTCCTGACAGAGAATGGGGCCAGCACTTTAGAATCCATAGTCCAGTTAGCGGAACGATATCAGGCAGCACTATCAGAGAATCCACCACCCAGACGGAAACAACCAGATTACGTACCTAGACAGACAGCTCAGTCACACATGGACCCCCAAGTGAAACCACCGTATACTAACTTCAAAAAGCATGACAAGCCAGACTACAAGACTACTCAGAGATCAAATTTCCAGCAGCAGAGGCAAGGGGAAAAATGGTGTAAGCACTGTAGAACCATCACCCACAATACGCAGGAGTGCAACCGGAAAAACCCACCTCATCATGCTGCCTGCTTACGTAAAAGTGCCGCAAGGGGAAATGGACCGGAAGAACCTCTGGACAAACCCCGACATCCCCCGGTCGTTGAGACAGTCCTCGTAAATGACCAAGAGGTGACCTGCCTTTATGATACAGGCCTTGCATTCGACGCAGTTGTCTGTGCATCCCTAGTCAAGCCTGACCAGATGACAGAAGACACTATAGAAATACAAGGACCTACTAAAAGTGCCGCACCTATGCGTTTGGCCATAGCCAAGATTAAGGTCAAATCAAAATATGTGACTGGGGAAATCAGTGCAGCGATCTTGGACGACCCTATTTATCCCTTGATCTTAGGGTGTAGGTATGTGTTCTTGGGAGAACCCATTCACCCTCTGGTTGTGGCGGCTGTCACCACTAGAGGACAGGCCAAACGGAATACGGAGTTGGAATCCCCACCCAACATCCTTCCTGAGGAATTAAAAAAGGCACAAACGGAGGATCAATCTCTAGCACCCTGCTACAAAAAACTACCGAGAGCGCACACTCCTCTCCAAAAGGGAGACTTCTACAAGAAAAATGGGCTGTTGCATCGGAAAGCAGGAAATGGAGGACAGGAACATGGGCAACTTGTGGTTCCATCAGCATACCGAGCCCAGGTCCTAGAAATGGGCCATGCCCTTCCGTTTAGTGGCCACATGGGCATAAGTGCCACGATTCAGCGTATTTCATGTCATTATTATTGGCCAGGTATCAACGCCGATATCCAGAGATATGTGAAATCATGCCCGCAGTGCCAGAGGACAGCGCCGAAACACTGGACGGCCCCAGCCACTCTGGGAGAAATGCCAATCTTGGGCACACCCTTCGAACGAGTAGCGGTGGATATTGTGGGTCCACTTACTCGTAGCAAAAAAAGAAACAGTTATATACTCACGTTAGTGGATTGTTGCTCCATGTGGGCAGAGGCAATTGCTATGCCCGCCTGTGATTCCAAGCATGTTGCTGAGGCTCTGCTCACCATATTTACTCGGCTAGGGTTTCCGTCACAGATCCTGACAGATAATGGTTCCCAATTCCGAGGAAAACTCACCGAGGAAGTGTTTAGGATATTTCAGGCCCGACATATCCACACCTCTCCCTACCACCCCCAGGCAAATGGCCAGGTGGAGCGGTTTAACGGGACTCTTATTTCCATCCTTCGGAAACTTGCGCAGGAAAAACCAGAGAGCTGGGATCAATACTTACCCGCAGCACTATTTGCTTACCGCGAAGTACCCCACAATTCTACTGGGATGCCTCCTGCCACATTGCTGTTTGGTAGACCTATAAAAGGACCTTTAGAGGGCTAAAAAGTCATGGACAGATTGTGGTGCCATCCATATATAGAAATAAAGTTATGGAATGGGGGCACGGTGCTACTTTGAGTGAACACCTGGGTAATGGTGCCACAAATCAAAGGATAGCCACCCGTTATTATTGGCCCGGCATCATGGAAGACATAGCTCGATATGTGAAGTCCTGTTCAGATTGTAACCAGGTAACCTCAACACATAGGGTAGACCAGTTACAGGACCTAGGGAAGCATTGCTGCAGACGTAGGCATCCAAAGAAAACCAGGAAGAAAACCAGAATACATACCTAGGAAGAACAACGTAGGGGCAGATTTTTTTAGCAGACATCCGGACGCAACCGAGGAGATATGAGAAACTGAAAAAGAAGAGGAAGACAGGACCAGAGGAGTTGGACGGAACGTCAAACTTGAGGAGGGGCTTGTGTGACAACTTGCCCAATCTTCTCTTCATTTTTTTTATTATTTACGTGACATCATTTTTTCTCATCCTCAATGCATGATCGCAAAGTCCCGGGAATTGTCACTTGCGGAAAATCTCCTAGCGTTCGGTATTTTCTCCTCGCTATTTTTAGATGCGACGTCATTGTTGACCAATGACCTCTGTAGCGAGAAACCCGTTTTAATTTAGGACTGCTTAAACTTGGGAGAACCAGTTTAGGTCACTTAGGAAAACATCACGTGACTTTTAACATTATTGATTGGAGCGTCTAAACGAGGCTAAGGTCACATGATGCACGCTACGGATCACGTGTCCAAGCGGAAATGTCTCGCTAAAAGTGCGCCAAACACGGGCATTTTTCACTTGCCCCGGAAACCTCGAGATAGCTAGACCTAAGCCAGATCGGCGAATTCTCGCATTAAAAGCACTGAAGCCACGTGTCTAAATTGCGGGTTAGCGTCCATCTTTGAGTAGGTAAGTGAAATCTCGCTAGAATATAATGTGATGAAATGTGTAGTACCTTGCAAAATCGACGCAAGATTGGTATGTTTACTTTATTCATATTTTTGTTTTACGATCACATCCAGCCACATGTGATCGGGTATATTTTATGATCCCACGGGATATGTACATGTTCATAATAATGTATAACGGGAATATATATATAGCTATTAATTTCCATATTATTTGATTATTTTTGGACCCGACGTTTAGACTAACGGAAATTAATATTAACGATAATGTTGACAGACCGTGACATATATTCATTATAAATTATATGACGATGCGACCAGACATGAAGTGTGTGATAGTGTTGTCCGACAATTCTAAAACACGGATGTCCAATTATTTGTTAAATTCATCATAATGACATGACGATTAGGCTAGAGGCACAGAACTAGAATACTGTTGCCGACATTTCTATGATAAATTTGGTGGGTTTAACTGACATTTATAATAATTCATCGGGTTAAGTTGACGATAAATCAGTCTAAAGAATTATAATACTGCCACTGGAGCAGAGAAATATAATAAAGGACAGACAGGAGAAACTTGAATTCAAGATTAGACTCTAGACATATGATGTTAGAGACTAAAATCTGAGGTGACTGGCAGAGGGACGGCTTAGGGAAAGACTGCTTTCTAAAGCTAGAAAATTAATGAAGCCGTCGTATTTGTCTTCAGTCTATGGTGGAGCCTTGCACGACAGTCCAATCTCAGCGCAGAATACGGAGTTGAGCACAGAGAAGGCAAATCCGAACCATTCAAGACCTACCTGGGGCAACGTCAGGAGACCGGAGAACTAACCACGCTTCACTATCAGCCGGGGGCTGAAAAGCTAAGTCCCATTCAAAAGGGAACTCACCTAATCAATGCCACATATGTTTGTCATCCATGATGAAAAACACTTGAATTGTGAGACACATAATACATACAGCAGACACTAATACCATCGACAATACTATCATTCACCATCTATTCATTTTATTGCAATAAACCAATTGGGTGTATATACTGTACCCCATGCTTTGTTCCTTCCATTAGATGTTGAATATTGTCTATGTTTATCTTCCTTTATAAGGGAGGGGGGGCTCATAAAATATAATATATAAATTAAAGAATAATAATAATAGATAACTGAGAAGGGGACGACGGTAGCGAGAGACCAAATATCTCCTTACAATCTTTTCCAGACCTGTCGAGTTAGGAGAATTTACCCTCTTCGTCACCCTTCGGAAGTGGGAAAACCCAGCAGGGATTCCTTGAGCCAAATCTTCCACATCAGATCTATTATTTCCTCTAGATAATTCTCTTATCCATTAAACGCTACGTGACAACACTAATGCCGTAATGATTAATACAAAATAAAACTAGCCCTCTCTAGGAATTCCTAAAATTCCTGTCAGTATGATTAATCACCTCAAAATTGAAATAAAGTATTATTCCCTTAACAGAAATAAATTTCATCTCCATCTTCTGAATACACAGAATAACAATGCACAATCAATAACATATAACCCTGTTTACGCTAGCATCTACATGCCGTCAAAAGTTATACAATGAAAACCCTGTAATTCAGCCACGTGGTGCCGCAGTTTTTCAACCACGCGCTCCTGCATAAATATTCATTAACTGATAGCACACACGTGCTTGTGCAACAATACACATTAACTGATAGCACCCACGTGCTCCAATTAATACCTCTATCACTCCCGTCCACAGATATATGCGTAAATATATAAATAGCGAGCATCAATACTCTCAATAAAATCACAAATGAAAATACACATTACACACGCTCCCGACTATTCTGTAAATAAATAAAATTCGCAGATGCGGGTTTCTCTGCAGACCTGTTTTTTGAAATAAATCCAAGCATGTCCGAAACCTCGCAACATCTAAACCATCTAGACAACGCTATTCCTTCAATAAGGAAATTAACTGGACCTATTAGGTCTCTCAAGTCTTATCACCAGGATAGTATTGATGGCTCTGGAGTTAAGAATTAAATTAAACTAAACCTTCCCAAGAACTTTACTGATCGGCCTAGGCTTAGAAAAAATTAAATAAAGTTACCACGAAAATTCTGCTTACCAAATCTCGAATTTCCCCTGAAAGGCAATCGACTTTGAATCAGGAACGCGGCTTGGCAATTAATTTTTAGAGACCGAACTTATGAAATTCGGGCGTATTTATTATCAAGACCCCCACGCGCCGACTTCATGACGTCATATGCGCGGCGTGGTTCTAAGCCAATGGGAGCTCTGCATTTCAACTGCAGTTAGCTCTCAGCCAATCAGAACCTTAGATCATTCTGATGCAACGTGCATGGGTTTTAGACAAAGAAACGGGAATTAGTCCTAGCCCTATACTGGCAATGAAGCAAAAATGGCCGCAATTAATTTAACTCCCGAAAAATGCGTCTATGGCCACATGCCATATCTTTAAAAAGACTAAAACTGGTGCCAATCTGATCTAGGCTCTAAAGTCCTTCGTCTAGAATAATAATGCAACAGTTCCCTACACACCAACACTAAACAAGACTACTAGTCATAGAGAAGGAACATAGATGTAGATGAGATGAAACTCCACCGTAATCTCTCTGAAAAAACGTAAATAAATAGAAGGAGAAGAACCATGGGGAAGGATTTTTCTGTAATCCCTCCTAGAAATAGTGAACAAAATGCAAGGAGAAAAAGACATGGGCCATTTGAAAGACAGAATCTCAGTACTTTCGTCACAGTGGCATCATCCGCAATCATCACGAAGAAAGAAATTCAAGACAATTCCTTCAGCTGGAAAGGTCATGATCACTGTCTTTTGGGACATTGAAGGTGGGATTCTTGTGGACGTTATGCCAAGAGGAGAGACAATCAATTCGCAAGCTTACATTAAGACATTGAAAAAACTCAATCAACGTTTTCGCATAGTTCGGCCGCACAAGAATCCAGCAGACCTGCTTCTCCTTCACGACAATGTGCGACCTCACACAAGTCTGGCAACACGGGAAGCAATCACCAAATTGGGTTGGACTGTACTACCCCATCCACCCTATAGTCCCGATTTGGCACCCTCTGATTTTTATCTATTTGGTCCATTTAAAGATGCACTCCGTGGGACAAGGTTTGAAGATGATGAAGGAGTGATTCATGCAGCGAAGAAATGGCTACATGATCAAGACAAAATCTGGTACGGGCTAGGAATACATGCACTTGTTTTGCGCTGGCATAAAGCCGTACAAGTTGATGGGGATTATGTTGAATAATACTGATGTTTACATGACATATCCATGTATATTGTGTATAAATTTCATGCTTTTTGAATAAACAGCTCCTGAGAAAAACGATGTGGTGCATTACTTTCTGAACGCCCCTCGTATAATATTTCTGATGCAAGAACGGACGCTGTGAGTCATCGCGTCACGTCTCTCTCTCTCTGGAACTGCTTTCGGCCGACCTATTGACCTATTATATTCCTGCACATAAATTAAATCTGACCTCAGCCAATGATATCTTAACTAACTTATGACTCATGTTTACTAAGCAAAACGCGCAAAATTATTTCCAGTTCACGCGCAGAAATACTATGTAACATTAAGTAATCGTATGACCGACTGCTCACCGGACTAATATAATTGGTTGCAGCGATAATCTGGGTCGTGGTTTTCCCCCCATCCCTACAATTAAACAAGGTGTTCGGATTTTATCCTAACATCCTAGAAAAATTTAACCCAGAATTAATAACTACGCGCTGAAACCCTAATAAAAATAAAAGAACATGAATAATTACGTGGTGCCGAAAAAAAATGGGGCGAGTTGAAAATAAAAAATACAGTACCCCATCACAAGGAGCTGCAGGAAGCTGAAGGAGGTGCAGCATATGGTGCTGGACAATTTTAGAGACATTTGGCCCTCCAGAATGGAGTATATTCTATGAGACAAGGTACTCTGTGAGTAAAATGCATTTTTCTCATGTCAATTTTAATGTCCAAAAAAATACATATCTTAAAATGTATCTGACAGATTATAATCAAATTTGGCATGCATGTATTACACATATATATATCTTTTTTTTTATCAGAAGAGAATTGTGATATTTTGGTAATTTTGTTTTCATACAAATATAGTGGGTGTGTCCTCAACATCTGCCATCACCGGTGTCAATACCTTGTCGAGGTATGGCAACTTGCGTACCCTGATTACCCCCAGAGCTATGCCAGCTGGAGTTTTACTCCTGGAAGGTTCTACCAAGCTGGACAGGTTTGCATGGGCAGGGGTCAGACTGAAGCAGACACCCTGGTCCTCCAGGTTGGGGGTTTTAGCATAGGGCTGACACCACTGTTTATGTAAAAAGAAATGAAGTTACGGAAACGACAACAAATGAACACACTTTGCTGCGGGACGGACATCTGGAGTCTGAGGCTCATATGACTGTCAGTGGTGAAAGCCAAAAGGAAGCCACTGACACGAAAACGGACATCCTGACCGCAAAATGTGAAACAAGAATAGGATTTTGGAATGTCAGGACAATGAACGAAACGGGTAAACTAAAACAGGTCACAGCAGAAATGAGTAACTATAGATTACACATTCTAGGGATAAGCGAGAGCAGATGGACAGGGGCAGGAAAAGTTAAAACAGCAACAGGAGAAACAGTACTTTACTCTGGAAGAGAGGATGGACAGCACAATGAAGGTGTAGCCATTATTCTTCAGAAAGGAATAGAAAGGACATTACTGGAATGGAAACCCATCAACAACAGACTGAAAAGAATAAGATTGAGAGGGAGATTCACCAACACTACAATAATACAATGCTACGCACCAACAAATGACAGTGTGATGCTTAACTGTAGTTTTATTTTCAACTCGCCCCATTCTTTTTCTCTAGGTAATTATTTACGTTATTGCGTTTTTCTTCATGAGGGATTACAGTAGGTTTAATTTTAAGATTTGCACCAGTCTTTTTTCTTGGTAAAAGAATTGTGTTCATTTAATTTAGTAGACAGTAGAGCGCATAGTATTTTAGGCTGGGTAGATTTTGTCAGCTATTAATCTGAAAACCCGCACCTACCCGGTAAATTGAGCAGTGGGGGTATTGAACCTCGACCCAGGGGACGTAGAACGTATCAAAGTTGATTCTGCTCACGCGGTTGGGGTAACCTTATCTAACATGAGCCAATAGGAGTTGCGCGGGAGCAGGAATAAACATGCGTCATGAGTAGCTTACGTTATCATTGGCGGGTTTTAATAGTTTATTAAATGCAGAAATATTATTGGTTTAAGGTGGCTCCAGAGAGACGCCACCAACGGGCTGATCACCCGTTTGCCAGTCACTTCGATTACGGAAACAACAGCAAATGGGTTGATTTGCCGTTGCCCTAAAGACGCCACTAGGCGTGATGGGAAACAATGGCAAAGAAGACCTATCTGCTGTTGCCCTAAGATGCCACTAGGCGTAATGGCCACTGACTGCTTTGACGGCCGGTGGCTAAGGACGGAAGAAGAAGAAGAAGAGAGACGCCACGCGATGACGTATGGCGTGGGTTATAGCGTCGTTTTTTTATGATATATACCCGTGTCTAGTCATTAGCGGGTCTCTGTGTCTCCAGAAATATCAGCCATGAATCTAAGTCATATTCGTCTGCTCTTAAGTGAGAAATTCGAGAATTGGGTATGTAGGCATCTTAATTTAGCAGTGTAGATAATGCGTTTCTTAATAGAATCTTAGCACGATAAAGTAAAGTTTCTTCGGGAAGTTAACTTAAATTTTATATACGAAAGTGCCATCCGTTGCTATCTTAGAATAAAACTATAAGTTGTACTTGTAACTTTCTGTAAATAGTAGCAATATCTATCATTTGTGTAACGGGTTTGTGAAATTAATTGTATAAGGTTAAGTCCTTAGGCTATATCCATACTGTAATTGTGAGGTCCGATATATATATATAACCTCGATTTGATTATAATATTTGCAGTGTAAATACGCTAGTGTATTTGTGTACGTTATTTTATTGTGCATTAAATTGTTGTGTAGTCAGGAGGGGAGTGAGGGATGTAATTAATTTTACGGAGATGGGATTAAATTATTCCTAGAGAGGTCTATTTTATTTTTGTGTTAATCGATGACTCACCAGGGTCCGTCTGTAATATAAAGTAGGGCCAGGAATTTTACCGAAGGGGATTTCCCTCAGTGAATGAATTGTTTTGACGCTGAGGCAAGATTAATGTAGCAGATTAGGTCAGCCTGCGTCTGGGGTTTACTTACCAGATAGATATTTACGGTGAAGCAGGGAGAGAAAGAAGAGGGGGGAAGTGTATGGTAGTATGACCTTTGGGCAGAAATATTTGTTTATCTCTGTGCTTGTGTAGGGGAGTAGTGGGAATTTAAGGTGTTAGGTATGAGAATATCTTTGACGGGTTGTATATTTGATGTTATTATTTTTTTGTTTACAGCAATTTTCACGGCACACAGGGAGGGATGAAAAATTGCCTTACAGCTTGCCAAGATATTCAGCCATTCTCAGGAGTAGAAGAGTCGAGGCATCGCCAGAGGTGAAAGAAAATTGGTGACGAGGTAGTTACCGGCGCCAAGTATGTCTGCACCAGAGGAAGATAGCAGTTCTCTTGCAGTGAAGCCCCAGGCTTCAGCGGGAACGAGTTTATCTATAAAATCCAGAGCTCTTAGCTCGTTATACCACTCCAAAGAGGCGCGTGGCCTGGAGGTTGGTTATATTTGTACACAGCCATAATGCTGTTTGTCCCTAAACCCTAAGCGGGTTAAATCGGCAGATAATGAATTAAGTTCGTCAGCAGTGAAGCAGCTACATTCCGAGTCAAGTACCTAAGTCTAAAAGCCCAAGTCATCAGCTACAGTATTCGTGGGAGGAGATAGGGTCAACATTCCTTCCGAATGCTTTAGAGAGGAGAGACAGAAGTTATAGAGTCAGATAGTCAGACCAGAAACAGAGGAGAGACAGAATTTATGAAGTTAGATAGTCAGAGCACAGGACAGACTCTGAGGTTGCACTGAAGAAGTCCGTTAGTGGATCAGTATTTGTGATTTGCAGTGTAGGACTTTAGAAAGTTCTTTCAGATTGTGTGTAGACAGTTAGTGAGGTCTGCAGCCGGACAGTGGAGTTAGAGTTTAATTATTAACCATAGGATAGTTAGGAGTGGTGGCTCATACTTAGAGACCCCCACCAAGGACAGTGTGTTTAACCATTAATTCTTTTTCCCATGCAGGTTGAAAGAGTGGGTGACAGGGTTGAGTTATATTACCTGTCATTTTAATTGTTTGGTTCTTTTCAGGAGTGCGACCTTGCACATTATTTATTTTGATGTGTTATTTATTTTGTTTGTGTAAATAAACTATAAACGGTATACTGGATCAGGTTCTTTCTATATAACTATACTGTACGTATATATTTATCTGTATGGTTGTGTCTGTGGACTTTTAATGAAACCTTATCTCCTTTATGGTAGTCAGAGATGGTGAGTCTTTAGCTCTTAACAAAGTGGTGAGTGGCGAGGGAGAGTTAATCTCGGTTCTCCACCTCGAAGCTATAAGTCTCATCTTCCACATTCACTGTCATTCTCATACAAATCTATCTTCTCAGACTTTCTCATACTAGTGTCTTGTCTATACACTCAGACAAACTCTATATATCTAAATCCACTTCGTGACAGACAGCAATGATGAGGTCAGGGATGAATTCTATCAACAACTGCAGAAAGAAATGGAAGACACACCTAGATATGATCTTATCATAGTAATGGGGGACCTCAATGCGAAAGTTGGAACACACAATACATATAATGAAAGAGTAATGTGGAAATGCAGCAGCAGAACAGCAAATGAAAATGGGGATAAATTAATAAGTTTCTGTAGCATTAACAACCTGGTCATTGGAGGAACACTTTTCCCACACAAAGAAATTCACAAATTAACATGGGAATCACCAAATGGTTGGGACAGAAACCAGAAACCACATTATGATTAGCGGTAGATGGAGACATGCATTACAAGATGTGAAGGTAAGAAGAGGTGCGGATGTGGGAAGTGATCACCATTTAGTAGTAGCAAAACTGAAAGTGAAACTAAGAACGGCAGCACTGAGAAATGAACAAAGCACAGTATACAAAATAACTAAAATCATCAGCTGAAAACGAGGTGCAAACAATATTACATAAGTAAGAGATAAGCAAGGAAATCTCATCACGACAGCAGAGGGACAGGAAACAAGATGGGCAGAGCATTTCAGAGAAAATCTGAACAAGGAACCACCAGAGACACAATTGAATGTTCCTGAGGCTGAAAATGATCTAGATGTTAATACAGACATTCCACAAAAAGAAGAAATCATCACAGCAATCAAAGGGTTAACACATTAACTACCGAATTGAAAAACACACTGTGGCCGAATTAAATTTTTCCCATTTTTATCCTGTAGGTGTTTGCACAAAGTAAGCGGTAGTTTTCGTAATTGTTTACAGATTTGTATGAATTACACGTCTATTTAAAGATAAATGAATGTACTATTATAATAAGCACCGATTGTAACCCTAATGAGGTTGTTGCTATTTAACGGCCGCCCAATGGCTGAGGACTTGCAATATTTTCACAATTATAACTGCTTGCGCCCCATCTCTATCAAAATCCCTATTTCAATCATTGTGCACACCGTTTTCACTCTTGTCCTCATCGCTAGATCTATCAGTCAATTGTTGAAACAAGTTTCTAGCCTATTCAGCCGTTAGACGAGATGTACAAGCATTTTTTGTGGTCCTATCACTAGCTGCCACAGTAAACAGTTTTACACGATTTGGTAACTAACCCAAAACGCTGAAAAACATGAACATAATATCAATTTTCCAGTGTTCTACAACAACCATGCTTTGGTAATTTGTTTTCCGGTAGCAACTTAAAATTTCGAACTAGATCAGAAAGTGTTTCAGTACATTTTTCATTTGTTTTATTACTAAAATTAGATCGACACTCTGAGCGACTCGCTGTCAAAATGATAGGATTTCAAAAGCCAGTCCCACCGGCTTGCGGTAGTTAATGTGTAAAGAATGGAAAATGTCCTGGCCATGATAACTTAAATGCAGAGCTAGCAGCAGAACTATTAGAACCACTATTTGCACAAGTCTGGAAAACAGGGATAACACCAACGGAGTGGAACAAAGGAATAATTTTCAAATTGCCCAAGAAGGGAGATTTTGCAGACTGCAATAATTGGAGAGGAATCTTCTTCTTCTTCTCGTTCGCTGTTGTTTAGAAATGTCTACACAAGAAGGCCGGTTCTCTGGATGTATGTTGCTGTGGTTGAAAGTTCTTCAAGACTCCCAAACAGCTTTGTGTGGATGTGCGTCTCTGTAAGCCAATGTTCAGTTCACAATTGACTAAGCATGTGGCAGTCTTGCAGGATGTGTTCGGCTGTCTGCGCTGCCTGTCCACACGTACATAGGGGTGATGGGACCAATCTCAGTCTGTATAAGTGACTGTTCAGTCTGTTATGTCCTCTTCTAATACGGAACAGGATCACCTGTTTTGCTCGATCAAGATAGTGATAGTTGTCTCTTTGTTGGTCAATTTTCCTGATGGCCTTGATAAGGGTCTTCTTTTCCTGGAATGTGATTGTTTGTTCTTTTTGTTCCCGTGTTGCCCTCTTTTGCTAATGTATCTGCTCTCTCATTTCCTGGTATGCCACAGTGTGATGGTATCCACTGTAGCACTACCCTTCTTTTGATATTTACTTCTTATAGGACTTTGTTTAATTCTGGCAGTTTATCACTGTTGAGGGCTTGCAGAACTGACATTGCATTGGTAAGGAATACAACCTGCTGACATTGGCTTATTGTGTTATTTATTATTCCTGCAGCAATGCTTAAGGCCTGTACTTCAGCAGCGTAGTTTGAACAGAATATTCCAGTAGGTGAACAGGTGGATTCGTTTTCTTTGTCTGGATAGACCACATAAACTCCTGCGCCTCCGTTCTTCACTGCTCTGGTTGCAGATCCATCAGTATATACTTGGATCCATGCTTCTCTGGGGTATAGTTCTTTAATCATGTCACATGCTGCTATTTTCCTTTGGAGAGTATTTAGCTCTCCCATGGGGCAGGTGGTAGTTATGGAGGTCTTAATGCTGAAATTTTGATGTTGTTCCCATGGGGTTGGGAGGAGTGTGGGAGTTATTTCCTTAGTGATGTCTGGTAGTTCATCCTTGTATGTTCTAATTAGTTTTTTGGACCGATGCACAAAACTGCTTCTCTTCAACCTCCCACTGGCTAAATCTCCAAATCTAGTTTTCATTGGATGTTAGGCACGTTCTTGTACTTTTCTGCTTGGATCAGGGTTTTAGTGTCTCGTCTGTATAATAAAGGTGGAATGCCTGTGATTTTTTCCATTTCATTTATTGTTGTGGTCTTCATGGCACCCGTGATCAACCGAAGCGCTTGATTTTGTACTTTATCTAAGGCTTGTAGGTGTGATTTGGCTGCTGTAGACCATGCTGCTGATCCGTACTCTAATATAGGTCTTATTGCACCTGTATACACTTTCTTTAGTGTTGTTTCGTTAGCTCCCCAACTTGATCCAGCTATTTTCCTCAGTATGGAAAGTTTTCTTCTCGCTTTGGCCTCTGTTCTCTTGATGTGGTGCCTCCATGTCATTCTCTTATCTAATGTAATGCCCAAGTACACCGGTTCCTTGTCTGTTTGGACATGTATATTTCCAAGTTGTATCTCTCCTGCTTTGTCTTTGTTGGAGAGCGTGAAAAGTGTTGTTGAGGATTTTTCAGCGTTGATCTGCACCAGCCATCCCTCTGCCCATGCTGCTATGTTGTCTGCTGCCCTTTGTATTCACTTATTAGCGATAGTTAGATGTTCTTCTACACACCACACCACCAAGTTGTCAGCGTATAGGGCAGCTCTCACACCTTGTGGCAGATCGTGGATGAGGTCATTGATGAACACAAGGAACAGGGTGGGAGACAATACTGAGCCTTGAGGAACTCCATGTTTTAGGAGGATTTTCTTGCTGTTGTGGCCTTCCATAGTGACTCTTGCTTTCCGATTGTGTAGGACCGACTGGATCCATTTTCTCATATTACCATTGATTCCGTTCCTTTGCAGTTTTACTATTAACCCGTCTTTCCATACTTTGTCAAAAGCTTTTTGGAGATCTATCCATAGGGTAAAGACTTTTTTCTTTTCTTGGAAGGCATCTTCAATGATCTGTGACAGGTATGTGATTTGGTCTTCACTCTTCTCTCAGTTCCCAGCAAAATACTAGGCAGGATAATTATACAGAGAGGGACCTAAGACGTGTCAACAGTGAGAAATGCAGTTAGCGACCCATAGCTAGACTGCTTGCGTCAGGGTCAGCGAACCAGAGCTGACCAAGACCCTACTCCACCTCCAAGTGGTGGTCCTGGAAACAGGCTGCATCACTGCAATCTGGCTGAGCGAGTAGGGATCGAAGAGGGAAGGCTAACCCGGTCCCAAAAATGCCGTGCTGAAGTTGGATGTGTCGGCCGAAAGGCGCAAATATCGCAGCTTCGCTGTAAATGGACACAACGCAACCAACGTCCTTTTCAGGACGAATGAAGAAGAAGAAAAACAGAGAATTTCAAAAGCAGTAGACCACAAACTGAGGAAAGAACAAGCAGGATTCAGAAAGAACAGAAGATGTGTAGATCATATATTTACCCTCAGGAACATTATAGAGCAGTGCTCAGAATGGCAAAGACAGCTGTACATTAATTTTTTTGATTTTGAAAAGGCTTTTGACAGTATACATAAGGACAGTTTATGGAAAATACTGAGGGCATATGGAATTCCAAGCTGCATAGTGTCAATCATAAAAAGCCTCTATGCCAACTTTACGTGTAGCTGTGGGCAGAGCAACCTAACCTTTGAGGTGAAGACAGGAGTATGACAGGGATGCCCCTTATCAACCACTCTATTTTTAACAGATAGACTGGGTGATGCGTCAGACAACAGAGGGCAGTCCAAGAGGAATAAGATGGACTACATTTTCTACATTGGAAGATTTGGAATATGCTATCTATATCTGTTCAACCTAATCAGTTATATTAGGGCGCATACCCAAATATAAGACCCTTATGTCTGACGATATGTTTAGCTGCTCTGTGCTTAAAAATGGTAGATTATCAGGATCCATCTCCTGTGGTGTTGAAATACCTAGAAGTGGCGGATCCCTGTATTTTACATTGTAGTTAGTTTTTTTTTCTCCATGAAGAAATTACAAAAATTTGGAGTAAACTGCTATTTTTTTTCCAGGCCTTTCCTAATAAGCGAAAACTAGCATATGAGTATTTATTCTCATTCATGGTTGGATGTGCAGAAAAGTGAACTTCTCTGTCTTCATCCATCTTTGTGAAGCAAATGGAAGTTTCTCTTGTAAAAGGCCTTTAAAATTCAGATCTATAAATATCTAGAGGCCTGAACCATAAGAAAACAGTGACTGCATTTAAATATGAATAGCTGAATGCATACACATAAATTGTTTCACTTCAACTTACCACATGGTGCACTCATTTATTTGGTGAAATATTCACATGTGATGAGGAAAGTTGTTATTCGCTCATACTGCTGAAATGCCAAAGCTCCTGGAAAATGTTTCTGTCCTGAAATTTTGGGAAACTGGATAGCAGTGACACTTCTTAAAGTGCTGTCTCTTGAACAGGTCTCATGTAGGTAATGTAGTCTACAGAAGTCTTGTTTAGGAGGCCTGGAGTTGTTTGTTCTAACTGCCAGGATGCCAAATCTCAGCGTTGTGTTGGCTGTTAAATGTGAATAGTGTAGAACAGTGCAACGCAATTGGTGTGCCACAGCATACTGGTGTGCCGCAGGTGTCTGATTGGTGGGTGTGCTGTGACACCCGGCAGAATACACTATATAATCTTATAAAAAATTATATGCAATGGTAAAATATTATGAAAGAATCTCACACGTACAGTTTTGCAATGAAAGATTTGAGTTATCATCATCCACCAATCCATCACAAACAATTAGGGAGCATTGTCTTACATCTGCAGCAAATTTTAAAATATTTACCATACCCATCAAATATTATAGTGTGCCGTAGAAATCTGCAGGGCACTTTAAGTGTGCCATTAAGTAAACAAGGTTGCGGAATACTGGTGTAGAAGTATTGATTCAGGATGGTTGGTTGTTCGTCCATCACGGGTGATGAAGACCACTCTGTTCATCCAATTATTTAAGAATATGTTAGGTTAGTCTATGGGTACGAAGGTGACTGAAGAGCCCGATGCGGGCCTGGAAAGATCTTGGACAGTGTGGGCAGGGAATGTTTGCTTCATGTGAAGGTTTTATTTCACGGTCCTTTCTAGCTTGTCTCCGCTGTTCCGCTGCTGCTCTTCTGGATGATTCGCATGCCGCTGCACCTTTACGAAGAGATGTGCGCCAAAGCAGTTCAGTCTTGCGCAGCAGCTTCCCATGTGTCTGGGTTTATGTCAAAGGTTTTCAATGACGTCTTTAACGTGTCTTTGAAGCGCTTCTTTTGGCCACCATGGGAGCGTTTACCCTTCTGCATCTCACCATGGTCTGGCATGCGGACTACATGACCTGCCCAGCGAATTTGTGACTGCATCAGAATAGTATCAATACTAGGGATACCAGCTCTGTCAAGAACGGCGGTATCCGGGATCTTGTCTTGCCATTTGATGTTCATTATCTTCCTGAGACAGACTGTATGGAAGTGGTTTAGCTTCTTTACGTGGCGCCTGTATACAGTCCATGTTTCACATGCATATAGCAGCACTGGAAGCACCGCAGCTCTGTACACCTTCAGCTTTGTCTGTAGACTAATGCCACTTCGATGCCAAACGTTGGTGTATAGTCTGCCAAATGTGCTGCTGGCTTTGGAGATCCTGGTGTTCACCTCATCATCAATGACAATGTTCTGGGATAGTGTGCTACCAAGGTATGTGAATCTGTTCACAACATTCAGTTTCTCACCATTAACCTTGATGACTGGCTCAGTATAAACTGTGCCAGGAGCTGGTTGGTACATGATTTCTGTTTTCTTCGTGTTGATGGTAAGCCCAAAGTTGGAGCAGGCTTCGGAGAATCTATCCACACTATGCTGCAGATCAGCCTCTGAGCCAGCATTGAGGGCACAATCATCAGCAAACAGAAGATCTCTGATGGTGTGTGATTTGACCTTGGTTTTTGCTTGAAGCCTCCTAAGGTTAAACAATTTTCCATCAATACGATAACTAATGTCGATTCCTGTGTCCTCGTCTCTAAAAGCATCAGTCAGCATAGCAGAAAACATGATACTGAACAGAGTCGGTGCAAGTACGCACCCTTGTTTAACTCCATTTGAGATGGGGAAAGGCTCTGATAGCTCACCGTTTTCCTGAACTCTAGCCTGCATTCCATCATGCAGTTATAATAATAAATTCTTTAAGCACCAAACACGGCGCATAAGGCAGAAACCAGTGCTCTCCAGGTTGTTCGTTGTGACGCCACTCCTCTTAGCTCTTGCACATTATTTAGGCCCAACGTTCTTCCTTCTCTTATTATTGTTCTTCTGAGTGTTTCTTTTGGTCTTCCTTTTTTCCTCTTACCCTCAGGAACCCAAGTGAGCGCCTGTAGTGGTATTCTGTTGTTTTGCATTCGTAGGACATGACCGATATATGACCATCGTCTTTTCCTTATATAGTCGGAGACATATTTCTGCCTAGAGTCTTCTCTTATTTGTCGATTAGTCTTGAATTCTTTCCAACTGATGTTCATGAGTTTTCTAAGACATTTGTTCTCGAATGTATTCAGCTTGTTCTCCAATGATTTTGTTATTTTCCAACTCTCACAGCCGTATGTTAACACTGAGATAACATTTGAATTAAACAGACGAAGCTTGGTATGTATATTCAATGATCGTAATTTCCAAATGTTAGATAATCTATTGAAGGCGCTAGCTGCCAAAGCAATTCTAGTATGGATTTCTCTTGTTGTGTCACCATCCTGAGTCATTTTACTGCCTAAATAATTGAAACTTTCAACTTTCTGTAGTTTTTCCCCGTTCAAGATGATATCAAAGGTCTCGTTAGAAAAGTTCATAGCTTTAGTTTTAGAGGCATTTATTTGGAGACCTATTTTAACCGAGAGATGACACAAATTATTTATTGCTTCTTGGGATTGTCTTGGTGTTGAACTTAAGAATGCTACATCATCTGCGAAATCCAGGTCCCCCAGGAATTTTCCATTTGTCCATTTTATACCCAATTGTTCATTGTGGGTATAGTTTCTCATAACCCAATCAATAGCTATTCCAAAAAGTAGTGGTGACATAATACAGCCTTGTTTCACCCCTGTTTCTACTGTAAACCATTCTGTATTCCCTTTATTTGTTCTAACACAACATCTTGCATTGTCATATAGCGCTTTGATTATATTCACATATTTTGTTGGAAAACCATAGATTGTAAGTATCTTCCACAATGATGGGCGGTGTAGACTATCAAAGGCTTTTTGAAAATCGACGAAGGTGATAATAAGTGGCGATTGCCTTTCCACTGATTCTTCTATAATTGTTCTTAGTGTGAATATTTGATCAATACATGATCGTTTCGGCCTGAAACCCGCTTGTTCTTCTCTGATCTTTTCGTCAGCATGCAATTTAAGTCTTTCTAACATCATGCAACATAATAATTTTCCAGGTACTGATAATAGAGATATACCACGCCAGTTATTACAGTCTGATAGATCACCTTTCTTCGGTAACTTTACAATAATACTGTCTTTCCATTGTTGTGGTGGTTGTTCTTCTCTCCATACTTCATTTATAATATCTAAAATTCTCAAGAGGTTGTTGTCATTAACTGCTTTAATCATTTCCCCTGAAATTTCGTCAACTCCAGCAGCTTTAAAATTTTTTAATCTTTTAACGGCTTGTTTGATCTCGTCCAGCGTGAATTCATCGCAAGTTATTGGCAAGGTGGTTGTGAGTGTTTCATTATTAAAATCAGGTGTTACTGTTGGTGGTGGTCTGTTTAGCACCTCCATGAAGTGCTCAGCCCATCTCTTCATTTGTTCTTTTTCTGTTGGTATTGAATTCCCTAATTTACCTTTAACAGGTGTTTCCATAGCAGTAGGCTGGTGACATAGTTGTTTTGTAATTTGATAAAGGCACCTACTATTACCAGTTCTTGCAGCATTTTCAGCTTCTACGGCCAGTTCATTGATGAAATGTCTTTTATCTCTTCGAGTTTTTGTCTTCACTTCTTTATTTAACAAGTTATAAGTTAGTTTGCAAGATTCAACTGCATTATGTGTACTTGCCGCTAGTAGTTTAAGTTTTGCTGTTTTCCTTTCTTGTATTTTATCCCAAGTATCTTCTCTCATCCATTTTTTCTTTTTATGTACTAGGTATCCGGTGGTCGCTACTGCTGCTTCTGTCATTGCTGTTCTCAGTTGTTCCCATTTAGTATCGATTGTCTTGGTGGTGATATCGTTGTCAATTTTGCCTAAAGCATCGAAATAGTTGTTCATTTTGACATTATATTCCTCCTTTATATCATTTGATTGCAGTCTGTGTACATCTATTCTTCTATTTTTATTCTGTTGGTATAACTTCTTCAGTTTAATTCTCAGTTTAGCTATGCAGAGGTTATGATCGCTTCCGATCTCTGCACCTCTGTATGCTCTGACGTCTTGAACTGATGAGCGAAATTTAGCGCTTATGCAGAAGTGATCTATCTGGTTCTTAGTTCTGCCATCAGGTGAATTCCATGTTATCTTGTGGATATTCTTATGTGGAAAGATGGTGTCTGCCACAACAAGGTTTGATATTTCACAAAGTTCTAGAAGTCTTTCGCCATTTTGATTCATACAGCCTATGCCATGAGTACCGAGATATCTTTGTACTCCATCGTTGTTGTCACCTACTTTGGCGTTAAAATCACCCATGACTGCTATTATGTCATGCTTGGGTATTGTGTTGATGGTACTTAGAAGTGCTTCATAGAAGTCATCTTTTGTGGTATCAAGAGCGTCGTTAGTTGGTGCATAACATTGTACAATTGAGAGCTTGAAAAATCGTGTCTGAAATCTAGCAGTTGCTGCACTATTATGATAAATTTCTTTGGGCAGCCGTATTTTGCCATGATCTTCCATAGACCCTCTCTACTGACCGTGTCGAACGCCTTTGTCAAGTCGATGAAAGCTGTGTACAGGTCACAGTGCTGTTCTTGGCATTTTTCTTGTAGCTGTCTTGCAGCGAACACCATATCTGTGGTTCCACGTTCTTTCCGGAATCCACACTGACTTTCAGGTAAAAGACCTTTGTCAAGATGAGCCGTAAGGCGATTCAAAAGGATTCTGGCGAATATCTTCCCAGCGATTGATAAAAGAGAGATGCCTCGATGATTGTTGCAGTCTTGGCGATTACCCTTACGTTTATATAGATGTATAATTGAGGCATCTTTGAGATCGTGTGGGATGGTTTCACTCTGCCACATTTGCTGGAAGATCATATGAAGTTTCTCTATCAGAACTGCACCGCCATCTTTATAAACCTCAACAGGAATTGAATCGGAGCCAGGGGCCTTTCCACTAGACAGTTGACGAATCGCTTTTTTAGTTTCCTCCAGAGTTGGTACATCATCTAATGCTTCATTTATAGGAATTTGGGGCAGGCGGATGATGGCTTCGTCGTTAATAGATGATGGCTGGTTCAAGATATTATTAAAATGTTCAGCCCAGCGTTGGAGCATTTTTTCCTTGTCTGTAATTAGTGTTTTTCCATCTGCATTAAGGAGGGGAAATGATCCTGATGATGTTGGACCATAGACCGCTTTGAGTGCAAGGTAAAAACCATGTGAATGATTCAGGATATTAAATTAGTGACTACATAGAAAGGTATGTGCACTGGAAAAATAAGAACAATATCAATGAATTTCTTGATACTGTCTACTACATTGTTCTAAATTTGATATAGTACATGATAGCCCTGTCAACTTATTTTCATACTTCTGCTATGGTTTAAATCACGGATGCATACCTAAATTAATACAGATTTTTAAACATTAAATAACAGATCTCTTCTTTCTTTAAAATACAAAAACAAAAAAAACTATAAGACCTCCTTTTGTGCAGTATGAAAGTTACATGTTGATGCTATTTCAGTTGTCTTTGTTGATAAAAGAGTTTTATAAAAAATAAAAACTTAACTCAGTGGACATTGTGTTGTTCACTTCTGATAGAGCCTCTATGATATTGGACAGACTGACTCATATGGCAGCACAAATAGACTTGATATCCTTCACATAGTGAAGCAGCTCTCGGAAGTTCTGGGTGGTGGATGTGTGTATACACAAGTGTGTATGTGTATGTGCACAGTTGTAACATCAAAGAGGAACATCAAAGAATAGAAACTGCAGCGCACAAGAGTATGACCAGCATGGAGAAGTGACCAGTAGAAGAAGAAGAAGATAACACTTTTGAGTTACAAGATGAATGTTATTTTAAACTTAGGATGACAGAAAAAGTATGCCAGCTACATGTTTTTACCTATAGCAAAAAAAAATGTTTGATGTACATAATATTAACATCTGATTGAATAAAAGCATATTCCTGACAGGCTTTTTAGAATTAATAAACAACATGCTGACAACAGGAATGGTGCCTGCCTTGTACGCCGATGATGAGAAAGACTTTATTATCAACTCAGTAAGCATTGTGTTGGTGTCATTTGATTATGAACACAGAGATTGTGTGTGAGATATATGTGAGGGGAGATTTGTGTGGAGCAACATATACTAGCCGCCATTAAAAACGCATCGAAATCGTGACATGTTTTCACTGTTGAAATGTTTATGCAAGTGAGCGATTTTCAAACCCCGAAAGTGTGCAAGTGATGAAGTTCATGTATTCCCACTTTACTGTCGATGTGATGTTTACTTCAAATTTTGCGTGCAAGCCAGTTTAATGTCTCCTTTGCTGATAGGAGAAATCGCGTCTGGCGTCGTCCTGGAGAAAGATATGCCGATGCGTGTGTAGTCCAGCATGACAGATATGGAGGAGGCAGCGTACATGTGTGGGGTGGATTCTCTCATGACCACCGTACTCCCCTTCATGTTTTCAGAGTTAACGTTACCGCTGACGTCTACGTTAATCAAGTACTGCGACCTATCGTAGTGCCTTTCTTCCAGAATCACCCAGATTTGGGAATCTTTCAGCATAATAATGCTAGGCCTCCCACAGCTAACGTTACCAAGAATTTCTTAGCCCAGCAACCTTTTCTTGTACTGGATTTGCCTGCAAACTCTCCTGACATGAATCCGATTGAACCCGCATGGGAGGAACTGAACAGAAGGGTCCGCCAGTATGACATCAACAATGTGAATGATCTCGAGCGAGCACTCATTGCAGAATGGAACGCCATACCCCAAACATTTTTCGAGACACTCTGCAATAGCATGAGATGCCGAAGCTAAGCCTGTATTGATGCTGTAGGGGGTCATACACGGTATTAATGATGGCTGTGACTGAATGACAGTGAGTGCGACTTTTGTTTTTACACCTAGGGTTGACAACTGCTTAGGAGCCGGTTCTGAATTGTCTCATGTTTAATAATACAGCAAATTTGGGTTAGTAAATGGATCAAAAATGTAAAATCAGTGGTTTCATGTATTTTAAATTTAGCACAACGAGTTGTGGTTCATAAACTAATGCGATGCGTTTTTAATGGCGGCTAGTATAGATATTCATCAAATGTCATTTGAAGAAGTATTGGTCAGCAACTTTTGCCCACCATCGAGTTCCCCTTTTAGGCAGTCTTTGTCAGTTTTGTCCTTAAAGTTGCTTTTTGGCTTCCTCTGCTACTGTTTTTCTTCAGCTTTGTCTCTGAGTTTGCAGTGCTTTTGGCTTCCTCTGCTACTGTTTTTCTTCAGCACTGTAAACCAGGTTGCAGTTGCTTTTGGCTTCCTCTGCTACTGTTTTTCTTCAGCACTGTAAACCAGGTTGCAGTTGCTTTTGGCTTCCTGTGCTACTGTTTTTCTTCAGCATTGTTTACCAGGTTGCAGTTGCTTTTGGCTTCCTGTGCTACTGTTTTTCTTCAGCTTTGTTTATGATGTTGGAGTGCTTTTAGTTTCCTCTGCTGGTGTTCTTTTTCAGATTTGTTTATGAGATTGCAGTGGCGTTTGGCTTCCTCTACTATTATTCTTCTTCAGCTTTGTCTCAATGGTTGCTGTGGCGTTTTGCTTCAATCAATACCCTTTAGCTCCCCGAGGAGCATAGGCCTTCAACAAACACATGCCAAGTCTTCCTGTCCCGTGCCATCCGCTAAAGTTCTTTCCATGTTTTCGTCATTATTTTCACCTCTGTATCCCGCTCTCTTCTCCATGTGTTTTTTGGTCTACCTCTGCCTCTCTTTCCCTGTGAATTCCAGAACAAGGACTGCCTTGTAATGCTATCAACAGGTTTCCTCAATGTGTGTCCTATCCATTGCCAGTGTCTTCTTCTCAGCTCTTGTTCCACTGGCACTTGTCTGGTTCTTGTCATCAATTCCACATTTGTGACTTTATCATACCATTTCAGTCCTTCTATTCTACGCAAGCACCCGTTTATAAAAGTCTGTAGCTTTTTGGTTGTTGTTTTTGTTGCTCTCCATGTCTCAGAGCCATACAATAGGACTGACTTGACATTTGAGTTGAAGATTCTTATTTTCGTGTTGGACTTGATTTCTCTTGATCTCCATATGTTTCCCAATGCAATGAAAGCTCTTGCTTTTTGTATTCTTATTTTGATATCATTGTCTGTCCCTCCAACTAGCAATAGATTGGGTTATGAAAACATCAACATCACACAACAGACATGGAATCAAGTGGAATCTGACTATAAAGCTACATGATCTGGATTTTGCAGATGACTTGGCTCTTCTGTCCCATAACCATAATCACATGCAAGAGAAAATGAAAATTCTTGAAGAGAGGTCACAACAAGTGGGCCTGAAAATACACAGGGAAAAGACAAAGATTATGAGAATAAATGCAAGAAATGATAACAAGATTGAAGAAACTCCACTAAAGGATGTAGAATCGTATACATATCTTGGTAGTAATATAGGTGTTTGGCTTCCTCTACTATCATTCTTCTCCAGCTTTGTCTCTATGGTTGCATTGGCGTTTGGCTTCCTCTACTATCATTCTTATTCAGCTTTGTCGATGAGGTTGTAATTGTCTTTTCTTCTTCTTCTGTTTTTTCTTCAGGTTTGTTCATTAAGCTCGTTGCTTTTGGCTTTCTCTGTTGCTGTTCTTATTCACATTCTCTTGAGCTTTTTCACTTTTTCTCTTCCCTTTTTGAGTTCTAGTCAAAGTGTATTCCGTCTGAGAAACAAACCTTTTTTTAATGGCGTAGATTATAAAAACTGAGAACAGTTGCATCTTCAAAGTTGATGGAGTAGGCATGATGATTATGACACAGATGATATTGACAGTGATAATAATGTAAGTAATGATGAGTGATAACTGATGGGTAAAGTTATGACTGATGGAAGGTACTGATGAGAAATAATGGTCTGTAGATTATTATGAGTGACAGTGAATTATTGGGATTATAAAAACGTGAATGGTGATTAAAGCTGATACCTCTCTACCTAGATGCGAAATGAAGCTGCCGCAGTTGGCAAGGGGCCTGCCAAAGAAAGTATTTGGCAATACTTTGTAGACAAATGTGCAAACAATCTTCACATTGTGTTGACAATGTCACCTGTAGGAGACACTTTGAGAACACGGTGCAGAAACTTCCCAGGTATGCTTCTGTTAAGTGTAATGATTCTTTCATGCACAGTTTTATATTAGTTGACTTGAGGGTCCAGTGGTCCTACTCTTTATTTGTTTCTTCAGAGACCCCTCGGGAACTACACGGAGCCTAATGTAACAAGTTTGTAGATAAATTTAAAATGTATAATTGTCAAATACAAGAGACATGTCAAGTTTTGAAGAAATGTGAGATCTACAATAGCCATTGATGGTACTAATATGATGTTCTGTTTGATGAAAGTGAATATGGAAGAGACTGGCAATAACAGTAATATTGATGAGTATGACAGCATGAAGGAGCAGTGGTTAGTGCACTGGCTTATTAGCTTGGTGGCCCTTGGTTCGATCCCCAGTTTAGGTGGGAATTTTTTTAGACCGCAAACAGCTCTGGGGTCGACCCAGCCTCATGAATTGGGTACCAGAGCAACTCTGGGAAGGTTAAGGTGGCCGGCGTGGTGCTGACCACATCACCCCTAGTGTGCGGATAGTCAAGAAAATATGGGCCTAACACCGTATTCTCAATATGCCTCGGTGGGCATGTAACGGGATCCTTTTACCTTGTGTGTGTAATCATCATGAGGGAATTCCCTTTCTTGCTTCTTAATGACCATGAGGCCACCATTGTAGCTGAAACCTGTACTGGGTCACTTCATGTGATTTTACATTGGGTGGCTTTAGTGGCATTTTTGTGTTGTGTGTGCTTATAAAGTGTCCAGAAATGTTTGTCAAATAATTTATTGCTGTCTTCTGTTTGTCTGAGGACTTAATTTATTTACTGGTCATACAATGTATATATTACATTATACTTCACAGCTAATTTGTGTTTTTTCTATTTCTTTCTCGTTTGATTATTCGGTGTCCAAAAATAAGTTTATTAATGTTCTTTGCAAACAAACTCAAAACAAAACAAACAAAATATTGTGAGCAATGAAGTATGCAGTGTTCAGTGACTTAAGCTGCATTCAGTGATTATTTATTCTGTTGCAGGAATTGTCAACAATGCCATTATTGACTGGTTTTTCCCATGGCCTGAGCAAGCTTTGTATGCTGTAGCCAGTGTCATGATATCTTCAAATGTGAGTCTCACCTCTGTCTGTCTGATGGCTTTTATTGTTTACTTTCTGTGGGGATAAGTTTACTTGGTTTGTCAACTCTGGTGATTTGTTTTTTTTTTCATATTCATTCATTTGTTAGCATTCTTTCTTTTCTTCACATGATTCATCTGTTAACATTCTTTTAGTTTTTCTTTATATACAATCATTTTGAGCATAATTTGTTGTCATGATATGCATTGATTCGTTAATAATTTTTTTTTTCATATGCATTCATTTTTACATACATTGATATCTCTCATTTCAGACAATAAGAGGACACTCTGAATTTTTTGTAGTCTTCTTAAATTGATCCCCTTTTTTGCTATTTCAAATAGAGCAGTAGAATAGTTTATTTCTGTTATCATATGTCTGTCTGTATTGCTATTTCTGTGTGAATTGAATTACTCTACTATTCTGTGCAGAAGGAGATGGTATCTCTTCAAGCCTGAATTAACTCATGTCCAAATGTTTACCAGTGCATCTTTCTTTTCAGATTTCTCATATTTCATTGAAACTCTAAAGTGTTATGCAAAGATATGTCCTTTTGAGAGATTTGTAGTGGATTCTCACTACGCTACTGCCTGTTTTGTTTCTTAGTCGTGTCTCTACTTTTATCCTGTCTTTACCCTTCCATCATTATAACCATTTGGTCATTCTCTTATTTCCCCAGAACACCCTGATACCTCAAAAACACAGGACAGACTTGATTGCCCACTGTGTCATGGTACATCAAAGTGTTTGTGAGTACAGTGTTTTGTTCCTACAGAGACTTCGGCGCTACAACTATGTGACACCCAAAAACTACCTGGACTTCATCATTTGTTACCTAAAACTGTTAAAAGAGAAGGATCTCTTCATTCTGTCACAGGTAGGTCTGTTCACATTTTTTAATAATATTGGTTAAAAAATTGGATACACAGTTGAAATGTCACCACTGCAGTTTATGTACTTTCCATCGCACTGTACATGCCTTTGCAGTGCTGTTTGATATATCACTTTGTGTTACAAGATGAGGCTGTTAGCCCTATGCACAGTCCTTCTTTGATGCCTTTAATGATGTGGTTCTACAGTACAGTGCTCCTGGTCTTTCTTCAGGTCCACAACCTTTAATCCAAAATCCTTGGGACGTCACGTGTTTCAGAATTTGGAATTTTTTGGATTCCAGAGTGGTAATACTGGATATTATCATACATTAACATATATTATCTGGTAGCACAGTGGTTAGTGCACTGGCTTCCTAGCTTGGTGGTCCATGGTTTGATCCCCAGTTGAGGTGGGATTTTTTAGCCCAGCCTCATGAATTGGGTACCAGGGCAACTCTGGGAAGGTTAAAGTGGCCAGCATGATGCTGACCACATCACCCCTAGTGTGCGGATGGTCAAGAAAATATGGGCCTAACACCATATTCTCAATGGGCGTGTAAAGGGATCCTTTACCTTTTACCATATATTACAGTATCACCCTAGTGACATCTATAACAGCAAATTCATCATTATAAATTTCAGCTGCTTCATGATGAGATATTTAAATCATAATGCTTTCTAAATTTCTGCTCACATTAGTCACCTTTTACCGCATGCCTGGTCAGAGCAACGGTTCTTTTCCAAGTCTCTTCAGAGACCTCCAGGAATCATAGTTAAATATATTGTTAGTGGTTCTCTATTCTTCCAACAGTCTGCCAGCAGTATTAATATTTTTTACTGCTTTCTTTGCCATTCTGATATGTTGAGAAGAATAAATACAACAAAAAAGTTTCAGACTTTCTTAAATGGGTGCTTGCATAGAATGGAAGGATTGAAATGGTGTGGCCAGTGACAAGAATCTGACAAGTGCCAGAGGAACAAGTGTTTGTTGAAGGTCTACTCCTTGAGGAGCTGATGAGTAATGATTTGAACGAGGATGAATGATAAGGTGTGACTTTATCAGCTTTTCTCAGACATGTGATCTCACGTTATAATTACTTGAACAAAATAAGATTGCAAAATATTAGCTCACTTGAATGACTGGAAAGGGTGATCTTGATAGGGGTTGACAGTCGCAAATCTTTGTTTACAGTGTGACCGTCTGCAAGGTGGCCTCTCAAAAATCGAAGATGCCACAAAAATGTTGGCCGTCCTCAATGAAAAGCTGGCAGTCCAAAGAATTGCTGTGACTGAAAAAACAATAGCATGTGAAGCTCTGCTGAGAGAGATTGCCCAGTCCAGCACACAAGCCAATGAAATGAAAAGGGCTGCAGAAGTCAAAGCCCTGGAGATAACCGAGTCCAGTAAAATTATTGCAGTAGAAAAAGTAAGATAAAATGGTTTAGAACCAGATACAGTCTGTGTGTATGTTTTTTTTAATTTGTTATTTTATTTTTTGCTTGCTGCTGCTGTTATCCTAGTTTTGATAGAGTTGATTATTTTAGAGAGCGTATGTGGGTGCAACTTTTAAACTATAATTGTTAACATTAAAATCATATTATTTGTTGCTGTTGTCATTGTTTTATTATGTTGTTGTCAATGCTTGTCTGTGATGATGCTTGCGATATAACTAGCTGTATTGTTTATTATCTGAACTTCCCACAACAAAGTAGCTGTCTGCACCACCAGCTTATTCACTGTTAGTATACCTGACCATCCATAACCGTTCATTCACACATCTCCAAATCTTTCTTTCTGTCTGCCTGACTATCTTGTCTGTTCATACATCCATCTAGGCAGATGCAGAAGAAGCATTACAAGAAGCCCTGCCTGCTCTTGAAGCTGCCAGATTGGCTCTGGATGATCTAGACAAAACAGATATTACTGAAGTCAGGTAAAGCAGGCATATAGAAAACATAGTGAAAGTGATAAAAAATGAAATAGAAGAGGCAAAGACATGACTTTTCTAGAATTGTTATCCACTTTGGTAATTGGAAATGAACTTTATAAGTGTTTTATTTGTACAGAGTGCTTCAAAACAAAAGCTAACCTCTTACGAATTCTCATATTCTTCATAAGTAGGCGCAAAAGAAACTTTGTATTTGTCATGTTAATGCATCATCATCATTTTGCATTGTGCTGACTATGGGCCATGGGGCCATCACAGCAGTTGGTCCCCATGTAGGAAACCTCCACCAAGCATTCTCATGCTGTTGCAGTGGTGATTTCTGTGACAGTTTATTTTACATGATGATGTTGCCAGGCCCATACACAACCTTATATTAGTTGCCTTGAATGACTTGCCTGGGAGTGCAATAGCTCTATTATACGAGTGCTTACATGGACATTAATGATAACTTTAAGTAATCACGCTCCTAGATATGTGAAGGTATGATAGTTTCATTCATTTATTCATTACCATCCACCTCGCCAAGGAGCACAGTCCTTCAGCAAACTTACTCCAAGTCTTCCTGTCCCGTGCCATCAGCTCAACGTCCTTCTAAGTCTTCTTATCCGTTTCATGTCTGTCCCCACTTCTCTTCTCCTTGGGCTGTTCTGAGATACCCCCATCGTGATGATGTGGTACAAGCTTGAGTTATTGTCTATTAGATCTAGATATGCACTGACCCAGTCAAAAGCCTATATGCGAGTAACCACAGACAAAAGGCGTGGAAACATAGCTGACATTAAGGGAGCAAGAATAAAGTGGGGAATGGCAGAAGAAGGTGACCACAGCTGAAAATATATTCACAGGAGTGACTGGAGTAAGTCAGATGAGAACTGGACAAACTACCAGTAAATCATCATCAGCCTTGGTAGAGAGTGCAGAACTTGTGCCAATGGGAGAGCAGAGCTGGAAATTGATCAACTGATAAATGATAATGCTGGGGATGATGATGCCATTGTGTACACTGATGGATCTGTAATCCATGGTGAGAAATTAGGGTGGGGCTTCTTTGCTAAGGTAAAGGGCAGAATTGTCGCTGAACATAGCGGGGCTTACATGATAACAACTTCCAGCATGAGAAGAGAGGTAGAGGCAGCTACTGCAGCCTTAAGGTGGCTGTCTGAGACTTCAGTAACAAGGGCAGTTATTGTATCAGACTCAAATCCATGCTTCGGAAGGTCCAAAGTGGATGGCTCCGGCATGAATGGAAATCTCCATAGAAGCCTCAAATCTTCAGGAACTGGTGTGAATCTACTGTTCTGGTCATGCAGGGCTACTTGGCAAAGAAAGAGCAGACAGACTTGCTTCAAGAGCACACATAGAGGGTGCATTGGATATAGATAAGGGACAGATACTGAGGGCAATTAAAATGATCACCTATTAGAGAATGGAATTTGACATCAAATATAAGACCAGCAGGGATGGACGTATGAGAGGATGCATCTGGCGTGTATACAACCAGTTTGCAACAAGAACAATTAGCACTCATACCTTTTGACATTTGCACAGGGAGACTGAGCACCTAGGGGTTTGCCCAGAGTGCAGGGACATGTATTCTGATCAACAATAACACATGGATATAAGATAGCTTGGTTTGGTTTTTTCATGTTGTTTTTTTTAAAGACCATCTTGCACATGAACAACTCCATCAGTGCTCTGATCTCCTCCCTTAGATCACACAAGGATGATCTCAACACAGTGAATGAACTCCGTAATACCGGCGAGGATCCCAGTGTGTGTATACAGGAATCACTCATTCTATAAATATTTTTGTAGTGGGTAGGTTTCCTAATTTTTAAATTTTTCAGCAGCGGCTGTATGGCCTACTCTTTATGATTTCCAACTGCCAAAGGATTTTTAACATGCGCTACTTGCACACGAGACCTCCTATGTTTTCGCCCTTATCCGAGAAGGCTAGGCATTCAATCTAGCTTCCCATGAAACAAGGGGGGAGTATGACATCATTTGGACCCACAGGTTCTGAAAACATTTTCATCAAGTAAATTCCCTGTACTGGAAACCGAACCCAGCACCTTTAGAATTAGAGGTGGACGCCATACCTCTTAGCAACTCTGACCCTCTCAATAAGATAAGTAAGAAAACTTATGTGATCATAATCTTGTTTATTTGACAGATCATTTGCCAAGCCCCCTCCAGCTGTCCAGACAGTCTGTGAGTGCATCGTTGTGCTTAAGGGGCTCAAGGAAGTCAGTTGGAAATCAGCCAAGGGTATGATGTCTGATCCTAGCTTCCTGCGACAGCTGAAAGAACTTGATGTGGACAACATAACATCCAAACAGACAGGGACTGTGAAAGGTGCGTATTAGCGAGAGTGTGCAAGTGTTTTAATGAGTGAGTTAATGTGTTTGTAATAAGGAAGGCTGTAGAGTGTCAAAGAGCTGCCGGGGACAGTTTCAATAGTAGAGTGTCAAGTAACGCGAATGGCGTAGTAGTTTGGTGTAACAGACCACTTGATAATACCTCTCACACACTCTCATGTAATGCAATGACGACTTGAACTGCCGCTGACATTTCAATAGTTTAATGAAGGCACGCACACTGGACAGCACGGATACAGTCATGGGAACATGTTGACGTACATTCATTGGTTATTTGAATTGTGGATGATACATTCATGTAGTAGTGAAATAACATTCAACCTAAGGTAGCATTCACTGTTCTGGTACCTAATCGCCGTATCCTCTACTGACTGAACGCGTCAATGAGGATCGGTAAACATACAAAAGTCATTGGCCCAACCTTCATTTCATGGCTAAGTTCTTAAGCTGAAATATGTCCAATGTTTGTATAATAATTATAAACCACGATAGTGGGTTTTCACCTCATAACCAGATCTCGATACCACTGCCGGATAGTAGGATACATAATCTGTTCTCTTGACAGTGATCAAAAATATGATGACAGGAATATAACATGGCCGCCTTCCTGAGTTGTCGCTCACTCACTCGTAGGAAGGTAGATATAAGCCAAAGTTAATTTAGAATGTGCATATAAATAATTTCATAAAGTTTTCCATACAGCTCTACAGTAATCACGTTACTTCATGTAGACCTAACTGCTGTAGGAAAGCCTGTCATCTTCGTCGATACAAAACACGACCCTAGCGATACGAAGCACAATGTTCCATCTAGGTCTAATCGACTCGAGATCATCAAAAATAGGGTCTGGCATAACTGGAGTCCGAATCACACATATGAGGAGGATCTCTGACAAATAGACTCTTGCAGAGACACAAACTTCTCCTAGAAAAACATCTATGAATCACTGTTAAACCTTAAACAGTGCCAGCCCTAAAAAAAACAATCAGCCATTTCTTGGCGACATTATCGGAACTCTCCACAACCCAGAAGGACTACGAAAACCTGCGCTAGATTCTGGCAGAAAGAATATAGTCCAACCTGAACATACAAAGGTATACAATATACGACTGAATCTACTTTCACTAGACAAGTAGTACACATGAATTCAGGCCATAAACATAACAAGCAAAATTAATCTATTTTCTGGCCCGAACAAATAAGAACGGACATGAATTCAATATCCATGTGCCGGATCAATATCAAGAACGATCACTCATATAATCAAAAGTGTAAATCAATCATGAATTATCTAGCTTTACCAGAGGAAGCATTTTCATACACAAATGAATGCAAATATATATTTTCCATATTAAATAGCCATATCGTATTTTTGTAATATGTGCGTCAAAATATGCACGCAACAGATTACCACACCCCTCGGGAAAAAAAAAAAATGGTACATTTTTTTTTTTGAAATACATCTAGGAGCAACATACAATAGGCTCACAACGCACCAATAACAATGCGCAGATGATAAGCATTGAGAATATATTTTATGAACTTAGAGAAAGTGTTTCTCTAAGTATAAATATTTCCAGAGAGGTGTCACCAACGCATATTACAATACTGGCAATGCCACACTTTCTACCTCAGTTTATACATAAATTTCATCTTAGATATCTTAACATCATGATCATCAGAGACGAAAAACATTGAAAGATCAGCGGTGAATAAACATCAATGAACCGCTAAGTAGTGTTACAATCAATATATGATATATTACATATGTGTACACATTTCAACATAGGAACAACTGTAGCAAAGTTAGGCATATAATTTAACAGTTATGAATCATGTGGGCATCTAGACAAAATATCTGCCATCACATTTTCTGACCCACGGATAGCTCGCACCGAAAAATGAAATGGCTGCAGAGCAATCGCGTATCGCGTTGATCTCGCGCTCTTCAGATTTTTACTCTGAATAGCCGTAAGAGCTTTCTGGTCAGTTTCCACAATGAAATGCGCGCCAAGAAGAAATCTTTGCAGTTTAAGGATTGACCAAACCATAGCCAATAATTCACGGTCTAGGACCGAGTAATTCTTCTCTGCGGCATTTAATTTTCGAGAAATATACATCACAGGATGCAGAGTTCCAGAGTACTCTTGCATTAGTGCTGCTCCAATCCCTGTGGATGAAGCGTCACTACGAAGAATAAATGTCTTATCCTTAGAAGGCAATACTAGGATAGGTGAAGTAGAAAACATAGTTTTAACCTTATCCAAAGAGGATTGACATTCTTGAGTCCAATGGACTACATTAGGAGACCCTTTCTTTAGCAAGGAAGAAAGAGGTGACATAATGGAGGACAGATTCGGAATGAATCGTCCATAAAATTGTATTAGACCTAAGAGACTTCGCACTTGCTTTTTAGTCTTAGGAATAGAAATGTTAAGTATCTTACTTGTATTATGGTCTTCTGTTTTTAGGAAACCATGACCAACACGGTGACCTAAGAAAGATATTTCGCTAAAACCAATACACGCTTTCGATGGTTTCGCTGTCAGGTTATGCTCGCGTAAGATAGACAATAGTTCATTTATCCCATTATAGTGATCGTTCCAAGTATCACTGAAAAGACAGATGTCATCAAGATATGCAATGACATCTGAGCGATGAGATAGGATTCGACGCATCATGCGTACGAATGTTGCAGGGGCGTTCATAAGGCCGAAAGGCATGAAATTCCATTGGAATAGACCCCTAGGCGTCGAAAAAGCAGTAAACGGTTTGGCGTGTTCGGATAATGGAACTTGCCAATATCCCTTAGACAAATCGAGTTTAGTAAAGAAATGAGAATTCGATAGTCTCGTAAGTAGCTCTTCAAGTAAAGGCATAGGTTCAGCATCAAATTTAGTCACTTGGTTCAATTTGCGATAATCAACGCAAAGACGTATGTTATTGTCTTTTTTTCGTACAATAACCATCGGCGAAGAATATGCTGATGTGGATGGTTCAATAATTTTTAACTCTATCATCTCATCCAACTCTTTCTCTACCTGTGCTTGAAAATGTATCGGGATAGGATACGGTCTGACTCTTATAGGATTATGGTCAGTAAGAATAATGTCATGTTGAATGACATCAGTTTGACCAGGAATGTCAGTAAGGACATCCTGAAATTGTTCTAACATAGTAGAAACTTGTTTCTGTTCTCCTGGAGATAATTCAGGAGAAATCGCAACATCTTTCCATGATTCATTAGAGTGAAGCGGAATCATTGGAAAAGGTAGATTTACATCCGAGAAACTCGTTTCCTCATCCTGTATTACTGACAGTGATGAGTAATGTCCATGTTGGACTGGAAAATCGTCCGTTGCCTGGAAAACAGGTTGTAAATAATCCGGACGTTCATGGAATTCCGTGAGCATGTTGATGTGGAAGGTTTTATGCTTCCCGTCAATATCGACGATATAGTCAACATCGGAAACTTTTGATATTATATCGTACGGACCTTTCCAAGAAATAAGAAGTCTGTTTTCTCTACAAGGTAGCAGGACCAATACTTTGTCACCTGGACAAAGTTGTCGCAAGCGTCTGGTCTTATTGGCAAATTGCCTTGCCTTCTGTTTCGCAAATTCAGAAGAAGCAGTTGCCAATTTGCATGCTTCAATAATCTTGTGTCTAAGTGCAATGACATATTCATAAGAGGATTTTGTGTCATCGACAATATTATCAGCAGTTATGAGATCATGAAGTAAGGACATAGGACCTCGCGGTTTCGCGCCAAAGACAAGTTCAAAAGGAGAAAATCCTGTATGTTCGTTGGCGACCTCTCTATATGCAAAGAGAGCCGCGGGTAAAACCCTGTCCCAATCCTGAGGATGATCCTCAGTTATCTTACCTAGTAGGTTTTTCAGAGTTCTATTCAGACGTTCCACCATCCCATTGGACATAGGATGATAAATACTACTCAGAGATCTCTCTATCTTTAGAGTCGACATCACTTGAGACATGGTATCCGATATGAGTTGGGTACCATGGTCGGATAATATTTCTGCTGGAAATCCCAGACGAGAAAATATTAACCAAAGAGCATCTGCGACATCAGCAGTAGTTATGCTCTTTAGAGGAACAGCCTCCGGCCAACGTGTGCACATATCAACACACGTCAAAATATATTGGTGTCCTCTAGCAGACTTTATCTTAAATGGACCAATGATGTCTATCGCCATTTTTTGAAATGGTCGAATGGGAATGTCTGCAGCCTGAATAGGTGCATCATGGCGTGGACCTCTGGATTTAACCTCTTGACATACTTTACAAGATCGACAATAGATTCGTATGTCCTTATTCACAGCAGGCCAAAAGAAAGATGCAAGAACTCTAGATTTAGTACGGGAAAAACCCATATGTCCAGCACACTGAGAATCATGAGCGTGCTGTAAGATTTTAACTCTCATATTTTTGGGCACAAGAATTTGAGAATGAATGGATTTAGCGGAGTCTTGTACCATACGTACAAGTACGCCATTCCTCATCGTAATCCAAGATTTACGATTTGTATCCTTATTCGGATCACCTTTTTTGCCAGAGTAAAGAATTTCTTTAGAGTAGGATCATCTTCCTGCTGTTTTATAAAGGAAACATGCGAAATCTCCAAGAGATCACCTTGGTTCTGGTCATCATTATCTCCAGAAGGCGAAGATTGCGGCATGTTTAGAGCTTGAGCTCTAGTGACTACAGCATTTGCAGTATGCATATTATCACTTTCCCACTCGGCAATTTGTTGCGGAGTGCATTCTTTCGCACCATGAATGCGACCGACGATAAGATCAGCGATCGGATTCGGCAAGAGACATGCTTGCCCCTCTCCTGTAAAGAAAGGCGTAGCAATATTGATAATGGCAGTGGAGTACTTCTCCAATGTGCCACCAAATGTTACACATTTGACTATATTGCCTGTAGCTCGAGAAGGATTTACGAGTGATTGTCTCACTCCAATGGTAGTGCACCCCGAATCGAAAAGAATTGATACCGGAGTACCATCTACTAAACCTTATTTAAGACAAGAGCACCTCTTCCATCATGCGCGACTGACGCAGGAGAGCAGGAAGAGGATGACCACAGCTTAAAGTCGAAACTGTGGTTGGCTCGAATAATGTTTTGCATTGGGAACACTGAAATGCTCTGTCAAAATCGAAAGCAGAACATCCCACACTATTAGAGTCTTTCTTATCATTGGTTTGATTACCGGCTTCGTGAAACTCTTGTTGTGCAGAGTTAGCCTGGTAATGAGATTTACCATGTCTTTTGTGTTGTGATCTACCTCGGTTATTGTTGCCTCTGTAATTATTATTCCCTCTGTTATAACCCCTATTTGGGTTTGAATCACAATATTCATGATCATAATCATCATGCTCATTATAATGAGTATCCCTGTAATGTTGGTTTTGTTGTTTCCATGAAGAACTTGGGTAGTTCCTATGGTTACTCCCTTTTCGGAAATTTCTATAATTATGGGCACCCCTCGCGTATCGAGGACTGTCAGCCCGATTCCAGTTCTTCGAAGAAGAACCCTGATTTGAGTGGTTACCTTGGTTTTGATACTTATTCCAATTAACCTTTTTATCAAATTTATTTTGAGCTCCTTGGAATTTGTGTGAGTAATTATGATTATATTCTGTTGCTGAAGCAACTGGCATACTCTCTTTAATGTTAGTGTTACTAAGAATCATGTCAGGGTGTGCCGTGGCATACTGGTCACAATATTCTTCCATTTGCTTTAATGTACTAGGTTTACGCTCATGTAAAAACTCTAGGAATGGTTTATTTACCGAAGACATGACCTTGTCTCTTAGCAATAAATCCGTAAGACCATCAAATGTTTTCTCTATTTTGGATAATTCAATCCATCGTGAGAGTGTAAGTCGTGCTTTTGAAATGAATTCTGAGAATTCTACACCTACCTCAGGTCTCATTGTTTTAAACAAAAGACGATAACCTTCTTCTGACAGCTGATATCTCTTTATCAAAGCTGCCCTAATAGCATCATAATTATCCTTGTCGGCCTCTTCAACCAAACATAACTTAGTCAGAGACTCCCCTTTTAGATTTTCAGACAACTGATTCACATACTGTGATTTGTCAACATTATGAGCTCGACAAGCACGTTCAAATCTAGAAAGCCAAAATGTTATATCATCACTGGCAGAGTTGAACGCTGGCACCTTGACCTTATAATTAAAGGGTTTACCATTACCACCAGATGCCTGATTAACATTAGTCATACTTGTCAATCTTAATTTCTCTAACTCAAATTCATGTTCTCTTATCGCTTTTCTCTCTTCAGCTTCTAATTTTTTCTGCTCAGTTTCTCTGTCTAATCTTTTTTGTTCAGCAGCAGCAGCAGCTTCTAATTTTTTCTGTTCTGCCGCAGCAGCAGCTTCTCTTTCTAATCTTTTCTCCTCAGCCAGAGCTTTTCTCTCTTCAGCAGCAGCAGCAGCTTCTAATTTTTTCTGTTCTGCAGCAGCAGCAGCTTCTATTTTTTTCTGTTCTGCAGCAGCAGCAGCTTCTCTTTCTAATCTTTTCTCTTCAGCCAGAGCTTTTCTCTCTTCAGCAGCAGCAGCAGCTTTTCTCTCCTCAGCAGCAGCTTCTAATTTTTTTTTCTTCTATTTGAAGTTTTCTCTCCTCAGCAGCAGCTTTTTTCTCCTCAGCAGCAGCTTTTTTCTCCTCAGCAGCAGCTTTTCTTTCCTCAGCAGCAGCTTCTAATCTTTTTTCTTCTATTTGAAGTTTTCTCTCTTCTGCCTTCAATACCATAGAGAATTGAGCAGTTGTCCATTCTTCTAACTCTTTACCAGTCTTATCAAGGGATTTCCCTTGTGCAATAAAGTAATCTAATGTAGACATCTTGACTTATTAAATCAGAAACCTGAAAAAGTAAATAAATTACCTTATTTCACTTTCATGGGGAACAAGTCTTTACTATAGACTTAGTCTTAGTGACAAACTTGTATGGTTATTTTGTTTATAATATAACCAATGATAACTTGAGTACCTATGGAAAACAATATCTGTATATTCCAAACACTGTGGGAGACAAGCCTTACAAAGGTCTTGTATACTTCCTTAATGTAATCAATGATCACTTGAGTACCTGTGGAAAATAATATTTTCTATCCCAATCACTGTGGGGAACAAACCTTACAAAGGTCTTGTACACTATCTTAGTGTAATCAATGATCATAAGTACTGGTCTGTACTATAATATAAATATGTTCAAATATACCTTATATATTATCTGTCAACCAAAGACATTAACAAGGACAAACAAGAAAAGACAATATGAAGACATTTGCAGGAATCAAATTAAATCAAAATAGAAAAAATCAACAAAAAAAATGATCACAGAATCTGTGATGATAACCGCAATGAAATCAACAAGACAAATAACACCACAGTGTATAAACATAAGGGTGTAAAGAACTGAAATGAAAGGAAAGATGAGACCTACAATTATACAAACAAATCAAACAAAACTAAAGAACATAGAAATATTACAAAAACAACAAGAAGTACAGTCTTCACAGCTAACAAATATTTGCAAACAATGTTGCATGCAAATTTCAATTAAGAAATTTGCTCCCTATAGAACGCTAGAGCAAGACCAATGTCACTTGGTATTTCTTGTACTAGTCACCTCCAATCCAGGCCCGCAGAATACAAACTAACTTAACACACAACAAATAACATATAAACATAAATACATGTAAACCTTAATAGCATCAATGCATACATAATATGATTAAATAATATGTCAATGTGATGTTAATAGAATGTCGCAGAAAGGATGTGTTGCAGAGAAGGCTAATCTTTTATTCAAAATAATTTTTCACTTTTAATAAGTTATTAAATTATTGAATTAACTTATTACAATGTTCAATTCTTTTGAGCATATGAAGATCCAACGATGAAATATGCACTTTATGTTCAACAACACTATGATTCTTCTGTACAGGATCAACAATCACTTCTTTCTTCTGTACGATAAGAAATGTCAACAGTACTGTTCCCGATATTTTATACACTTGATACAACTGTCCTGTATAATACCGTCTGTACAGCGAAAAACTGTCAACAAGCGCTGACCTAGATACAGCATCCGATCGGTAATACAGGTCAAGCTGACATCGACTGCCCCGTTGTAACTTGTACACTGGTGTTCATGCGTGTCGTATGTGGCATCAGGGATGGTCTGGTTATCATAACCCCAGGAATCTGGTTCACCACTGTAGAGTGTCAAAGAGCTGCCGGGGACAGTTTCAATAGTAGAGTGTCAAGTAACGCGAATGGCGTAGTAGTTCGGTGTAACAGACCACTTGATAATACCTCTCACACACTCTCATGTAATGCAATGACGACTTGAACTGCCGCTGACATTTCAATAGTTTAATGAAGGCACGCACACTGGACAGCACGGATACAGTCATGGGAACATGTTGACGTACATTCATTGGTTATTTGAATCGTGGATGATACATTCATGTAGTAGTGAAATAACATTCAACCTAAGGTAGCATTCACTGTTCTGGTACCTAATCGCCGTATCCTCTACTGACTGAACGCGTCAATGAGGATCGGTAAACATACAAAAGTCATTGGCCCAACCTTCATTTCATGGCTAAGTTCTTAAGCTGAAATATGTCCAATGTTTGTATAATAATTATAAACCACGATAGTGGGTTTTCACCTCATAACAAGATCTCGATACCACTGCCCGATAGTAGGATACATAATCTGTTCTCTTGACAGTGATCAAAAATATGATGACAGGAATATAACATGGCCGCCTTCCTGAGTTGTTGCTCACTCACTCGTAGGAAGGTAGATATAAGCCAAAGTTAATTTAGAATGTGCATATAAATAATTTCATAAAGTTTTCCATACAGCTCTACAGTAATCACGTTACTTCATGTAGACCTAACTGCTGTAGGAAAGCCTGTCATCTTCGTCGATACAAAACACGACCCTAGCGATACGAAGCACAATGTTCCATCTAGGTCTAATCGACTCGAGATCATCAAAAATAGGGTCTGGCATAACTGGAGTCCGAATCACACATATGAGGAGGATCTCTGACAAATAGACTCTTCAGAGACACAAACTTCTCCTAGAAAAACATCTATGAATCACTGTTAAACCTTAAACAGTGCCAGCCCTAAAAAAAACACTCAGCCATTTCTTGGCGACATTATCGGAACTCTCCACAACCCAGAAGGACTACGAAAACCTGCGCTAGATTCTGGCAGAAAGAATATAGTCCGACCTGAACATACAAAGGTATACAATATACGACTGAATCTACTTTCACTAGACAAGTAGTACACATGAATTCAGGCCATAAACATAACAAGCAAAATTAATCTATTTTCTGGCCCGAACAAATAAGAACGGACATGAATTCAATATCCATGCGCCGGATCAATATCAAGAACGATCACTCATATAATCAAAAGTGTAAATCAATCATGAATTATCTAGCTTTACCAGAGGAAGCATTTTCATACACAAATGAATGCAAATATATATTTTCCATATTAAATAGCCATATCGTATTTTTGTAATATGTGCGTCAAAATATGCACGCAACAAAGGCATGTGAGAGAACAGTTATCAGAGTCATTGGATTATCATCATCACTGCCATCTCCACATAGAAGGTTGGCTGCAATGGGTCTCCAATGTCTTCTGTCTTTTGTCTTGATGGTGCATTATGATATAATCTTTCATGTCCATCTCTTGATGTTATCTTCCCACTTGTAGCATTATCTTCCTCTTGTACATTTTCCATCAACTCTTCCTTCTATAATGGTCTTCAGTACGAACATGCCAAAAGTTAACAAGGGATTTCACTTTATTATGAAGCACATATAACATAACTGAGGCTTAAACAACTTTTTAATGGATTATGGAATATGTGGTATTTTTCTTTATTAATGTTTTTTGTCAGTTTTTTTTTAAACCGCTGATGGTTTATTGAGACTGGAAAGGTGGACAATTCAACAGTGGTCTCAAATGCATGATAGGGTGACTGGGCCTTACTGTTTCTAAAACAACGAAGGTGAAGCAGTTACTGTTAATGGTGAAACGTACCATATGATTGATACATTTCTTGGACCAGCAGTAAATGCCATTAATAAGCACTATTCATTGTGGTTTCATGAGGATGGTACTACTTGTCATACTGCTATACAAACCATAGACATATTGTGCCAGATTTTGGGGGGTAAAAATCGTCTGACATGACAGTGACATTAACTGATCATCAAGGTCACCTGACTTAACTATACCAGACGTTTTCCTCTGGGGATATTTAAAGGAAAGGGCCTACATCAATAAACCATGTACAGTTGATGTTTTGAATCAGAACAGATGAAATTTGTAGAATTAGTCAAGACACTTTAAGTAATGCTATGGACAATGTTCTTTTGAGAGCACATTTATGTATTGCTGTTCATTGTCAATACTTCAGTGATTTTGCTTTCTCTGACATAAGTTACTTAAAACTCTATGTGTAAGATGTATATAAGGTGGTTGAAGTAACAAGAAGAGACATGGTACGCAACCAGACGATACGTCAAGGCCTTAAATCCTACCCCCTGCAGACCCAAGTAGAACAGTCCCAATTAAGATGGTTTGGCCATGTCTGCAGAATGGGAGAAGATCGGATACCACGACAAGCATGGGAAACAAAGAGCCAAGGATCCAGACCCCGAGGACGACCCAGAGTCCGCTGGGAGGACAACATTATCTTTGAAGGACCGAGGACTAGAATGGAACCAGGCCAGGAGGAAGACAGCTGATAGGATAGTCTGGCGCTCTCTCTTCCAAACCTCTACACCTCACGGTAGAAGGGGAACGACTAAGTAAGTAAGTAAGTATATATATATATTTTTTTTAACATCAGTAAAATCTCTACACTACTTTTGATGGACTCTGTACAGCCCACTTAGCTATATGAGTGGCTTGCTTTGTGCGATGAATATCTATATGACTCAAAGCATTTAATAAAATATAATAATTATTATTGTTCTAGTAACATAAAAGATGTATCTTAGCAATATAAAAGCACCATCCCTATATTAATAAATGTCTGAGTGAAATGCAGATTTTTCTGGAAAATTACGGGAAAATGTGTGCATAGCACCATGAAAGCTAAATTGAATACCCATTAAACAGCCTCAGGCTGACCACCGCTTTCTTTGAACTTATTCAAGTTGACATCTGAGGGTGAACGAAGAAGAATACCCATTAAAAGAGCACACAGGCCTTTCAGCTTTTTGTGGTGCATTGACCTTAAGTCATAATAAGTTTGACTACAAAGGTTCATTGGGGTGAAATGGAGTGGAAATGAATAAAATAACCACAGAATTAGTTCTTTCATCAGGATATGCAGCAGAAATAGGACAACATAATATAACTATTTCTCATCATGTCTTGGCTAGCTTCTTGCTTGTATTTTTTTTAATTAATTGACTTCTGTCATGAACCACTTCATTTGTGTGTTAAATTTCTAGTAATAACAGTTTGTGCGTGTATGTGTTAAATGCTACAGTTCTATGTTACCCCATTTCCTGTTTTTTTTTTATTGGCTACTCAGGAAAGTCATCTGTGTGTATTAAAAGCATAACTGTTAACATTTTCATGATAACATCAATAGTGTCATTGTACTTCCTAGCCATGTTGGCCGGCATAAATGTAACAATACAACAGATGGCAGCCATTAGCAAAGCCGGTGCTGGTTTACTGAAATTTGTGGTTGCTGTCGTGGGATACTGTGCAGTGTTCAGGGAAATCAAGCCCAAGAGAGACAAGGTATGTAGCTGTAAAGCTACTGTAAACCTCTGTGGTGTATGGTGTGTTCTCTTTCTTTGGTAAAGCTCCACCATCAATCACTGTAGCATGTTGTTTGTGGTGCCACTACTGTATATGTCCATTGTAGTGTACAGAGTTGTTGAGATCAGGCATGCTCCAGTCTACCCAGCTGTAAATGGGTAACTCACCCTAGTCCTGAGTTAGGGAAGGCAAAGGCAACTGTAAGCAGTAGTTTCCCTCTAAGGCTCCAGGGGGAGCAGGCCCTAAACTTGGTCAATTCAACCGACGCAGGATGGTGTATATATGGAGTAGAAGTGTAGAGTGTGATTAACGCGAATGGTGGACTGTTCGTGTTCTGACCAATCTAAGCACTCATTCACTTGTGTCTACAAGGCACCAATGCAGACTGCTGGAATCTTTGTTTACACAGTTTATTTAGACGCACACACTGGGACATAACGAGTACATCATGGGTATATGTTGACACATCAATTTTCAGGCATACATAGTAGATCCCATATCATGACACATTCATAAATAATGGGTAGTACATCAATAGCTTCCAATGTCATGATACATTATGGCCGCATCCCCTATCTGACTAAACGCGTCAGTGAAGGCGGATCGGTAAGTAACTAAAGTTGCTTTATGTTCATAGTTTATATCATATTATGAAACCACGATAAGGGGTTTCTATCAAAATTGAGATCTCCTTGCCACTGTCCGAATAGTAAGATACATGCCCTGTTCTCTGGACAGTGATTCAAAAATATGATGACAGGAATGTAACATGGCCGCCTTCCTGAGTTGTCGCTCACTCACTCACAGGAGGGTATATATAAGCCAAAGTTAATTTGAAATGCATATGAATAATTTCCTAAAGTTTCTCCATACAGTTCTACAGTAATCCAGTTACTTCACATAGACATAACTGCTGTATGGAAGCCCGTCATCTTCGTCGATACAAACATGACCCTAGCGTTGCGAAGCACAATATTCCAGCTAGGTCTAACCGACATGAGATCATCAAAAATAGGGTCTGGCATTACCTGGAGTCCGAATCATACATGATACCGTACATTAGGAGAGTCTCTAACACAAACTCTAGTAGAGACACAATCTCCTACAGAAGAAAAACCACTTCATAAATCATTTTTACTTAAGAATGTACCAGCCCTTGAAAATGCGTAACCCGCCATTGTAAACGGTACATCGGAACTCATTACGACTTGTCAAGACAACTCATACTTCCGCTAGAGCGGCATAACAAGAATATAGTCCTGCCTACCCATCCAAAATATACAATATAGGACTGATTCTACTTGTACTAATAATATGTAATACATATGAATTCAGGCCATAAACATAATAAGCAAATTAATCTATTTTCTGGCCCTAACAAATAAGTACGGACATGAGTGCAATATCCATGCGCCGCATCAATATCAAGAACGATTACTCCTATAATCAAAAGTGTAAATCAATCATGAATTATCTAGCTTTATCATAGACAGCATTTTCATACACAAATGAATGAATGTCTATATCTTTTCCATATTAAATAGCCATATAGATTTTTGTAATATGTGCGTCAAAATATGCACGCAACAGATTACCACACCCCTCGGGAAAAAAAAATGGTACATTTTTTTTTTTTTTGTAATACATCTAGGAGCAACATACAATAGGCTCACAACGCACCAATAACAATGCGCAGATGATAAGCATAAGTTTTATGACCTTAGAGAAAGTACTTCTCTAAGTATAAATATTTCCAGAGAGGTGTCACCAACGCATACTACAATATTAGCAATGACACAATTTCCACATTAGTTTATACATAAATTTCATCTAAGATATCTTAACATCATGATCATCAAAGACGAAAAACATTGAAAGATCAGCGGTGAATAAATATCAATGAACCGCTAAGTAGTGTTACAATCAATATATGATATATTACATATGTGTACACATTTCAACATAGAAACAACTGTATCAAAGTTGTATAACAGTTATGAATCATGTGGGCATCTAGACAAAATATCTGCCATCACATTTTCTGACCCACGGATAGCTCGCACCGAAAAATGAAATGGCTGTAGAGCAATCGCGTATCGCGTTGATCTCGCGCTCTTCAGATTTTTACTCTGAATAGCCGTAAGAGCTTTCTGGTCAGTTTCCACAATGAAATGCGCGCCCAGAAGAAATCTTTGCAGTTTAAGGATTGACCAAACCATAGCCAATAATTCACGGTCTAGGACCGAGTAATTCTTCTCTGCGGCATTTAATTTCCGAGAAATATACATCACAGGATGCAGAGTTCCAGAGTACTCTTGCATTAGTGCTGCTCCAATCCCGGTGGATGAAGCGTCACTACGAAGAATAAATGTCTTATCCTTAGAAGGCAATACTAGGATAGGTGAAGTAGAAAACATAGTTTTAACCTTATCCAAAGAGGATTGACATTCTTGAGTCCAATGGACTACATTAGGAGACCCTTTCTTTAGCAAGGAAGAAAGAGGTGACATAATGGAGGACAGATTCGGAATGAATCGTCCATAAAATTGTATTAGACCTAAGAGACTTCGCACTTGCTTTTTAGTCTTAGGAATAGAAATGTTAAGTATCTTACTTGTATTATGGTCTTCTGTTTTTAGGAACCCATGACCAACACGGTGTCCTAAGAAAGATATTTCGCTAAAACCAATACATGCTTTCGATGGTTTCGCTGTCAGGTTATGCTCGCGTAAGATAGACAATAGTTCATTTATCCCATTATAGTGATCGTTCCAAGTATCACTGAAAAGACAGATGTCATCAAGATACGCAATGACATCTGAGCGATGAGATAGGATTCGACGCATCATGCGTACAAATGTTGCAGGGGCGTTCATAAGACCGAAAGGCATGAAATTCCATTGGAATAGACCCCTAGGCGTCGAAAAAGCAGTAAACGGTTTGGCGTGTTCGGATAGTGGAACTTGCCAATATCCCTTAGACAAATCGAGTTTAGTAAAGAAATGAGAATTCGATAGTCTCGTAAGTAGCTCTTCTAGTAAAGGCATAGGTTCAGCATCAAATTTAGTCACTTGATTCAATTTGCGATAATCCACGCAAAGACGTATGTTATTGTCTTTTTTTCGTACAATAACCATCGGCGAAGAATATGCTGATGTGGATGGTTCAATAATTTTTAACTCTATCATCTCATCTAACTCTTTCTCTACCTGTGCTTGAAAATGTATCGGGATAGGATACGGTCTGACTCTTATAGGACTATGGTCAGTAAGAATAATGTCATGTTGAATGACATCAGTTTGACCAGGAATGTCAGTAAGGACATCCTGAAATTGTTCTAACATAGTAGAAACTTGTTTCTGCTCTCCTGGAGATAATTCTGGAGAAATTGCAACATCTTTCCATGATTCATTAGAGTGAAGAGGAATCATTGGAAAAGGTAAATTTACATCCGAGAAACTCGTTTCCTCATCCTGTATTACTGACAGAGATGAGTACTGTCCATGTTGGACTGGAAAATCGTCCGTTGCCTGGAAAACAGGTTGTAAATAATCCGGACGTTCATGGAATTCCGTGAGCATGTTGATGTGGAAGGTTTTACGCTTCCCGTCAATATCGACGATATAGTCAACATCGGAAACTTTTGATATTATATCGTACGGACCTTTCCAAGAAATAAGAAGTCTATTTTCCCTACAAGGTAGCAAGACAAATGCTTTGTCACCTGGACAAAGTTGTCGCAAGCATCTCTTTTTATTGGCAAATTCCCTTGCCTTCTGTTTCGCAAATTCAGAAGAAGCAGTTGCCAATTTGCATGCTTCAATAATCTTGTGTCTAAGTGCGATGACATATTCATAAGAGGATTTTGTGTCATCGACAATATTATCAGCAGTTATAAGATCATGAAGTAAGGACATAGGACCTCGCGGTTTCGCGCCAAAGACAAGTTCAAAGGGAGAAAATCCTGTATGTTCGTTGGCGACCTCTCTATATGCAAAGAGAGCCGCGGGTAAAACCCTATCCCAATCCTGAGGATGATCTTCTGTTATCTTACCTAGTAGGTTTTTCAGAGTTCTATTCAGACGTTCCACCATCCCATTGGACATAGGATGATAAATACTACTCAGCGATCTCTCTATCTTAAGAGTCGACATTACTTGAGACATGGTATCCGATATGAGTTGGGTACCATGGTCGGATAATATTTCTGCTGGAAATCCCAGACGAGAAAATATTAACCAAAGAGCATCTGCGACATCAGCAGTAGTTATGCTCTTTAGAGGAACAGCCTCCGGCCAACGTGTGCACATATCAACACACGTCAAAATAAATTGGTGTCCTCTAGCAGACTTTATCTTAAATGGACCAATGATGTCTATCGCCATTTTTTGAAATGGTCGAATGGGAATGTCTGCAGCCTGAATAGGTGCATCATGGCGTGGACCTCTGGATTTAATCTCTTGACATACTTTACAAGATCGACAATAGATTCGTATGTCCTTATTCACAGCAGGCCAAAAGAAAGATTGAAGAACTCTAGCTTTAGTACGGGAAAAACCCATATGTCCAGCACACTGCGAATCATGAGCGTGCTGTAAGATTTTAACTCTCATATTTTTAGGCACAAGGATTTGAGAATGAATGGACTTAGCGGAGTCTTGTACCATACGTACAAGTACGCCATTCTTCATCGTAATCCAAGATTTACGATTTGTATCCTTATTCGGATCACCTTTTGTTGCCAGAGTAAAGAATTTCTTTAGAGTAGGATCATCTTCCTGCTGTTTTATAAAGGAATCATGGGAAATCTCCAAGGGATCATCTTGGATCTGCGCATCATTATCTTCAGAATGTGAAGATTGTGGCATATTAAGAGCTTGAGCCCTAGTGATTACTGCATTAGCAGATTGCATATTAACATTTTCCCAATTAGAAATTTGCTGTGGAGTGCATTCTTTCACTCCATGAATGCGACCGATGATAAGATCAGCGATCGGATTCGGCAAGAGACATGCTTGCACCTCTCCTGTAAAGAAAGGCGTAGCAATATTGATAATGGCAGTGGAGTACTTCTCCAATGTGCCACCAAATGTTACACATTTGACTACATTGCCTGTAGCTCGAGAAGGATTTACGAGTGATTGCCTCACTCCGATGGTAGTGCACCCCGAATCGAAAAGAATTGATACCGGAGTACCATCTATTAGGCCTCTATTGAAGACAAGAGCACCCCTTCCATTATGCGCGATTGACGAAGGGAGAGCGGGAAGCGGGTGACCGCAGCTTAAAGTAGAAACTGTGGTTGGATCGAATAATGTTTTGCATTGCGAACACTGAGATGCTCTAGCAAAATCGAAAGCGGAATTTGCTACACTATTGGAGTCTTTTTTATCATTATTCTGATTACCGGCGTCGTGGAACTCCTGTTGTGCAGAGTTAGCCTGGTAATAAGATTTACCATGTCTTTTGTGTTGTGATCTACCTGTTATTATGTTTATAATATATTGTTTCTGTATTCCTCTATTTGTGTTGTGATCTACTATATACTCCTCGGTTATAATTGTCTCTATAATTATTATTTCCTCTGTTATAACCCCTATTTGGGTTTGAATCATAATATTCATGATCATAATCATCACGCTCATTATACTGAGTATCCCTGTAATATTGGTTCTTTTGTCTCCATGAAGCACTTGGGTAGTTCCTATAGCTACTCCCTTTTCGAGAATTTCTAAAATTATGGGTACCCCTCGCGTGTCGAGGACTATCAGCCCGATTCCAGTTCTTCGAAGAAGAACCCTGATTTGAGTGGTTATCTTGGTTTTGATACTTATTCCAATTAACCTTTTTATCAAATTTATTTTTAGCTCCTTGGAATTTGTGTGAGTAATTCTGATTATATTCTGTTGCCGAAGCAACTGGCATACTCTCTTTAATGTTAGAGTTACTAAGAATCATGTCAGGGTGTGCCGTGGCATACTGGTCACAATATTCTTCCATTTGCTTTAATGTACTAGGTTTACGCTCATGTAAGAACTCTAGGAATGATTTATTTACCGAAGACATGACCTTGTCTCTTAGCAATAAATCCGTAAGACCATCAAATGTTTTCTCTATTTTGGATAATTCAATCCATCGTGAAAGTGTAATTCGTGCTTTTGAGATGAAATCTGAGAATTCTACACCTACCTCAGGTCTCATTGTTTTAAACAAAAGACGATAACCTTCCTCTGACAGCTGATATCTCTTTATCAAAGCTGCCCTAATAGCAGCATAATTATCCTTGTCGGCCTCTTCAACGAAATATAACTTACTCAGAGACTGCCCTTTTAGATTTTCAGACAACTGATTCACATACTGTGATTTGTCAACATGATGAGATCGACAAGCCCGTTCAAATCTAGAAAGCCAAAATGTTATGTCATCACTGGCAGAGTTGAACGCTGGTACCTTGACCTTGTAAAGAAAGGGTTTACCATTACCACCAGATGCCTGATTAACATTACTCATACTTGTCAATCTTAATTTCTCTAACTCAAATTCATGTTCTCTTATTGCTTTTCTCTCTTCAGCTTCTAATTTTTTCTGTTCTGCAGCAGCATCAGCTTCTAATTTTTTCAGTTCTGCCACAAATCTCCTTTCCTCCACCTGCATCTGCAATTTCTTTTGTTCAGCAGCAGCATCAGCTTCTCTTTCTAATCTTTTCTCTTCAGCCAGAGCTTTTCTCTCTTCAGCAGCAGCTTTTCTCTCCTCAGCAGCAGCTTTTCTCTCCTCAGCTTGCATCTGCAATCTGAAATTCTCAGCATCTATCTTCTTTTGTTCAACTTCTGCTTTCCATTTATTCTCATCTTTTTGTTTTTTCTCTTCTGATTTTAATGCAATAGCAAATTGAGCAGTTGCCCATTCTTCTAACTCTTTCCCAGTCTTATCAAGGGATTTTCCTTGTGCAATAAAGTAATCTAATGTAGACATCTTGTCTTCTTAAATCAGAAACCTGAAAAAGTAAATAAATTACCTTATTTCACTTTAATGGGAGACAAGTCTATACCATAGACTTAGTCTTAGTGAAAAACTTGTATGGTTATTTTGTTTATAATAACCAATGATAACTTGAGTACCTGTGGACAACAATAACTGTATATCTCAAATACTGTGGGAGACAAGCCTTACAAAGGTCTTGTATACCTTAATGTAATCAATGATCACTTGAGTACCTGTGGAAAATAATATTTCCTATACCAATCACTTTGGGAGACAAGCCTTACAAAGGTCTTGTACACTTTGTTTTATAACAATAATAATCATAAAGTACTGATCTGTACTATAATATAAGTGTATTCAACTATACCTCCTATGTCATATGTCAACTAAAGACATTACAAAGGACAAACAAGAAAAGACAATCTGAAAACATTTGCAGAGATCAAATTAAATTAAATAGGAGAAATGAAAAAAAATGATCACAGAATCTGTGATGATAACTGCAATAAGATAACAAGACAAATAACGCCACAGTGTATAAACATAAGGGTGTAAAGAACTGAAATGAAAGGAAAGATGAGACCTACAATTATACAAACAAATCAAACAAAAATAAAGAACAGAAAAATATTACAAATACAAATATGAACACAGTCGTCACAGCTAACCAAATATTTGCAAACTATGTTGCATGCAAATTTCAATTAAGAAATTGCTCCCTATAGAACGCCAGAACAAGACCAATATCACTTGGTATTTCCTGTTCTAGTCACCTCCCATCCAGGCCCGCAAACACATAACAATCACACATATAAACAAATAATATATAAACATAAATACATATAAATCATAAATGTGTACATTATATAATGAAATGTGTTGCAGTTGCAATGTATTGTACTGTATGCTCAGTTTTAACAAATTAGACTACCACTTTATTGAGTAATAGATTTGCTTTCTAACTGTTACACTGTTCAATTTTTTTGAGCACATTAGAAGATCCAACGATGAAATTTGCACTTTATGTTCAACATTGCTCTTCTATTTCAGCAGGATAAACAATCACTAGTTTAGAACACTGACTGTACTGTGCCAAATGTCAACAAGTGCTGACCCAGATATTGCTACACTTGTCAGAACAGGTCAAGCTGACATTGATTGTATAGCTGTCCTACTGGTGTTGATGTGGTCAAACAAATGTTCTTGCAACTGTAAAATGTGATTCTCAACACAACAAGACTGCGTAGGCTGGACCCAGGAAACTGGCCCACCACTGTAAAGCTACTGTAAACCTCTGTGGTGTATGGTGTGTTCTCTTTCTTTGGTAAAGCTCCACCATCAATCACTGTAGCATGTTGTTTGTGGTGCCACTACTGTATATGTCCATTGTAGTGTACAGAGTTGTTGAGATCAGGCATGCTCCAGTCTACCCAGCTGTAAATGGGTAACTCACCCTAGTCCTGAGTTAGGGAAGGCAAAGGCAACTGTAAGCAGTAGTTTCCCTCTAAGGCTCCAGGGGGAGCAGGCCCTAAACTTGGTCAATTCAACCGACGCAGGATGGTGTATATATGGAGTAGAAGTGTAGAGTGTGATTAACGCGAATGGTGGACTGTTCGTGTTCTGACCAATCTAAGCACTCATTCACTTGTGTCTACAAGGCACCAATGCAGACTGCTGGAATCTTTGTTTACACAGTTTATTTAGACGCACACACTGGGACATAACGAGTAAATCATGGGTATATGTTGACACATCAATTTGCAGGCATACATAGTAGATCCCATGTCATGACACATTCATAAATAATGGGTAGTACATCAATAGCTTCCAATGTCATGATACATTATGGCCGCATCCCCTATCTGACTAAACGCGTCAGTGAAGGCGGATCGGTAAGTAACTAAAGTTGCTTTATGTTCATAGTTTATATCATATTATGAAACCACGATAAGGGGTTTCTATCAAAATTGAGATCTCCTTGCCACTGTCCGAATAGTAAGATACATGCCCCGTTCTTTGGACAGTGATTCAAAAATATGATGACAGGAATGTAACATGGCCGCCTTCCTGAGTTGTCGCTCACTCACTCACAGGAGGGTATATATAAGCCAAAGTTAATTTGAAATGCATATGAATAATTTCCTAAAGTTTCTCCATACAGTTCTACAGTAATCCAGTTACTTCACGTAGACATAACTGCTGTATGGAAGCCCGTCATCTTCGTCGATACAAACATGACCCTAGCGTTGCGAAGCACAATATTCCAGCTAGGTCTAACCGACATGAGATCATCAAAAATAGGGTCTGGCATTACCTGGAGTCCGAATCATACATGATACCGTACATTAGGAGAGTCTCTAACACAAACTCTAGTAGAGACACAATCTCCTACAGAAGAAAAACCACTTCATAAATCATTTTTACTTAAGAATGTACCAGCCCTTGAAAATGCGTAACCCGCCATTGTAAACGGTACATCGGAACTCATCACGACTTGTCAAGACAACTCATACTTCCGCTAGAGCGGCATAACAAGAATATAGTCCTGCCTACCCATCCAAAATATACAATATAGGACTGATTCTACTTGTACTAATAATATGTAATACATATGAATTCAGGCCATAAACATAATAAGCAAATTAATCTATTTTCTGGCCCTAACAAATAAGTACGGACATGAGTGCAATATCCATGCGCCGAATCAATATCAAGAACGATTACTCCTATAATCAAAAGTGTAAATCAATCATGAATTATCTAGCTTTATCATAGACAGCATTTTCATACACAAATGAATGAATGTCTATATCTTTTCCATATTAAATAGCCATATCGATTTTTGTAATATGTGCGTCAAAATATGCACGCAACAGTAACCTATTTACTGCACTAGTCAGAGAATTTACTGTGCAGAAAAACAAGTTATGCCCTGTTTATTTACTGCATTGCGTCAGATAGTTAACTGTCTGGAGGAACAAGTTATGACCTGTTTATTTACTGCACTGTTCAGATAGTTAACTGTCTGGAGGAACAAGTTATGACCTGTTTATTTACTGCACTGGTGAAAGAGTTAACTGTCCAGAAAAAACAAGTTATTCCCTGTTTATTTACTGCACTGCGTCAGATAGTTAACTGTTTGGAGGAACAAGTTATGACCTGTTTTTTTTACTGCACTGTTCAGATAGTTAACTATCTGGAGGAACAAGTTATGACCTGTTTATTTACTGCACTGTTCAGATAGTTAACTGTCTGGAGGAACAAGTTATGACCTGTTTATTTACTGCACTGGTGAAAGAGTTAACTGTCCAGAAAAAACAAGTTATGACCAGGGATTTGGATCGGAGCCCGAAGCTGGAGGTCAGAGTAGTGGAGCAGCAGGTTTTTGCTCAGAGCTGGAGCACAGAAAATTTTGACTGCTCTAGTTTCATTTTTAATTTTTAAATCAAAATGAATGATACTATACATTACTAAAGGTATAGCAATTAAATAAAATACTCAATAGTTTTTTATATTCGAAAGACGAGTTAACTTTTTTTTTTTTAGCATTAATTGAAGTCGGAAAAATAAATATCACACTTTTAAATTTTAAAATAAATTTACTCCTGTATGATGATAGATCAGCTTGGTCTTAGCTCAAAATAACAACACCTTTGTATTACTTAAATTTTGGCAACACTTGAATTTTTAAAATTAGAATTGTCATTTTGTTAAATAATGCCCATTTAAAAAAATCAGTTTCTTTCCATCAAGTTACATCAGCATCAATTTCTTTTGTTGTCCTTATGGAGCAGGGGCCACCAATGAAGCTGGTCTTCTTGCAGGAAGCCTGCACAATGCATCCCATGCTCTTGCAGAGTGGGTTCTGTGGCAATTTGTTTCACATGATGAGATTACCATCTAACCTCATATTAGCCTTGTACGACGTGCATGAGGATGCAGTCACATTGAAGACCCCTGGTAACTACATTGGGCAAGTTTCAAGTTTACATATGTTATATGCACACACACACACACACACAAATAACAAACGAATGCCGGAGAGTAACAGAAGGAATGTCAAAATTGTCCTTTTTCCACGAAGAATGGCTGCTGACTGAGCAAAGTGGAAAGCAGTTTGTTGCTGCCCTACAAGACGCCACAAGGTGTGATGGCCACTTACTGCTTTGACAGCCAGTGGCTAAGGATCAAAGAAGAAGGTTTAAGGTGAACAGTCAGTCCCCCCAGCTCCATATGGAGCTAAAAGGGGATGATGATGATGAATTCTCCAGAAGATGGTGACTTTAAAAGGAATTGGATAAACAGGAAAGTTACCGATGTTTCTGTGAATCATAACTGTAATGAAACAAAATGTTATGGAAAATTGTGAGGCAATGAAAGCTGCATACACATACACATAGGATAAAAGTTAAGAATGTTCTTGAGGCCAGTCACAGCAACATACACCACACTGCAGCTGCTTGTAGAGTCACTTTGAGTATGCCAACGCATCAAGCTAGTTATGGCGATTTTTTTTCTGCTTTAACAATGTTCATTGATCTACAACGGACTTTGAAAGACCATTTTATTGCAGTAATAATATTTTACATAATGAATTATGAACATAAGAGTGATGGAATAATTCTAGTTGAAGTCACATCTAAACTGTTCGAGAATTCTTGAATAAATAAAGTGCATTTTTCAAAGTTACAATGTAAATTTTGTTAAAATTTATCACTAATAAAAAAATTGAGTCAGAGAGCGGAGCTGAAGCAGAGCTGGAGCAATCACTATAAATACCAGAGCGGAGCTGGAGCAGAGCAGTTTAAAAATTTGGTTGCTCCAAATCCCTGGTTACAACATGTTGCTTATTGCACTTATCAGAGAGTTAACTGGAGAAACAAGTTATGACCTTTTTCACTTGGCTTGACAGACTTATTTTCAAGATAGAAGTGGCATAACTGGGTTATCCCTTTGCCAGCCATCCGATTTAAGTACAGTTTACTTTTGTTTTAATCTAAAAAAGATGTCCCCAAAGCAGCAGGAAGAGAGGTTCAAGTGCCTCTGTCTTATGGTCATATCATTAGGCATTGTTGATATTTTACAGTGCCCAACCCAACTTAACTCATCTCACCCTCAATGATCATCAATTTGGAACATAGTTGTTTATTTCATGCTACTCAATGCATGGAATGAAAAATAGTGAAAGAAACATGAAGGTAGTCAAGCATAAAGAGCTAGATAGCTACGCAGGCGGGCATAGATACAGTAGATACAGACAGACAAAAAGAGAGTGTCTAATCCACTGTCTGCCGCCACCTAGTTTGATGGTAAAAATGAAAGATTCCTGGTAGTATACATACATCATTATATATATATATATATATATATATATATATTATATATATATATATATATATATATATATATATATATATATATATATATATATATATATATATATATATATATATGTATGTGTGTGTATATATATATATGTATATGTGTATATATGTATGTATATATGTATGTATATATATATATATATATATGTATGTATATATATGTATGTATATATATGTAAATGTGTATATGTATATATATATGTATATATATGTATATATATAGAGAGAGAGAGAGAGAGAGAGAAATACGCACGCACGCACACACACACACACATACATATATATATACTCATATACTCATGGAACAAAGTAAGTGTGCAACACTTTATAGGGCAATGTGCATGATTTCATGGACGAAATGAAATAAAAGTTGGCACACAATGTGGTTGAATATTGAATAAAAGACCAAGTGATCACTTTGATTTTAGTGAAAGTGTCATGAAAGAAAGATAAAAACTAAAGTCAGTGTGGCATCCCCACGAAAAAATGAAATCTTGACTTCAGTATCGTGTATGTCCACCTTGAGCTGTTATCACTGCTTGACAGCGCCTTCTCGTCGAGCCAGTGACATGTTGGATCTGTTGTTGGGGGATGTTATTCCATTCTTATTGCAACGCTTGTGCTAACTGGTGGTGGTTTTCAGGAGGATTTTGTCTTCTTCGCAGCCTATGCTCCAGTTCGTCCCACAAGTGCTCGATGGGAGAAAGGTCAGGGGAAACAGGTCTTAAACCTGGAATGTTCCTGGCAGTCCATGTTGCCTGAATAAACCTGTTACGCAAGTGCATAAGGTGTATGTGACGGTCTTGTGCAGGGGTGGTAACTCGTGGTCGGCCATTTCTATGGCGATCAGCAGTGGATCCAGTTTGGTGGAAACGAGCTTGAATGTGCGATATAGTGTTCCTGTGAACATTGAAATGTTGTGATACAGCTAATATAGTCGTTCCAGCAGCTAACATCCCTATAGCTATTGCTCGCTGTTGTTGGTTCAATCTTGGCATTGTCAACAATTATGTTTCTGTTGGACTCTTGGTACTCTCTATTTCAACGATTACGTTTTAACATGCCTGTGATTAGAGCTACACACTTACCTTCCTTTTATCTGTGATAAATTCTCCCCTACGGCACTTTTCACGTGATTTATCTTGCACAGTGATATTCTTCCCATGAATAGTGTGATCCAATTGTAATTGCACGGGTAAGTGAACAACACTCACACAGAAATGTGTGCCAACTTGCATTTGAGTTCACCCAAGAAAACACGCACAGTGCCCTGTTGAGTGCTGCACACTTACTTTTTAGTAGTCATGTTGTTCCTTGTTCTCCTCAGAGACCCATGGGAACAACTACATGGAGCACTCTTTTTTTTATCTTTACATGATCTAATTTTTAAAGTGCAAACATGAAAAAGAAACATGGATTCAGTTTTAGAAATATGTTTAAAAATATGGTATTTTGAAATGAATTTTCTTTAAAAATGTATCCTAGGTTGCAGCACTAGAGAAAAATTTCTATGAACTCAGTCGCAGTCTGGACAAGATCAATAAAAAGGTGGCTAAACTAGAAGAGCTCCTCGCTGACCTGAATATGAAGTATGAGATGGCCATGGCAGAGAGACAGAGGCTGGAGGCAGAGACCAAGTTGATGGAGAAGCGACTGATTGCAGCAGATAAACTTATCAGTGGTCTCAGTTCAGAGAACATCAGGTCTGGTTATTGTTTACTTTATATTTTGGTTTGTTCCCTGCCATTTCAATGTCTCCTCCCTTGTGTGTCAAATGGAAACATTATGACTCAGGATCATCATATTGTCTCTTGTTGCTCCCCCTCCAGTAAAAAGAGGATGAAAGAAGGAATTGGAATGTGTGGTAGCCTGATAAATAGTGAGAATGGATTCATCATCATTGTCATCTTGTAGCTGACCCTTTTGCACAAAATATTCACATGCAGTTGCAGCAGTGGTTGCCGTAGTAAATTGTTTTTTCTGATGAGGTTGCCAGGCCCATAGCACAGTCTCATATTAGTTGCCATTTATTACATGACAGAGAGAGCAGTACTCCTGTTTTTTTTTTTTTTTTTTTTGTCTCGTCAGAGACTCCTTGGAACTACATGGGGCAATGATGCAGGATACTTCAAGAAAACTGAGAGAGAAAGAAATATAAGATGCAACCACCAAAAAAAAAAAAATTAATTAATATGCAGTTAAATCTGCAATAAAAAGAGCATGGAAGAAGGATTACGGAATGTGTGGTGGCCTCAGGAATTATATAATGTCAAACTGTGTTAAAGTGAGAATGGATTCATCATTATAATTTACCTTTCCGGTTCCATATGGAGCCTGTCCCATTGCAGGAAGCCTGCACCAAACATTCATGTGGGTGGTTTCTGTAGCAGTTTGTTTTACATGGAGGAAGATGAGGGGAGCTGTGGTAAGACATGGATTACGGTGGATGGGTATGAAAAAAAAATCAAAAAAGGTGATTCGTCTTACAAGGACAAAAGACAAAGAAAATAGCCAACGTTGCGGCCACAAGGCCTTCATCAGTGAGAGGACAGAAAGAGAGATCTAAATAGTACACGTAAGAATCTAAATAAAAATAAATTTAAAAACTGGGTACTTCCCTAAAAGCGGCTAAAACCTAGCACACATGCCGAGAGGAGAACGCGCCACAAGCAAATGAAATGGCTGCCACTTCCGGATGTAAACAGTAGATACTAAGAGGCTAAGAAACGAAACTGAACAAGAAACTACCCAAACGTAATAATAATGAGTACTAGAGATAGAAGAGGACATAATGAGTTGAAAATAAATAAATAATTAATCAAAACATTAGAAATAAAAAGATTAATAAAAAATTAATTCATTCATTATAAAAAAAATGGAAGGACGATCGACAGAGAAATAGAACAGGAGTAGAAAGGGTCAACTCAGACAAAGGATTGTAAGGTGTTAAGACCGCTTGGTATGAGACACCCCATGAGATGTTGCTCAAGCTGGACTCGCGTGGCAGTATCAGAGGAGCAGGATCTGATCGCAGATGTTGTGTGACTCGCATGTGAAGCTATTGGTGATGGTGAACAAGGCCTCAGGTAAAGACACCTTGCTGGTTTGGATGATATGCTTGCATGCCATGCACCGTGTCCCGACCACAAGGTAGTGTGCCAAAGTGAGTGGCAGTCTTAGTTGGGAGACGGCTGTGAACAAGAAGATCCTTCAGGTTCTTGTTGCGTCTATAAGCCAAAGGTGCCTCACTGAACACTTCTCGGGTCACAGAATCTGCTTGGAGAATAGGTAAATGGCGGAAAAGGATCTTTTTGACTTCAGTGCTGTAAGGGTGATAGATCAAGATTAATTTGACTCTATTAGAAGTAGATTTATGGTGGGGGTTGATTGCCTAAATAGGGAGAATCTATTGGAAGGCGGTGGTGAGAACATGTTCCAGATAAAGTCTGTCTCGGAAGAGATTGTTTTCATGATGAGATGGTCAACCTTAGCACAACCTCATATTATCTGCCTTGTACGGCATGCATGAAAGAGCACTGTTCCTATTCTCTCTTTTCTCTTCGCCCCTAGTTTTACCCATTCTGCCAATTAACAGGTTGTGAAAGTAAAGATTTTGTTGCACATTAACTTAACTGTACTGAATTCTATTGCCCATTGTGGTTGTTCCACAGCCAGTATGAGACCCCTTTGGCAGTTTAAAAGGCCATTTACTATTTACCAGATTTCTTTGAGTACCTTCATACCAATGTGGGCATTTACTATTGCTAGCCTACAGCAGCAGCAAATTTGGCCATAAGACAGAGAATGTCCAAGAGAAAGGTGTGTATGTAATCAGTACCCCAAAAAAATCCTGAAAAAACTTACCTGGCATTAGTCATGGCAACACACCCCATACAAGAAGGAGAAAAAAAACTACTCCTGTCACTTGAGGACCAAATAGAAGTTGAAACTAAATATCTAAGGAAAGCATGGAAAGAAAGTTGTGGGGAAGAAGTTATATAAATGGATTTAATTATTAAATTGACTGCTTCCTAAGGAAGATTGTTTTTTCTCTTGCCGCGAAGTGTAGTACGGAGCTGAAGTTTGTGTTCTTGAGCCAAGTGTGTCGCCCTGGCTGTGGTGCGCCTGTGTTGTTGTAAAATATCTGTGATGTTGTCTATCCATCTATCTCTTGGTATTCCCCGTGCTCTGCAACAAGATAGCACAAGGAAGATAATCTTAGTGATAAAATCTTACAAGATGTTTGACCTTTCAGGTGGCTCAAAGACTTAGCGGAGCTCAGAAAGAAACAACAACGGCTTCTGGGAGATTGCCTTGTTGCAGCAGGCTTTCTCAGTTATGTAGGTGCATTCAGTTTTGAATTCAGGTAAGTTGCATCATCACCATCACAATAACCATGGACATCATCATCATTATTACTCAAGTAACGCCTTCCAAGCAAATGTTCTAACTTGGATTCCTGGCAAAGGTTTTTTCCCTTCAGTTTTTATGTGTTTTGTGTGTGTGTGTTAATTATAGTTTCCAAGTGTCTGTGTGTAAACAAGCTTACTCTCTTTGTGGAATGGGAAAGGTTGAAGTAAATGGAAAAAGAGGAAACTGAAACAGTAGAAATGGTGCTATTCTGAGAACATGAGAGTGAAATCTCACACCATCATTCTTTGCCATCATTTCTTGACAGGTTATTCGCTAATATATATATATATTTACACACACACACAGTGATGTTAGAGAAATTAATATGAACAAGCATCATCAGCAACATAGGTAAACATTCACAAAGTTATGTGATATTGAGGTTGGTCAAGCAGTGCAAAATTTGAACAAGGACCAATATTATCATCATCATTTTACTTTTTGCTCCCTATGGAGCATGGCATCATATCTGCAGCTGGTCCTCTTACAGGAAGCCTGCACAAAGCATTCATATGTTCTTCTTGCAGTAGTGGTTTCAGTAACAGTTTGTTTCACATGATGATGTTGCCAGTTAACTCTTTGACTCCGCAGTTATTTTCCACCATGTGCCGAAATTTTAATTCATGATAGACTAAAAACAACGCTCAGAGAGTTGTTTTGGTACTGGTGTCAAATCTGACCAACACTCTGAGCGATGTTCCAGTGTTAAAGAGTTAATAAGACCTAAATTGTGAGTGGTTTTTGTGCATGTGTTGATAGAGAAAATCTTTTTTTAGATTTCAGTGTTTATGCAATGAAGCCACCTTTAAGCTTAACAGTACTGTTAGTCTACATGTATGTATATACTGGGCCTCTAAAAATTCACACATGACAGAAAAATAAGTAGACTGATGAGGTGTGTCATTTATGTTGCTTAACACGTTAACAGAACTTATTCTGTTTTCTTTTACACAACACCGCCACCTAGCAGAACACACAAGTACTAAGCTAGATCATTTCTCATCTAGTGGGGGGGGGGAGAGAATGCTATATGTTGTTCAACCATTGACGCTTTAATTTCTTATTGTACCTTAATTTGATGATTTAAGGGAAGGAGCTACAGTGAATTGCTATTTTCATATTTAATTTTGAGTGTATGACAGAGTCATTAGAGTGCTGGTCTCTCGTGGCAAAGGTACCGGACTCAATTCCAGGTATCGACACGCTCCAGTCTACCCAGCTGTAAATTGGTACCTGACTTTGCCCTTGAGTTAGGGAAGAAAAAGGCTGCACGGAAGGGAACTGGTAACGCCACCTCGATGCTGGATCTGGCATAATGAAGTCTCTAACACTTCACTTCCCTACGGCAGTATTTGCTTTACCTTTTATATCTAATTACATTTAAAATATTCACAATCTTTGTGAACAAATATAGTTTATACACATAACAAAGTTTATGTTGATATAGTGACCATATTAGATTTATGTTATGTTTCAGTTCATTAATGCTGTATGTTTTGAGTTATGAACTTGTCACGAGTTGGATTTAAGTTAGAGTTATGCCCAAGTGTAGGACAAGACCCTGATGTGAGAAAAGACTAAGATAATAGATTAATTATGAGAAATGACAGTGAATGTAGTAAGGTGAGTCTATTGGCCCGAGGAGGATAACCGAAATTAAATCTTCCTCGCCAAATCGTGACGTCAAGAAATGCTATAAACTCACCACCTCTGGCTACCTTTAACAGACTAAAGGAGATAAGGTTAAACTAACACTACAGACACCACTGTACAGACAACAGTTAAGGACTATACAGTGACGAAGCTGATCCAGTGAATATTAAATAAGTTTATTATACAAATCAACAGAATTTTCATAACATAGTAACAACAATATATATATATATATATAAAACGTGCCAGGTTTGCACTGACCTGGAAAATAAAAAAAAGACTCAATTTAAATTTATAAGACACATCAAAATATGAACCCAACCACTCTCACTCATTCATTCACCTTGCTGGGGAAACAAAATAAGAATGATTAGATTCTTACTACCATCTAATTTAGTGGCCCTCAACTGTAACCACCACTCTCTATTACACTACTATCTCTAAAGTCAATGGCTGCTGACCCTGCATGAAGACTATCTGCACAGCTGCTAACTCTGTCAGCGGTATACGCCACTAAGTCACACTCTGCACTGCTATGTAATAGACTTTTTCTAACTCTAAGGCTCAGAGGCTATCCTCTAAGAATAAGATGAGACTCTGCAGGTCCCTGATCTATTTTTCACCATCTCTCTCTCCACTTCTCCTGCCTTGCTGCTCTCGTTTCATTTCAGCAACTGGGAAATGATCTCCCTTTCTTCCTGGTTCTGACGACTAGGCACTTGCCGTAGACTGTAGAGGCTTCTCTATTTGGCGAAAAGAAAGCGGATTTTCCCTTGCTATGTTACCCCTCATTTGGGTTTAGGCACTTCGGTATGATTGTGACCGTGGCAAAAAAAAAAAGACACACCAACCCGCTTGCTTGGGTTCGATGGGTGTGTATGAGCTTAGAGCTCCGGGTCTTAAGAAAACCCTTTTCACTGAAGACTGCGTCGCTGTCTCGACCTGCTGTTCCTCGCTCCCTCTCTCTGGGGCCACAATACTCAGAGCCGATACCCCACCACGGTACAAGCTCTTACGCCTCTGGCGTTTTTCTCTCCTGCGAAGACTGGCTACCTTTGCCAGCTGTCAGGAACAAGATTTATTGGCAACCCCCGCTCTTCGGGCCATGACCACTGCAATACTGCGTTCCTTCAGCGTTAGAAGCCGACAATATGCTTGGATACACGGCCCGGACTTTCTGCCGACTAAGAGGCCCGAAATTGAAAACCGCGTACTTTATTTTAGATTTTTCCAACGCTGACCCCCGACCTACTTGAGGCTAGGCGTCTCACTACAACCAATAGAATTAAAGATACTCTAAAATTTTCCATGCGCTCATCTCTAAATTTAGAACCAGTGTATTCTTGCTTCCTTTAAATGCGCGCGTATTTCCGGCTACGTAACGTTACCTAACGACGTCTGTTTGCGAGGGCAGAAACGAATGTGATTCGTTGGACGTTACCTGGGTAGGGGTCATCTCCCCTTCCCCACGAAAAATGACCGCGATAAATTTAACAACGCAAAAAATGGAATTTCAAGATCGCGATAATTAGAAAAAGGCCGACTGGTGCCATTCAGTACTAACCTACATTAATCCCTATAGAAAAAAACCCGCAATTACTTTACCTACAGAACAAATCTAAACACCCCTATTATTCAGAGAGAAAAAGAATACTTCCCAATCTTTAATAGAGGGAAGACAAAAATGGCAAACTCAAAATGGGGCCTATTGAAGACTAAATCACAGTAACTCCGTCACATTACCCCACCCTTCGAGGTCGGAGCCTGCCGATCTAATTTACTGTGGTCTTGGTGTTCAGATTGGTCCCTATCTATGTCTCCCGAGCTGTCTTTGAGTCGCTCTGCAACTGGCAGGTGGCTGGGCCAATCACCCAAACCATACCTCCTTCCCGTGTGCACCTGGCCTTGTTTACTTAATTTTCTCCTCCAGGGTTTCTTCCTGATAAGTGTCCTTGGCCTTGGTGGAGTACAGCTCCCGCACAACTCCCTGACCACTGAACAGGTAATTAGCGGGTTACATGCTGTCCGACAAAGGCTTTCCGCTGGGTGTTTACGTTTATATGGCCTGTACCTAGCTGACCTGAGGTACCTGCAGCTGACTGTAATGTCCCTCGAGCGAGAATCACTGTTCCGAAATTGGAAAAGTTTGTTGGCCAAAGAAACGCGCATCTGTTTCTTCTTTTTCCTCTCCTTAACTACTCCCATGCTCCGGTGGGAGAGTCGATCTCTCTTCAGACCTGTGCCCTCCAATGGCGGGTCTGGAACTTCCCTTGCCTTGTCCGGCGCAATGCTGGCTTGGTCAACTGACATGACCGAATTGCTATGTAGAGGCCTGGCGATGGCGACTACCTTGCTGCTCATCAGCGGGTTTGAAACCGCTGGTACCTTAAAATGAAGATGAGAACTCTCGTGTACCTCTGACATCGAGTTTCCAATCTCTTGCTGGGTTTCTACTGAATCCTCACTGATCCCAGCAGCTTCTATCTTTGGGAAAAGATAGGTAATATCTGCCCCTGGCAGTGGTTCTGTACTTGCTCTTCCCCTACCAATATGAAGCGGGACAGAGCTCTCCAAAGTAGCTCCTTGCAAATGCGTAAGGCCGCTTTTCTCACTCTTTTCTGGCCTGAAAAGTTGGTGAGATGAACCTGTAGACCACGGGAGCTCTCCGTCTAACACCCTGGTTCTACCTTCAACCTTGCCCTCCCCTGTGAGAGTTACTGGCATCAGTTGGAATGTGTCCTGCAGTGACACTTGACGGTTTAAGATCCCTTTAGATCGCTGAGAATCTGAGATAAAGCTCTCAGTGACTTGTTCTACTGTTCCTTGAATACAGTTCTTGTCAGTATGTCCCTCTCCTGAAGGAGCTAATACCATCGGGGGCCTAATTCCCGACGACAAAGAATGTACTTCCACAATCACCACTGTTTTGCCATTAGGCTGCACAGGGATGTCAGGCGAATGCGCCTCTGCCTGTCGTTTTTCGCTGTCCCGCTGGGGAGCTGGCGAAACATGCCTTATTAGGGATTCGAACCCTGCCCTCGACTTTCCATGTCGAGTATGTTGTGCTGTCTCACGAGCATGGGAGAATCGGTAGCCATCCGATTTATAATGCTTGCTCGCGTTATTCCCCCTGTTATGCAGTTTCCACGCCTGGGATCGCTTTGTAATCTTCCCAGCATTGTAAGGGCTGCTTTCCTTACTTAACCCCCTGCCTTGTTTGGGCTTCGGGTCCATTTCCAACGGAAAGTCCTTTTCCTGGAGTTGGGGTGCAGTTTGAGCCGACAAGTTATCATTTAATGGCGCAAGATTTTCAGAGGGGTTGTCCTTTTCTAGTAGCTCCTTTTCCCTCTGTTGTCTTCTTCTTTCTGATTCCAGGTCCTGTTCCATCGCTTCGTCTACCAACTCTCGGATGAATGCTTCGCTGTCCCCAGCTTTTGCACAGGTCCATGCCAAGGCTAGACGATTGCCGAATAAGTTGTCTACTTCATATTGCCTCTGCAGGCTTTCTGCATATTCCAGAAGGGGTGGAATTTCGCTATCACCGTACTCCATGAACTTAGCTACCTCAAGTGCAATCTTATGTACTTTATCGAGATCAGCCATGTTACCTGCAAAGTCTGCCGTAAGCTCACAAATATAGAGACGTGATGGCCCCATAACTTCCCGTTACCTACTAGGAATTAATCTCTCTATAACCGCTGTCCCAAAACCCGAACTCAAGACTAGCACCAAGTCTGAAGAACTACCTGAAAAAATCTTGTTATGCAGCTACTAAAAATTCTACCTTCCTGTTAAGAAAAAAATCAGTTAGCCATCAATTACTTCTAAGTTCTATAAACTAACCTATACCTACAATCCACCTGCCTGCAACCTGTGGAAAACTTTCTGTGGAAAAACTTATAACTGGATCAGTTCTAATAGCTCTGTCTAGGGGATATTGAAAGAATCTATTCTCAGACTTTCCTATAGAAAACAATCTGTCAATCTAGATAAGATCCCAGAATGATCCTACAAAGCTGATCCCAAGGACGATCGCCACCCACTTTGTCACGAGTTGGATTTAAGTTAGAGTTATGCCCAAGTGTAGGACAAGACCCTGATGTGAGAAAAGACTAAGATAATAGATTAATTATGAGAAATGACAGTGAATGTAGTAAGGTGAGTCTATTGGCCCGAGGAGGATAACCGAAATTAAATCTTCCTCGCCAAATCGTGACGTCAAGAAATGCTATAAACTCACCACCTCTGGCTACCTTTAACAGACTAAAGGAGATAAGGTTAAACTAACACTACAGACACCACTGTACAGACAACAGTTAAGGACTATACAGTGACAAAGCTGATCCAGTGAATATTAAATAAGTTTATTATACAAATCAACAGAATTTTCATAACATAGTAACAACAATATATATATATATAACGTGCCAGGTTTGCACTGACCTGGAAAATAAAAAAAAGACTCAATTTAAATTTATAAGACACATCAAAATATGAACCCAACCACTCTCACTCATTCATTCACCTTGCTGGGGAAACAAAATAAGAATGATTAGATTCTTACTACCATCTAATTTAGTGGCCCTCAACTGTAACCACCACTCTCTATTACACTACTATCTCTAAAGTCAATGGCTGCTGACCCTGCATGAAGACTATCTGCACAGCTGCTAACTCTGTCAGCGGTATACGCCACTAAGTCACACTCTGCACTGCTATGTAATAGACTTTTTCTAACTCTAAGGCTCAGAGGCTATCCTCTAAGAATAAGATGAGACTCTGCAGGTCCCTGATCTATTTTTCACCATCTCTCTCTCCACTTCTCCTGCCTTGCTGCTCTCGTTTCATTTCAGCAACCAGGAAATGATCTCCCTTTCTTCCTGGTTCTGACGACTAGGCACTTGCCGTAGACTGTAGAGGCTTCTCTATTTGGCGAAAAGAAAGCGGATTTTCCCTTGCTATGTTACCCCTCATTTGGGTTTAGGCACTTCGGTATGATTGTGACCGTGGCCAAAAAAAAAGACACACCAACCCGCTTGCTTGGGTTCGATGGGTGTGTATGAGCTTAGAGCTCCGGGTCTTAAGAAAACCCTTTTCACTGAAGACTGCGTCGCTGTCTCGACCTGCTCTTCCTCGCTCCCTCTCTCTGGGGCCACAATACTCAGAGCCGATACCCCACCACGGTACAAGCTCTTACGCCTCTGGCGTTTTTCTCTCCTGCGAAGACTGGCTACCTTTGCCAGCTGTCAGGAACAAGATTTATTGGCAACCCCCGCTCTTCGGGCCGTGACCACTGCAATACTGCGTTCCTTCAGCGTTAGAAGCCGACAATATGCTTGGATACACGGCCCGGACTTTCTGCCGACTAAGAGGCCCGAAATTGAAAACCGCGTACTTTATTTTAGATTTTTCCAACGCTGACCCCCGACCTACTTGAGGCTAGGCGTCTCACTACAACCAATAGAATTAAAGATACTCTAAAATTTTCCATGCGCTCATCTCTAAATTTAGAACCAGTGTATTCTTGCTTCCTTTAAATGCGCGCGTATTTCCGGCTACGTAACGTTACCTAACGACGTCTGTTTGCGAGGGCAGAAACGAATGTGATTCGTTGGACGTTACATGGGTAGGGGTCATCTCCCCTTCCCCACGAAAAATGACCGCGATAAATTTAACAACGCAAAAAATGGAATTTCAAGATCGCGATAATTAGAAAAAGGCCGACTGGTGCCATTCAGTACTAACCTACATTAATCCCTATAGAAAAAAACCCGCAATTACTTTACCTACAGAACAAATCTAAACACCCCTATTATTCAGAGAGAAAAAGAATACTTCCCAATCTTTAATAGAGGGAAGACAAAAATGGCAAACTCAAAATGGGGCCTATTGAAGACTAAATCACAGTAACTCCGTCACAGAACTCCATATTAGAAAGGGAAGCTAATAATTTATATTTTAAAACTTTTTTCATAAAAAATGTTTGATAGCATCAGTAAATCCTAAGCTACAAAACTCTAAATTTTGTGTCCAAGAATAGTAAAAAAAACCGCTCCACCTATGTCCCAGTCTTGACATACGGATGCGAGTCATGGGCAATGACTACAACCCATAAAAGCCAGATCCAAACCTCAGAAATGAGGTATCTGAGGAAGGTGGTTGAAGTAACAAGAAGAGACATGGTACGCAACCAGACGATACGTCAAGGCCTTAAATCCTAACCCCTGCAGACCCAAGTAGAACAGTCCCAATTAAGATGGTTTGGCCATGTCTGCAGAATGGGAGAAGATTGGATACCACGACAAGCATGGGAAACAAAGAGCCAAGGATCCAGACCCCGAGGACGACCCAGAGTCCGCTGGGAGGACAACATTAGACAATCTTTGAAGGATCGAGGACTAGAATGGAACCAGGCCAGGAGGAAGACAGCCGATAGGATAGTCTGGCGCTCTCTCTTCCAAACCTCTACACCTCACGGTAGAAGGGGAACGACTAAGTAAGTAAGAATAGTAAAAAAAAATTTTACAGAATGTTACATTATTTACAATAAACAACATTTTGTAAATTGTCAGAAATCTATTCTGACAACAATTTTTCAGTGGTATGGAAAGTTTCCATGCCAGATCTCCTCTCAGTTGAGAGGAGATAAATAAGCAAGTTAACTCTTGCAGGCCGGAATTTTTTCATCAGTTTTGCCAGAATTATTTTTTTACCTTAAAGCAGTACCTTTATAAATTCTAAAGTTTCTGAGTTATTACACAACAAAGATGCACATATTATACATCACAGTAAAGATAAATGAATGTAGAATTAGAATATGAAGGATTTTAAGTATATTCTACATATAGTATTCAGTTATGAGTCATAATATAGACCACTTTCAAGAAAAGACTCATTTTAGTGAATGAAAAATGTACTCACCAACCCATGCATAAACACTGAAATATTATCCAGAGAGCTCCAGCATCTTTCAAAATATCACTAATCCATATATGAATATTATTTACAAGTGTCAGCTTCCTGTGATATTTTGTTAATGTTTTACAGACCATCCAGCGAACCATATAAACATTATAGACATTTGGAAAGAAAAAGGACATTATAGACCGCGTGAAGCTTTTAAATTAAATCATACATTGTATTGTTATTATACAACAAAGACACACATATTATACAGCACAGTAAAGATAAATGAAAGGAGAGTTACTATATGAAGGATTTTTAGTGATATTCTACATATAGTAATCAGTTATGAGTAATAATACAGACCACTTTCAAGAAAAGACTAATTTTAGTCCATCAAAAATGTATTGACCAACCCATGCAATAGACTGAAATATTATCCAGAGTGCTCCAGGGTCTTTTAAAATATCACTAATCCATATATGAATATTATTTACAAGTGTCAGCTTCCTGTGATATTTTGTTAATGTTTTACAGACCATCCAGCGAACCATATAAACATAATAGACATTTGAAAAGAAAAAGGACATTATAGGCCGCATGAAGCTTTTAAATTAAATCATATATTGTATTGTTATTATACAACAAAGACACACATATTATACATCACGGTAAAGATAAATGAATGTAGAATTAGAATATGAAGGATTTTAGTGATATTCTACATATTTTATAGACTACTTTTTAATAAAAACCCATTTTAGTGAATGAAAATGTACTCACCAACCCATGCATAAAAACTGAAACATTATCCAGAGTGCTCCAGCATCTTTTAGAATAACACTAATCCATATATGAATATTATTTACAAGTGTCAGCTTCCTGTGATATTTTGTTAATGTTTTACAGACCATCCAGCAGACCGTACCATCATCATTAAAATAAAAAAGAAGATATTCAAGGCCGCTTGAACTTTTAAATTAAATCATATATTTTGTTGATATTACACAACAAAGACACACAAATTATGTTTCACAGTAAAGATAAATATATTTAGAATTATAATATTGGAGCTTTTAAGTGCTATTCTTCATATTATATTCAATTATGAGTAATAATGTAAACAATTTTTTTTTTAATTTCATTTTAGTGAATGAAAAATGTACCCACCAACCCATGCATCTTCTTCTTCTTTGATCCTTAGCCGCCGACCGTCAAAGCAGTCAGTGGCCATCACACCTAGTGGCGTCTTGTAGGGCAACAACAAATTGATTCCACTTTGCTCGGTCGGTGGCAATCCTTCGTACAGTGCCCCAACTCTGGTTCATTCTTTGCATCTCAGCCTCCACAGTCCTCCGCCAGGTTGTTTTTGGTCAGCCTCTCTTTCGTTTTCCTTCAGGAGTCCAAAGCATAGCTGTTCTTGTGATGGCATCGGGGTCTCTTCTGAGGACATGGCCTACCCAGCTCCAGCATCTGCCAGCTATGATGGTGTGCATGTCCTCTTGCTTGCTCCGAGTAAGCAGATCTTGGTTGGTGATGGTATTCGGCCAAAAGATTCGGTGAATTTGTCTTAGGCATGTTGTGTGAAAAGAGGACAATTTCGACATTTCCTTCTCTGTAACTCTCCAGCATTCCACACCAAAGAGAAGCACAGAAAGCACACAGCTCTGAAATAATCTTAATTTTGTGCTTGTGCTGTATTGAGAGGACTTCCAGATGTTGTTTTTGCCTTATTCATTCTGATGTTGATGAACCCATGCATAAAGACTGAAATATTATCCAAAGTGCTCCATGGTTTTTTTTAAATAACACTAATCCATATATGAATATTAATTACAAGTTTCAGCTTCCTGTGATATTTTGTTAATGTTTTACAGACCATCCAGCAGACCGTACCATCATCATTAAAATAAAAAAGAAGATATTCAAGGCCGCGTGAACTTTTAAATTAAATCATATATTGTGTTGATATTACACAACAAAGACACACAAATTATGTTTCACAGTAAAGATAAATATATTTAGAATTATAATATTGGGGATTTTAAGTGCTATTCTTCATATTATATTCAATTATGAGTAATAATGTAAACAATTTTTTTTTAAAATTCATTTTAGTGAATGAAAAATGTACCCACCAACCCATGCATCTTCTTCTTCTTCTTTGATCCTTAGCCGCCGACCGTCAAAGCAGTCAGTGGCCATCACACCTAGTGGCGTCTTGTAGGGCAACAACAAATTGATTCCACTTTGCTCGGTCGGTGGCCATCCTTCGTACAGTGCCCCAACTCTGGTTCATTCTTTGCATCTCAGCCTCCACAGTCCTCCGCCAGGTTGTTTTTGGTCAGCCTCTCTTTTGTTTTCCTTCAGGGGTCCAAAGCATAGCTGTTCTTGTGATGGCATTGGGGTCTCTTCTGAGGACATGGCCTACCCAGCTCCAGCGTCTGCCAGCTATGATGGTGTGCATGTCCTCTTGCTTGCTCCAAGTAAGCAGATCTTGGTTGGTGATGGTATTCGGCCAAAAGATTCGGTGAATTTGTCTTAGGCATGTTGTGTGAAAAGAGGACAATTTCGACATTTCCTTCTCTGTAACTCTCCAGCATTCCACACCAAAGGGAAGCACAGAAAGCACACAGCTCTGAAATAATCTTAATTTTGTGCTTGTGCTGTATTGAGAGGACTTCCAGATGTTGTTTAGGCTAAAAAGGCTGTTTTTGCCTTATTCATTCTGATGTTGATGAACCCATGCATAAAGACTGAAATATTATCCAAAGTGCTCCATGGTTTTTTTTAAATAACACTAATCCATATATGAATATTAATTACAAGTTTCAGCTTCCTGTGATATTTTGTTAATGTTTTACAGACCATCCAGCAGACCGTACCATCATCATTAAAATAAAAAAGAAGATATTCAAGGCCGCTTGAACTTTTAAATTAAATCATATATTGTGTTGATATTACACAACAAAGACACACAAATTATGTTTCACAGTAAAGATAAATGTATTTAGAATTATAATATTGGAGCTTTTAAGTGCTATTCTTCATATTATATTCAATTATGAGTAATAATGTAAACAATTTTTTTTTAAATTCATTTTAGTGAATGAAAAATGTACCCATCAACCCATGCATAAAGACTGAAATATTATCCAAAGTGCTCCATGGTTTTTTTTAAATAACACTAATCCATATATGAATATTAATTACAAGTTTCAGCTTTCTGTGATGTTTTGTTAATGTTTAAGAGACTCATACCATCATTATTAAAATTTGGAAACAAAAAGGTCAAATTCAAAGTAAATCATATATTGTATTGTACTTACATTATTATGCATAAACAATATGTACACAATTTTATCTGAAAAGATATTTACATTTTAGTCAATGGTGACTTGTGTATGCCATATCTTGAAGCAGTGTTTTGGATGGAGGTGAGGATAATCATTGCAACCCTCACAAATAAAATTTGTTCTTTTTGGAGAATCTGGTTTGCTGCAGACTCTACATCTTCTGTCTTTTTCTGTGTAAGCTATCATATTCTTAGCTCCTTCAAGCCTCTGAATTGGGTTGGCTGTCCTTGGTCTTCCAGGGGTTGCCTTGATACTCCTCTGTGGCTCGGGCATTAGATCTGCGGCCCACTGAAGCAAAGCATCAATCAGAGATATTTTGAACTGTTTTAATGTCATTTTTCTACTGCCTGTGAGCCTATAGAGGATGAAAGCATTGGTACAAGTAATTTCCATTATCCAGTATAATATTTTTTTCCACCACTTGTTGCTGCATTGTTTGTGAATGCCATAATACCCAAGCATTTGATCAGCACGGTCACATCCATTTATTCTCTGATTATAGTCATGGACTGTTATTGGCTTTGGTTTTGTCGTAGTAGTCATTCCTGTATTTGTTTTGGTGGAAACAATGATTACTGGCTTTTTTGCTTTCTTATCCCTCCATCCAATACAAAGCAAAGATGAATCTTTAGTTTGCCAGCATTTCCGTTCCACGTGTGGTATGGAAAGTGCTTTTATTTCTAATGGAAAGCCAATTCGGTTTGACTGGAGGGTGCCAGTATAGTATTGCTTTTGCTGAAGCAAATAGTCAATGAGAGCTCTTGTTGTGTATAACCTGTCTGCAAATATATGATAACCAGTTCCAATTTGCTGTAATAGAGTTCCAAAGACTTTTATTGCCATCCCACTATTTGTGTCTGTGCTTGGATCATATGAGGTATCCGCTCCATAACACTAGTCAACAACCAAAATGTACCAGAAATGAAAATAGCTGATCTTAACTAATTTTGGTGTGCTGAAAATGAAAATGACATAAAAAAATGTTGATTGGCTCTAGTTTTCAAGATATATGCTACTAGTTTATTTAATTATGGTCAATTTATATATATGACGCAACTGTTGTGGACGATTGCATAATTTTTTCTAATGACCAATAAAAATGTAAGTAGAAGTTGATGATGCAATCCTACCTATGATTACATCACCTTTGTGTATAAATATCTTATCTCTGATAAAATTTTGCCATTAGTTAGTGCATTTGTCCTTATCAAAAGTATCGTAGTTAGAAATGCCTAGGACATGTGTGAACAGTGCTAATAATTTCTGTTATATATGTGGTGAGGTGACATTTATATCACAAAAACGAAATATAACTAAAGTGATTAAGAAGGCGCACAGTTTGTATTTTGGCTGCAGAATAGGAGATCAAGATAACATCTGGGCGCCACACATATGCTGCAATACATGTGCAGCACATCTTAAACTGTGGTTGACTGGCAAAAGGCAAGCTATGCCTTTTGCAGTCCCAATGATTTGGAGAGAGCCCACTGATCATCTCAACAACTGTTACTTTTGCATGGTCCCTCCAATTGGGAAAGGCATATCAAAGAAGAAAAAATGGACTCTGGAATATCCAAACATCCCCTCTGCAATACGTCCGGTACCACATGGCAATGACCTACCAGTTCCCAAAGTGCCAGAATCATTTTCAGCTGCTTCCACTGATGAAGAAGAGGACATTGGTGGTCCTGAACTATCAACCTCGAGTGACCCAGATTTTGAGCAAACTACATCCACTAAACCACACTTAATAACCCAAGGTGAACTGAATGATCTTGTAAGAGATCTGAATTTACCGAAGAACAAGGCGGAGCTTTAGGGTTCCAGATTGCAACAGTGGAATCTCCTGGCAGAAGATGTTACAATTTCTGTGTATAGGAACCGCCAGAAGCCGCTTATTACATTCTTTTTTCAAAGAGGGTGACCATCTGCGTGCCACAACATTTCTGGTTTAATGGCAGCCCTCAAAATCAATTACATACCGGACGAGTGGAGGATTTTCATTGATTCATCCAAGACGAGTCTTAAAGCTGTTTTGTTGAATAATAGTAATGTGTTACCATCAATTCCAGTTGGTCACGCATTTCATATGAAAGAAACTTATGAAAACATTAAGCAGCTTTTGAAGTGTATAAACTACGATCATCATCATTGGTCACTTTGCGGTGACTTAAAAGTGGTCGCTCTTTTGCTTGGACTACAGGGTGGATACACCAAGTACTGTTGCTTTCTCTGTGAGTGGGATAGCCGTGCACGAAATGACCATTACATCAGAAGACATTGGCCAATCAGGCAGTCATTGCAGCCTGGCAGTAAGAATGTTGAGAACCCAGCACTTGTCGACACCAGCAAGATTTTGTTGCCACCCTTGCACATTAAGCTGGGTCTCATGAAAAACTTTGTCAAGGCAATGGAGAAAACAGATGAGGCTTTCAAATACCTCATCAGAAAATTTCCAAGACTGAGTGAAGCTAAAATAAGAGAGGGAGTATTTGTTGGTCCGCAAATTCGAAAACTTCTTCATGATGACGAGTTTCTTTGCGTGTTGCATGGCAAGGAAAAAGCAGCATGGCTAGCATTTAAGTCAGTGATGGACAATTTTCTTGGAAACAACAGATCTGATAATTACAATGAAATTGTAGAAAATCTCCTTCTGAAGTATAAGAGTCTTGGCTGCAACATGTCTTTGAAAATTCATTTTCTGGATTCTCATCTGGATTTCTTTACGTCAAACTGTGGAGCGGTCAGTGATGAGCATGGTGAACGATTTCACCAGGACATTGCTGCTATGGAGACAAGGTATCAAGGCAATTGGAGCCCTTCAATGCTTGCTGATTACTGTTGGACTGTGACAAGAGACACCTCATCGATTGACTACAAGAAGCAAGCAAAGAGAGCTCGTACATCGACTGAATAATGACGGAATGGGTTCAAATGTGCCTTTTTAAAACATGATATGTGAACTTTAAATAATGTTTTTATTTTTTCTATCATTTTATGTTGAAATATCAATTAATTGAGTGTGTAACCACAATTTTTATAATGCTAAAGTAGAAAGACTAGCTGTTCACCCCAGAGAATTAAACAAGCATACATTATTTGTATTACTGTAACGTAAATTCATCATTTAAAAAAAAACCCAGAGCCAATTGGTGAATTTCATTATGATATTTGAAATCAGCATGTCAAAATCAATAAGAAATGGTATATTTAATTTCTGGTACAAATAACTTTTGAAAATTTGTTGACTAGTGTAATCAGTAAGCAGGGATAAAACATACCCAGTGGTACTGTCAACAAGACCAAAACTCTTTATATGATACTTACTAGGCTTAGTTGCATTAAATTGCTTGTATTTCCATCTCCCTTTAAATCCTGCAATCATTTCATCAACCAAAACATTTTCAAAGGGCATAAAGGCATTATTGAAATTTTCAATCAAAGAGTTGATGAATGGCTCCACTTTACTTTTCCCCTCAGCATCAGGCTCTCCCACATGCAACATTGTTTGATAGATAGACAAAGATCTATCTCTTTCAAAGTTTTTGTGATAAAATGGTGCATAAAGGTAATCAGTTTCTAATGAATAATAGTCTCTAATAGAAGGTCTGGGATCAATGCCCATAGCATTTATTGTAGCCATAAATTTTAACAGCTCATAGTTTGATAGTGCTGTCCAGCTGGAAAATCTTGATCTTTTTAGGGATGGATTATTTTTAAGAACTTTAAGTTTTGCATACTCATTTACAGAATGTACTATTGAATTTGCAATGTCATCAGTAAACAATGTCCTATAGCAGTCAAAATGAGTTGATGCCTCACTAAGACCTAAGTCATTGTGTACTCCTGGTTTGCGACCATATTTGGGAAGAAATCTGAATGCGTTTTGGGTCTCTGTAATACTGATGTTTGGTACTGAAATCCATTCATTACCAATTGCCCCTTGTTGCTCCTTTTTAATAATGCTTTTCCCCCTTTTTGTCGATGATTTGGTCAAAACCTTTTGTCGTTTTGTAGCACTAGAGCCTGGCTGTGACCACGACCTCTCATCACTAGAACTAGCTTCTTCATTAACGTCAAATTCGAAATCATCAATGACATCATCTTCACTAAACTCATCAAACATACACAGCTCCCTAGCCTTTTCTACAGATAAAAAAGACCTACGTTTTGATAAACATGATGTGGTTGGTTCGCTAGACATTGTCTGTATAAATAACAATAATCACCTGATCGAAAGCTGACAGATTTAACGTTTTTTCACAGTGAAATTAGCTAGAACAAGCGTGTTTCCGAATCACAACTCAAAGATAGCGCTCTTCTGAATAAAAGAAAGAGTAACTTCCGTTATGTTAAAATACCAAATTACGAAAATATGGAACAAATTTCACGGAACACAAAAGTGACGATACCAACGTCGATTTGGCTTCTAGGGGGTTTGCGGATGTACACTACCAACATCGTTTCGGCCTCTAAGAGTTAAAAGGAAAACAAGTTCTGAGAAATGAATAGTTTTCTTCATAACAAAATGTATTGTTTAGAGTCAAAATACACCTTTTATTAAATGTGTTCAGATTTTGACATATGACATTTGGAGTATCGTATATTATCAGAAAATAGACTAATCTCAATTTTCATATTGAACTTATCAGTGATTTCTTGTAATTCAGACGTGAACTCATCAACGATATCTGGCTGGTGGACCTGCGAGAAAGAGAAATACCGTTGAGTAGTTCTTACCGTATAGAAGAGCTCCTGACAACAGATGTAGAAATAAGCAAGTATGTTAACAGTGTGTACACACACACACGCGCGCACACACACACGAATCAGGTAGCTGTCAGAAATACTTCTATTAAAATGTTTCTCATTCATGGTATATTAACTCGGAGTCATGGCAAAGACATCATCATTATAGTTTTCACTCTTTATGGAACCACAACCACAGTGGGTCACCTTGCAGGAAACCTGCACCAAGCATTCATATGCTCCTGCAGCAGCGGTTTTTGTAGCAATTTGTTTAATGTGAGGAGGTTGCCAGCTGCATGCACAGCCTCATATTAGTTGCTTTAACTGACATGCCTGAGGGTGCAGTTTTCCTATTCTTTTTTTATCTCTTCAGAGACCCCCCCAGGAACTACATGAGGCAAGGTCAGTACTGTCATAGCATTTATTCTTCATGAATTATCATTAACTCTTAGTATACGTGCTTGTTAAGTCATGTTTTATTAATGGGAGTTAAGTGTTAAAGATTTATATGTATGGGTCGGATTTTTGTACACAGGTTAGTTAGCACACTTTAGTGATGAGATGATTTTTTGAGTTGGGGCTTATTGCTCGATAATTTTTGAACACAGCTCAACTGTGTGGTTGCTAGTTTGTTTTTAAAAAAAAATATGATAAAGCAAGTTGTCGAATATTCTTAGTGTTAGTTTGGGGAGAGACGATTGAGCTGAGCGATAGTCTCACGCGGTTAGTCCGCGCATGTGTAATTTTTACTGAGATGCAGTAATCTCGTGACAGTACGTTCCTGGCAGGGCTTCGGGATGGTGACTATCCATCTCGCTAGTGTGTTCCAGTGGGTTCTTTTTGTAAAGAAGAATATTTGATAAAGTGCAGAGTATATATATATATATATTTTGTTGTTCAAGGCTTGGATTATGATGGATTATTGATGTACTGCATTTATTACTCAAGCATTGGATTATGATGGCTTATTGTTGTACTGCATTTGTGTTCAAAGCCTTGGATTTACTATGCTGGCTTGTTTATGTATGGTACTGATTATTCAAAACCTTGGAGTAGGTCAGCCCGAGTTATGTTATTATGAACCGTGATGCATGCGGTCCCGGTTAACGGATATTTGGATTTATTCACCCGATGCTGTATGTTTATGCTGTGAACTATTTATATCATGATGTCTATGTCACTGTGTCGGTAATAAACCGTGTATAACGTTACCAGTTGTTTCAACATTTCCTGACTCTTACGTTTACTGTGGTGTGTGGTTCCAGTCTGTGTTGGTATGCCAGAACCCTTTGCATTCGCGTATGTTGACAGTCACTCACTCACACACCGGTCAGCCATCCGTAAGCCTGACCTAAGCTGATTGCCATTTATCAGTGAAATATATTAACATTTGGCTTCCTCCACTAACAGTGCTCAAAAACCACGTTTTAACGAGCTGATTTCAGAGAGTACATTTTTTAGACATGACTGCCTTTACTAATTTTGCATTAAGTAACTTATTTATAATGATAACATAAAGTGTTATATATTAAAATGTATTATAGACCGAAAGAGGGGCATCAAAGAAGAGTTGGCCACTCGAAAAGCAGCGGCTGGGAGACTTTATCAGGCCACAAATCGAGGATTCCTCAGCAAGAAAGAGGTTGGTAAGAAAACAAAGATGGCTGTATACCGCTCCACCTATGTCCCAGTCTTGACATATGGATGCGAGTCATGGTCAATGACTACAACCCACAAAAGCCAGATCCAAACCTCAGAAATGAGGTATCTGAGGAAGGTGGTTGAAGTAACAAGAAGAGACATGGTCCGCAACCAGACGATACGTCAAGACCTAAAATCCCACCCGCAGCAGACCCAAATAGAACAGTCCCAACTAAATTGGTTTGGCCATGTCTGCAGAATGGGAGAAGATCAGCTACCACGACAAGCATGGGAAACAAAGAGCCAGGGATCCAGACCTCCAGGACGACCCAGAGTCCGCTGGGAGGACAACATTAGACAATCTTTGAAGGACCGAGGACTAGAATGGAACCAGGCCAGGAAGAAGACAGCTGATAGAATAGTCTGGCGCTCTCTCTTCCAAACCTCTACATCTCACGGTAGAAGAGGAACGACTAAGTAAGTAAGTAAGTTATATATTAAAATGTAGAAAAATGAAACATCTATGACATGCACTTAACTTAATTGTTAAGTGATGTTAAACATGCATGCAACATATACAGTAATGAGTGCAGAAAAATTTTAACATTGAAAAAAATTGAGAAACAAATTGTACTTATCAATATGTATGATTAATTCTGGTTAACTTCTACCCCTAAACTTACTTTTCATTTTAAAGTACATCCATTTTCACATAATGTAGGAAAGTTGGAGTTGTTTCTGAGCACAAATAAAGTTTTTATCACAATTTGAATTTTTTTTGTATATTTAGATAAAGCGCACACATATTTTAACCTTTATTTACAGACATGACTACTGTTACTGATTTTGCATTAAATAATTTATTTATAATGATAACATAAAGTGTTATATATCTAAATATAGAGAAATGAAACCCCTTTGACATGCACCTAACTGAATTGTTCAATGGTTTTAAACATGCATGCAACATATGCAGTAATGAATGCAGAAAAATGTAAAAAGATAAAAAATTGAAAATAAATTGTACTTATCAATATGTATAATTAATTCTGGTAAACTTTAACCCCTAAACCTACTTTTATTTTAAAGTACATCCATTTTCACATAATGTAGGAAAGTTTCAGTTGTTTCTGAACACAAATAAAGCTTTTATCACAATTTGAATTTGTTCGGTATATTTACTAGGACATTCAAGTCAGACCGGGACTTTTTGTTCTGGAAGTACAGGAAGGAATGCTAGCGTGGTGGTACTACTGACAGTAGTAAGTAACAAGTGTGACCTACTCGTATTACCGTTACCGTTATTACCGTTAGGTGGCGTACGCGTCACGGGTCAGTCCCTGATAGATAATGAAAATGGCGGACAACAGAGTTAGTGCTTGCATGGAACAGCTTGTTATAATGAAGTTTCTTGTGACAGAAGGCGTGAAACCCGCAGAAATTTACAGAAGACTGCAAACACAGTACGGTGATGAGAAACTCAGTCGCAGTAAGACATTTGAATGGTGTAAACGTTTTAAAGAAGGCCGTACATCCGTGAACGACAATCCTAGCCGTGGCGTCTCCTTGCCCACAGCAGTCATTCGTGTGAACATCCAGCATGTGGAACGCCTGATCCTGGAAAATTGACTCATAACCTGTCGTGAAATTGCACAAGAGACAAATCTTTCTGTGGGGACGGTGTACACTATCATTCACGAAAATTTGCATTTTCTGAAAGTTAGTGCACATTGGGTGCCAAGACAGCTTTCCGCTTTTGACCGGCAGAGAAGAGTTCAAGTCTGCACTGAGTTGAAGGATCGTTTTGGCAGGGAAGGCCAGAATTTTCTGAATCGCTTCATTACGTGTGATGAAACCTGGGTGCATCATTTCACTCCGGAATCAAAATGACCATCCATGCAGTGGAAGCATACGGACTCACCACCACCCAAAAAATTTCGGAAAATTGTGTCTGCTGGGAAAGTGATGGCGAGTGTTTTCTGAGACAAATGTGGCATTATTCACGTGGATTTTCTACCCCGTAGTGCCACTATCAACAGTGAAGAGTACTGTCACATTCTAAGTGATGTGCATAACCATCTGCGGAAAAAATGGCCTGGTTTGATAAGAAAAGGCGTCCTGTTTCTACAGGATAACGCACGACCACATACCGCTCACCGCACTACGTGCAAATTACAGCAACTCGGGTGGGAGGTATTGCCACATCCCCCTTACAGCCCAGACCTCACTCCGAGCAACTTCCACCTGTTTGGACCCCTGAAAGAGTTCCTGGGAGGTCAGCATTTTAGCACTGATGACGAAGTGAAGCAGGCTGTCCTACGATGGTTCAGGAGTACTGACATATCTTTCTACGCTAAAGCTTTTCAAGCATTAATTAAACGCTGGGATAAGTGTATAAATGTTGCAGGATATTATATCGAAAAATAAATGGCAATTTCACTCCTACAAATTTGTTCTTTTAGTTTGTACAAACAAAAGTCCCGGTTTGACTTGAACGACCCTTGTAGATAAAGCGCACACATATTTTAAGCCTATATTTACAGACAAGACTACCATTACTGATTTTGCATTAAATAATTTATTTATAATTATAACATAAAGTGTTATATATCTAAATACAGAGAAATGGAACCCCTTTGACATGCACTTAACTGAATTGTTCATTAGTTTTAAACATGCATGCAACATATGGAGTAATGAATGCAGAAACATTTTAAAATATAAAAAATTGAAAAACAAATTGTACCTATCAATATGTGTAATTAATTCTGGTAAACTTCAACTCCTAAACTTACTTTCATTTTAATGTACATCCATTTTCACATAATGTAGGAAAGTTGCAGTTGTTTCTGAGTACAAATAAAGTTTTTATCACAGTTTGAATTTTTTCGGTATATTTAGATAAAGCGCACACATATTTTAAGCCTATATTTACAGACATGACTACCGTTACTGATTTTGCATTAAATAATTTATTTATAATGATAACATGAAGTGTTATATATCTAAATATAGAGAAATGAAACCCCTTTGACATGCACCTAACTGAATAATTCAATGGCTTTAAAAATGCATGCAGCATATACAGTAATGAATGCAGAAAAATTTAAAAATATAAAACATTTGGAAAAAAATTGTACTTACCCACAAAAATAATCCAATTTGGAAACCTGGATTTCCTAGAACCACTTTCATCCAATTATATGGAACACAGACAAGTTTCAGTTGTTTTGAATAATAAATAAAAATGTTTCCTTTTGAAATGTTCAGGACATTATTGAAAAATCATGAAAAAACTTTTTCAACCACTTTCTTGTTCTTCTGCTAAATGTGCCATATGTTACAATGCTTTGGTCCACTCTGTCACATCCATTCATGCGTTGATTGTAATCATCCATCATCAGTGGTTTATTTTTTGTTTCACCAAAGCGATTGGTGATGTCCTTGCTTTCCACTGTTGCGCAGCTTGAAACAAGAATGCATGGTTTTTTTTTGCTTTTTTGTCCCTAAACATTACACATAAAGATCTTTTTTCTTGCTCCATATACCATTTAATTTCCATATGCATTAGCTGTGTAGTTTTCAGCTCTTGTGTGAAGTTCTTTCGATTAACGTTGACAGTCCCAATGAAATAATGACTCCTATTATTCAGATACTGAAGCAACGGCACACTTGTGTAATATCGATCAGCATAGATGTGATGACCTTTTCCACATGGTTGTAGCAAAGTGTCAAAAACTTTGATGGCTTGCTGGCTATTTACATCAATATCTGCACTGTAAGAAGTATTGGCCCCAAAGTATATCCACAAATTTACTACATACCCAGTGCTACTGTCACAAAGACCGAATGTCTTCACATGATATTTTTTGGGTTTAGAGGCATTGAACATTTTGTGAGCCCATCTGCCTTTCCACCCAATTACCATTTCATCCAAAGACAGCTCCTTGTAAGGGTAAAATGCTTCCTGGAATCTAGATAACGTTTTCTGTAGAAATGGTTCAATCTTTGCTTTACCTTGTGCATCTACATTACTCACATGAAACATCGTGTGATATAACATCTGAAACCTATCCCGTGTAAACTTCTGTCTGTACCAGGGAGTTTGCATAAAGCCTTCATTAGACCAGTAATCACTAATGGCTGGTTTTTTTATGATCCCCATTGCCATTCTTCTTTCTTCTTCTTCCGTCCTTAGCCAAAGACCGACCAAGCAGTCAGAGGCCATCACGCCTTGTGGCGTCTTAAGGGCAACAGCAGATTGATTTTCTCTTGCCATTATCACACCAAAAAACTTGTCCAGTTTTGATAGACAGATCTTTTTGTCGCCGTTTCTGATTTTGGCTGACAGAGTAGCTCCGCATATTCATTGATAGAAACAGTAAGCTCATCTATAATCTCATTAGTTAAAAGAGCTTTGAGACAATAAAATGCAGAAGAATCATCAGGTATAATATTTGGATTCACACCTGTAATCCTAGCATGAAGAGGTACAAAGCGGAAAGCATTTAGTGTTGAGCCAGCATCAACTTCATTCCACCTAATTTCCTCATTCATTGTACTTGTATTACCATCAGTACTTGTGGATTCTGCTTCTTTATGGGTTGATCTAGATGTAGGCCTATCTTCTTTTAATCTTTTCTTCATGGGAGCTTTACCTTTTCCTTGTTGTCTTTTCACTGGCCTGGCATTTCTAGTACTAGTACTACTGACAGAACCAGCTAGGGGAAACACCCCCTTCTCATCTGATTCAGTGTTTTGATTACATATATCTTCGCTGGGCAAAATATATTCTGAATCTGAACTTTCATCGTCACTCGATAACTGATCATCCTCATGTTCAATCCAAGAAGAAATAAGTCGTGCTGCTTGCACCGCCGATAACCTTTGCTTACAATTGTTTGAAGATGAAGCCATTTTGGTTAGAAAAAATTAGTTTACAGTCAACAGCCGAACAAAGTGACTAAAAATCTAACGTAATAACGAATATAAATACACCACGATGAAAATGTAAACAGATTAAATATAGGAAGTGACTTTATAAATGTTGGATTGGATAAAACATCAACAATTTTTCATTAAACTTTGCCGAAAGAGACTTCACGTCTGTCGCCACTTCACGGGGCGAGCCGTATATTTGGTACCAAATAGGCACCACTTCACGGGGCGAGCCGGATACTAAGAGTTAAGGCTTCTTATAAATTATTGTTCAGTACAGCTGTAGTACTTCTTAGAATGTATAAGGTAACTAAAATACAACAGTAGAGCAACGGTAGATTATACCAAGTAAAGAGAAGGAATAGTTTTACAAGTTTGAGTGAATAAAAAAAATCATGTGTGGCAACAACATAGACCTTCATCAAGGCAAAACAAGCACAAAAGTAACAGAATTGTTTGAAAAAAAAAAGTCATTTGCAGATATAGAAAGAAGTTCATTCTTAAAATATGTTTGATTATTGTTCATTATATTTTGTTTATGTTTGAGGAGACTTTATTGACTGCTGTAATGGCTTTCGTGTTCTTGTGATTCTGAAGACTGATCTATCTGTTTATTTTATTTATACATAATCATAGCCATCGTTTGGGAGCTAACAATTTTAATGGATTTAGTAACAGTGAAATTTTCTCACAGATGGTCCTCTGAAGGTTTACCACCTGATGAGTTGTCTGTTCAAAATGGTATACTGACCATGAGAGCCAGTCGGTTTCCTTTATGCATTGACCCTCAGCAGCAGGCCTTAAACTGGATCAAGAAGAAGGAAGAAAAACATAACCTCAAGGTGTGTTTACTGAAGGCCTATGCTCCTTGGGGAACTAAAGGGTATTGTTTGTTTGTGGTGATTATTGGTGTAATGTGGTAGTGGGTGTTTGTAGATGTCATGATGGTCATAATCATCTCACACTTTCCTTTTTGCTCCTTATAGAGCATAAAGCACAACGGGCTGATCACCCGTTTGCCAGTCACTTCGATTACGGAAACAACAGCAAATGGGTTGATTTGCCGTTGCCCTAAAGACGCCACTAGGCGTGATGGGAAACAATGGCAAAGAAAACCTATCTGCTGTTGCCCTAAGACGCCACTAGGCGTAATGGCCACTGACTAAGGACGGAAGAAGAAGAAGAAGAGCATAAAGCCACTTGCAGCTGGTACACTTTGTTATGTTTATGTTAGAAATTATGAAGCTTAAATATTAAGTAATAAGTGATTTGTGTGCGAGGCTGACAACCTTATCGTGTAAAACAAGTGAGCACAGAAGTCACCACTACAAGAGTACATGAATGCTTTGGTGCAGGCTTTCTGCAAGGGTCCAGTTGCAATGGTGACTGCATGCTCCATTAGAAGTACATAAGGTGATGGTGAATAAATTATTCCTTTTTTTTTTAATTCTTAGATAGAGATAATTAAATTTCTCTGTAATCCTTCAGTTTTGTTTGATAACTAAACAGTTATTAGTAATGTGGAATAAAACAGATTGACTGTTCCACTTTGTATTCACATCATTCTCAGCTGACTGTGGTCATTACTAGGCACTATCAGAGTTCTTCCTCTCTCTATGAAGAATTACCAGCATGACAGATGCTTTCTTCTACCTATAGCAAATATGTTTTAAAGATGGAACTCTAGCATAGAATTGTAGATCAGTTTCTGTGTTCCATTGAATGAATGCAATTTTTTTTATTCAGTGCTGCACATTTAATGACGAGGACTTTTTGAAGCAACTGGAGATGTCCATCAAATACGGCTTCCCATTCTTGTTTACGGATGTGGATGAGTACATAGACCCTGTTATTGATAACGTGCTGGAGAAGAATATTAAAGGTACAAAGTCACTCATTTTTAATCTCATGAAATGTGTCTTAAACACATTAACCTTTAGCACGCTGCATTCTTTGGCGAAAATTTTCGCCTGCAGCTGCATTCTTTTTCACAGCGTCCCGTTTCTATAGTAAAAAAAGGTAAAGGAACCCGTTACACGCCCATTGAGGCATATTGGGAATATGGTGTTAGGCCCATATTATCTTGACCGTCGGCACACGAGGGGTGATGTGGTCGGCATCACGCCGGCCGCCTTAACCTTCCCAGAGTAGCTCTGGTACCCATTTGGGGCTGGGTCGACCCAGGAGCCGTTTGTGGCCTAAAAATTTTCCGCCTCATCTGGGGATCGAACCATAGACCACTGCGCTAGGAAGCCAGTGCACTAACCACTATGCTACCGCGGCTCCGTTTCTATAGTGGGTGACCCTTAATGTCTATAGTTTTTGTGTTTCTTGGTCAATTGCTATCATTTTTGGAATTTATATAAATAAATGAATGGTGAATCTGATGATATAAAATTTGTTTGTGTACATATTAGATGTGATAGGAAGAGAGGAAAGGAAAGATGAAAAAAACGAAAAAAAAATTTAAAATAATAAAAAAATATTTTTTTTTAATTTTAAAATTAAAAAAAAAAATTTTTTTAAATAACCAGCAAACGAAGGGTCCATATCCCTTGCATCTCAATGAAAGTCATTTGACCAATAGACCAATACAAATCAAATGACGATCTTTTCGTTACACCCATCATCAGTAGCAAAGCAACAAACGCTCTCGTCAGCTGTGACATTCGGCCGAAATTCTAAATCTTTCCGATATTCCTAGTCCTAACCCCTAACATTATACATACTTGAAAGGCCATTTTACTTTCGTTTCCATCTCAGCCATCAAACATATTCTGAGAAACGATATCAGCGCTTATAAAGACAAAAATCTTATCCCCACCGCATGGCGTCAGAATCCAATAAAATTAGAGCAAAATGGCTGCATGTTGATGCCGATTCATTTCGATTTAAAAAATTTACAAAAAATAAATGCGGATACACCCATCGCTTTTTTAAGATCGGAAACGGAAGCTAGCTCTCTTGAAAATAACATTAGAACTTAACATCCGGGGCTGAAATCACGTGTACACAAGTGCTCATGCTAGAAACGATGAAATCCGTAAGGCGACACACGGTGCCTCCAGCTGTCAGAACAATGTTTTTTTTGGCGACACATGTCGCCCGCAGCGTGCTAACAAATTGGAAAACATGCTGTGGCGTAATTAAATTTCGCTCCCATTTTTACACTGTAGGAGTATGCACAAATTAAGCTGTAGTTTTCGTAATTGCTTATGGATTTTTATGAATTATACGTCATTGTAAAGATAAATGAATGTACTAATTATTTCCTGTGCCTTTTGTAACTCTAATTGAGGTCTTTGCTATTTTACGGCCCTCCGATGGCCGTGTACTTGCAATATTTTCACTATCATCACTGCTTGCACTCCACTACTATCAAAATGGCTATTTCAATCAATGTGCACACCGCTTTCACTCTTGTCCTCGTTGCTAGATCTATCAGTCAATTGTCGAAACAAATTTCTAGCTTGTTCAGCCGTTATTGGAGATGTACAAGCATTTTTTTATGGTCCTGTGACTAGTTGCCATGGTAAACAGTTGTACACGATTTGGTAACTAACTCAAAACGTTGAAAAATATGAACATAATATCACTTTTCCAGTGTTCTACAACAACCATGCTTTGGGAATTTGTTTTCCAGTGGCAGCTTAAAATCTCGAACCAGATCAGAATGAGTTTCAGTACATTTTTCATTCGTTATATTACTAAACATAGATTGTTTATGAGCGGCTTGCAGTCCAAATGATGGGATTTCATAAGCCGGTCCCACCGGCTCGTGGTAGTTAATGTGTTAAACCAACTTTCCACACTTCAATAATACAGTTTTGAGATATTTTGTAGGATGCCATAGGAATATCTAGTGTTTGACAAAGTGTTTGAGAGTGGAGAACATCAGAAATGGAACTGTCATGGAATTTCTTGTGTCTGTAGTGGATATCTGTAGGGAATATCCATTAAGTGTGAAATCTGAATTAACAAAGACTATCCTGTCAGCAGAAGCCTAGTTGGATGTGAATGATGAGTCACACTTTGACTATCTGGTCTTGGCTCTATTATCCAACAGTTTGCAATACACTGATGAACCATTTGGAGGCGTTGACTAGATTTTATGTGATATAATCATACTTGACAGAGAAATAAAATGTGATGCAAGCTATTAGTGTAGCCTAAAAATGGGTACTGCTGTAAAAAGTTATGGCTAATACTAGCAGTCTTTTGTTATTGTGAAATTTATCACACTTGAAGAAATTCCATTCATTTTCATTTACTTTCTTCTCACTTGTTTACTCTTCATTTCATTCATTTGCTACAGTCTTTCTCAATGCCTCCTTCTCTCTCTCCACAACCTCATTTGTACTCTAATTCATTTAGTTTCATTTCTTGTTGCCAGTTCTTATAGCAGGAGGCAGTATCATAATTATCAATCACCTCTTTGTCTTTGACCACTTATCCGATTACTGGATGGAAATCTCCATTGCCGGGGCCATATGATAGTAAAGGTAGTGTCATTTGACTACTCTGGTTTTTTTTCTACAACTGATACATTTTCTTGGCATAAATCTGCGAAACAGAATTCTTGATGAAAAGTTGTCTCATCTTTAAAAATCCATAAATTTCAATTTATAAATATAAAAATGAATGAGAAGAATTGCAGTTAGGAACTTCCAAAGAACTGCATAACTGTACTGATATAATTTTGTCCAAGTCAGATTTTACACTCTTTATTTTCGCATTATCTCTCTCAATAAAAATATCATCATATGATGTATCTTGATGGGAACAAGTGAAAGTCTGTAACCAGAGTTTTGTTTTAAATCAGTTGGTTTTCAACCAGTAGATAAAATGTCATTATACTCTCATTGTACCACGTGACGTCAATATTGTCACGAGCCTCTTTTTGTATAAAAGATAAAGTTGCTGTCTGTTTCTTTTCATGCGATGATGTCGCTACATAGTTTTTTATGCCATATAAACAGTTTCTTTTTAAATTTATATTATACTTTTGTAGTACTGTCTTATTAAGAGTCCCAATAATAATTGTCACAGACATGGAATCACTAACTCAGCACAATCTTCTCTTTTACATGCGCCTTAAGTTCTAGCGAGAATATACTTATTCACGTTCTAAGGAACTAAACTATCTCAAGAATGAATTTTCATCTTTCTCGTTTTACATACATGGCTATGCACGACTTCAGGAAAGGTAAACTTAGTCATAGTGTAATTTTCTTGACTAGATTTTGCATAGGCTGCCATGGCGTAGGGAGACGCCTTTAGTTTCTATACTGATTCTGAAGAGAGCTGCAAATTAAGATCCTTCCCTTTTGCGTCATCTCGACAACTGAACTTTTCAAGAACACTCGTTCCAATAGTTTTACTAGTAATTAATACTCACACCATCATCCCTAAGAAACATGAACTCTGTCATTTCCGGTATTAATTTCTCTTCTGGCCTACTTCATTGAGGTTATTCCATGATGTCATTTAGAAAAACCCGCTAAAAATAGCACAATACATATGTCTGCTATGACTTTCTTTATAATTTCTATCTCTTGTTTTGTACTGTTACTGGTCTCTTCATATAATTTATAATCTTTTCATCTCTCTATGCAAGTCCATTTCGTTTGAGTTCCTTTACAGTCATTCAGAACATTTGAGGTTTTCCATCTACATAAATTTAACAAACGCAGTTTTTTATCTCTTCCTCCTTGTTATTTCACTTCTGTTCTAATTCAGTCTTCATCGTCTGCAGTTTTCATCATTTACTTCATGACATTCATTTTCCACCCCTTCCCCAGCTTTACTTCTTATACCTTGCTCCTCATCTTCAACAACACTTCCTCATTCTGCACCCCAACATTTGCCTTTCACTTCAGCTTTGATTTTCTACGTCACTTACTCATCCTGCACCTCACCTTTTGCCTTTCACTTCAGCTTTGATTTTCTCCACTCCCTGTACTTCACCTCTTGCCTTTCACCAGCTTTGATTGTCTACATCACTTCCTCATCCTGTACGTCACCTCTTGCCTTTCAATTCACTTTGATTGTCAACAGTACACTTGATCACTATCTGTGCAATCATAACCATAGCACTAACAATCACTAGGATCACAAGGTCGTGAAGTTGTCCTTCTGGGTGACAAGGAGGTGGACTATGACAAGAACTTCAGGCTGTACCTCAACACCAAACTGTCCAACCCCAAATTTGGGCCTAATGTGTTTGGCAAAGCTATGGTCATCAACTACACCGTCACCCTCATGGTGAGGCAACAGTCTCCCAGTTTTGTTATTGCTGCAGTCACTGTTGTTGTGATAGTATTATATATGCTATGTATGATCCACCTTTTTCTCTCCTTCTTATTGTACTGATTTTTTCTTAAAGATTTATCAGCAGTTATCTCTTCACATTCTTTAATTTTTTTTCATTTCCTGGATTGATCATCACACCATCTATCTTCTAGTCCTTTTGGTGGATCTTACCTTTTTTCTGTTCCTTATATACATGAGGAATGCTAAAGGAAGAATACTAACAATAATTACAGAGTAACACAATCCGGAAACAAGATTCTGAAGAGGTTTTAAATAGCCTTCAGTCATATACAATTTACGTTCCAGCAGCTAAAAGTTTGTTGTGGTCATACATGATGCATAATAAAACTACCTGTTCAGCAGCTAAAGACAATGAAAACATCAGAACCAGATGGAGAATCGCCACATATGTACTCAGATACAGATAAGGTAACAAAGGTTTTTTTATAACATCACAAAAGAAGAAAAAAAAACTGAAAGGTTGACTTACTGTGAAAAAAATGAAGTTGGAACGTACGTGCAGTTGGAAAAGCTAATTTATGAGTCGCATTTTCATAAGGATCAGAGGAAACCCTAGGCGCTTAAAAGCTCATATTCAGTTAATTATCCATAACAGATGGCTTATAATAGACTAGGAAAAAACTCATATGTAGGCCAAGTGAAATTCTGTATGGACCACGGTGAAGCAGATATTGTTATGGAGTGCACCTCTTCTGGTCAGTGCTGATCTTGAGAGTTATTTTGACAGTATTATTTTTTTTCTCAGCGTGCCAATGAACAGTACTGTATATGTATGTCAAATATAGTATTTGCTTCAGTATGTTTGTGTCTTGTATTTGCTACAGTATGTTCATATATTGTACTTGCTCAATGTGTGGGTTTAAATTCCTTCCATATGTTGTAGCTTCCAAATGTTGTAGCTTCCATATGTTGTAGCTTCCATATGTTGTATTCCTCCTATTATATTGTGGAGGGGCTTTTTTTCTTTTTGATTATAATATTTCTTAAGTGTTGTGAGACTTGTCTGGAGTTTTTATATGAAGTGGCGTTAGTTTTAAAACATGACCAAGTGTCCAAACATACAATTAACACTCTTCGGACCGGAAATTTAAAAAATCGTTCTGAACGTAACGATGACTTTTGAAGTAAAAAAAGCACATTTATTTTTTAATTTTAACTTAAAATTAATGTTTTATGTTAAGAATACATATTAATAATTATATCTGTGCTAAAAATATACAGCTTTCACTAATTTTGACTTTGAAATTACACACGGAAAAACGTAAACACTGCATTTGTCCGTCCGCCATTTTGGCTATTTTACGAACAACTCGTCTTAATACAACGTAAACAACATGCAGTCTGATAGTGACTACAACGCATCTAGTGATGTAGATTCCTGTTCTGATGATAATTCAGAGAACTTGGAAACATCTGATGAGTCGGATGGTGAAAATACGGCTCTAAACAACTCAAATTACCAGCCGTACAATCAAAGGTAATGTTACTTCGTTACCGAAATGATAACAGCTGATTTTGAATAGTGGTACAACAGTTGTTTTAGTGGCCTATTATAATCAGTATAGCTGCTTTCTGTTTGTTTTTGAATAAAAAGAAACAAATATTTCACCATTCAAACAGTTAACAAAGAACTCATGGCACTAGGAAAGAAATATAAAGGTGGTCGGACATAAACTGTGACACAGTTGATTTTTCTGACCTCATTTGCTCTTTGTCTGTGCTTTTTAAAATTATTATTTACATCATATGACTTTATGATTGACAGTATTCCTTTGTACAGTAAAATTTAATGTGTGTCAATTTTCCTGTGTGCACTAAACTGTAACTTTGAATTCTATTGCTGATCTGTAAAAATTAATTTTAAATTGTTCTTCTTGCAGGTGTTTTGGTTATGATGCCCATGATGAAGGCCCACCTTCCAAGCCTCCACACTTTTTGCCTGAGAGGATTGCTGGTCTACAGCTATCAGAAGTAAGGACTAGAGAAAATACAAAGCAGTTTTTGAAGTCCATTGACTTCTTCAAACTGTATTTCACTGCTGACATTGTTGGTTACCTGTGTCAATTTACAAATGAAAATGCAGAGCAGCATGGACCTAACAAGCCTACTGTCTTTACTGGATGGTATGATGTTACTCCAGAGGAGTTTTATCGCTATTGTGCGTTACTAATGTATGCTGGTCTTGTACCGGCCCCAAGTATTGATCGTCTCTGGCCTCTAAAAAGTACAATGTTTTGAGAAAGACCAATAACTATTGGAAAAACTCTTTTTTTTCACTTTCTGAATATTGCTAAGGTAAATGCTTACATTTTATTCCAAGACTGGCAGAAAAAAACACCTAGATGTAGAATAACAGAAAAGAGCAGCTAGATATGGCCAGCTAGATTTTACAAACTAATCAGGGAATTGGAAAACATGGGTTTGTATGATAATGTACCACTCGCTTCAAAGCCACCAGTTTTTTTCTCGGCATGCCATGAACCCAGAGTTTACAAAGACAAAAAAAATTGTAAGCTTTGCTATCAAACTAAAGATTGAAAGTAAAACTGAAGTTAAATATAAATTTTGTGATACTTCTTTATGTTTTCATACAGGTAGGAATACCACAAGCTTTAGTAGTAAATATATAAAGATGTGTTGAGTCTTTATTATGTCACCCTCATAACTGATTTTACTGATGTGTTAGTGATCATACAGCATTACACTAGAAAGATGTCTACTGAAGTTATATCTCATTATTTTAACTAACTTGTTGCAGCTACTTATAATAACTGTCATGTAATCAGTGAAAGATATTTTTTGAATATTTAAAAAAAAAATTCCAGTTACATAACATTTTAAAAATATGCATCATTTTATTATTTAATGTTTTGCAAATGTAATGTATGATGCAGAAATGGTCACACTGCAATAAAATATGACTGTTGTTAATTGTTCTGATAATACTTTATTTTTTTCTTCTTTGTGAAATATCATGTTTATAATTTTTGTGTATTTTTCCTGTTGACTTTCCTTCAATTTTTTAAAACTCACATCAATATTAATTTTTAAAATATTAATTTTATATCTAAATATGGTAGTCTGTTCAATTACAAACAATTTGATGTATAACACTCTTGGGTAGACTTCAAATTATAATGTGTCAAGGAACATTAGAAGTCAGATATGTCAGAGTATGAGAAAATGATACAAAATATCAGGTCTGAAGAGAGTTAACAAAGTACATTCCTCAAGACTATAACTACTGTGTTGACAATCGGATACAGTTTTATTCAGACAAATGTCATAATATGAACAACTCCATAGAATTTATAGCATATTAGTTTTCCATACACTAAAGTTCATAGTTCATTTGTAATGCATACAGGCATCATACATCAACCTAACTCTATAGGTAGCCAAATCCTTATGCTTTGCAAAATCTTTAAGATACTTTAATGTACTTACATCTTAGGTCATCACTGCCTATAATGCTGAATAGAGTGTACACATCTCATGGCTGAACAAGCCAAATATAATAGAATTAACACACACTTCTCTGAGTACTACTAATACACATCTAAAATGCCGCCAAGGCATACACAGGGATTAATAACTTCAATGGACACAGCCACATATATCAGTGGTCAAAAACCACACCACCACGTGGACAAAGAAAGCCACACTTAGAAAAACACTTTCTCTTGCCATAATGGCGGAATGCAGACTACACTTATTACCAAGGATACTCCCATTTATTGTGGTAACTTTTTATTCTGGTAACTATTTAGTACTGGTCCAAGGACCACCTATTTGCGAAACATGTATTTATAGGATTTTACTTGACGATTTTGAATTACTGCATTGAAGCTATTTACACAGCAGAAACATTTAGAACGATTAAAAAATGCGAAAAAGAAAATCCAATCATTTTGAACCCTCAGTGCCGGTATTTCAGCTTCTTCAGCTATTCCTAATCCTCGCAGTACCAGTGAGTTTACATTAAAGGATTTTCACACGTACCTGAATTTCCATAAACAGGCTATAAAGCTGTGCTACCGTTGGGGGGTGTTTAGTACCTGACTGGATGGGCTAGATGGTAATGTCTGAATAGATAAATAGCCATTTGCTTCAGTAGTAGTTCGTTCTTTCTTGAAAGGAAAATTAGTGGAACATACGCTTTGTGTTAGTAAAATAGTGAAGATGTCTAAAAGGGAAAGAAGCTGTGCTGGTGTAGACAGACTTTATAATTTAGAGGAAGCCAGAAATATGTTGTTAGATAGTGACAGCACCAGCAGTGAAAGTTTGTTGAGTGATGATGAAATTATTTTCCCTTTAGTGTTAGCTTCCTATACGGTGACCTGCTGTAACTGGCTCTATGCTCCCTTGGGAGCCACTGCAACATCTGATCCCCTGGCATGAAGCCCACACCAAGCTCTATGCTCCCTAGGGAGCCACTACAACATCTGATCCCCTGGCATGAAGCCTACACCAAGCTCTATGCTCCCTAGGGAGCCACTACAACATCTGATCCCCTGGCATGAAGCCTACACCAAGCTCTGTGCTCCCTGAGGGGGGCCTCTACAACATCTGATCCCCTGGCATGAAGCCTACACCAAGCTTTATGCTCCCCAGGGAGCCACTACAACATCTGATCCCCTGGCATGAAGCCTACACCAAGCTCTATGCTCCCTAGGGAGCCACTACAACATCTGATCCCCTGGCATGAAGCCTACACCAAGCTTTATGCTCCCTAGGGAGCCACTACAACATCTGGTCCCCTGGCATGAAGCCTACACCAAGCTCTATGCTCCCGAAGGAGCCACTACAACATCTGATCCCCTGGCATGAAGCCTACACCAAACATTGACACGTTCTTGCAGCAGTGATATCTGTAGCAATTTGTTTGACTAGAACGGGTTGCCAGCTTCATGCATAACCTCATGTTATTGGCCTTGTACGACATAACCTCATGTTATTGGCCTTGTACGACATAACCTCATGTTATTGGCCTTGTACGACTTGACCTCATGTTATTGGCCTTGTACGACATAACCTCATGTTATTGGCCTTGTACGACATAACCTCATGTTATTGGCCTTGTACGACATAACCTCATGTTATTGGCCTTGTACGACATAACCTCATGTTATTGGCCTTGTATGACATAACCTCATGTTATTGGCCTTGTACGACATAACCTCATGTTATTGGCCTTGTATGACATACCTGAGGGAGAGCAGTAATCCAGATATTTATTTGTCTCACCAGAGATCCCCAAGAACCACACGGGACAATATGTAGAACGGTGACTAGTAAATATTCAACCATTTTAAACAGCGGCCATATTTGTTGTTCTCATGGAGGAACAAAATTTGAGACCACTCTGTGAACTCTGGGCATTCAGAACTCCTGTTTCATTTGAGGCCGTAATTTGACAAAAGCAGAACCGGAAAAATTTCCTTTCATTGAGACGGATTTTACCTAAATTATTATAAGGCTATTTTGCCCAGCATCTTCAGCCCAGTTAGCAGAAATGTGACTAGTAAATATTCAAATATTTCATTCGCCGATATTTGCTGTTCTCATGGGGTGACAAAATTTGATACCATTCTGTGAACTCTGGGCATTCAGAACTCTTGTTTCATTTGAACCTGTAACCTCACAACAGCAGAAAGGGGAAATGTGCCTTTTATCGCGACAGATTTTACCTAAATTGTTTTATAAGGCTTTAGCAGAGCAGTTACTAGTAAATATTGAAACAGTTAGGAATACATTCGCGGAAGCAAAATTCAAAACCACACCGTGAACTCTTTTCTGGTTGGAAAATGAAATAACAATAGCCTAGCGATTTGATTTGTTGCGTTAGCGGTTTGATCGCTTTGCGTTCCCTCTCTGACATGGTCCATGACATTTAATTGCAATTTACCCTCGCGCTGGTGACAAACCATTAACATGTCATAATGGCACCGCGGTTTTTATGATTATGTCTAGGAACGTCGGGGAGAGGTTTTGGGTGAAACTTCAGTGTCGGGCTCAAAGGGTTAAACAGATCTCAAGAAGAGTCATGAAAATTTGGTGGCAGGAGGGTTCAGAATTGAAGACTTTTCAGACAGAACCACAGAAGCATCTATTAAGCAGTAAATTTGAACATATGCAGAGATAAATAATCTTTGTTTACATCTGTATCATGAAATCCTGCATGGAAAACAGGAAGAGGTAGTATGACAGAACTGTAGAATTGATGATATGGATGGCATCAAAGAGATTCATGAGTCATGATTGATTGGTTGATATATTGTACTATATCTTATCTTTTTTTTTTCTTTTAGTTTATATTTATTGAACTGCAGTTTTTGGGGTACACCATTCTTTGAGTTTTTCAAATAAAATACTGCAGACAAAAGTGATGAATAAATCCATAAAAGTGGACTTTTTTTTATTCACAGCCATATATTGTTGGTTGAAAAAAGATGTAGATCAAGAGGTGTGCAGAGTTGGATATTTGAGGCAAACTCCAGAATGAAATCTAAATGTGTGAAGAGATATCACAGGGCTGGATTGGATGCAGAGTTATTGTCTCATCCTTATGCACCACCTGTCATGATAAGGATATATGGTGATGCTGATGAAGTAGAAGAAGCAGCAGTTGTAGTAATAGTTTGAAATGTGTAGAAATTTAAAAAATGTAGCCATTTGTAATAAACCTTGTGTTGCTTTCATTGGTAGTGATGTAATTGTTGTTCTGAATGTGAAATGAGGTAATTGAAAAGACTGCGAAATAATCGTATGATTGATTGCCATGCGTATATTATTGTCCTCATCAAGCTTATATAACCACTTAACACAAGGGGTTTCTTTGGGTACTTGGTTTCAGGGCTTAGAAGACCAGTTGCTGAGTGTAATAGTTGGATATGAGAAGAGGGAGCTGGAAGAACAGAGGGAAAGTCTAATCCAAGAAACAAGGTCAGAAAGTATGATAGAGAATGTAAGCAGAAGGCAGTTTTAAATTTAATTCATGTTTGAAGAAAAAATAGCAAGTGGACAAATACAAAAGCAGTTAGGTGGTCATGTAATTAGTAATTGTCAGTTTTTGACATATAAAATGATACATTTTTTAAAAGTCGTGGTCTAAAAGTCTCAAATGGAATAGAACAACAGTAATGTGGTCAGATAGTCATACTGTCTAGATGAGACAAAGAGGAGTTATCTCCGCCACACTCTTCATCATTTATGTAAATGAAATTGCAGAGAAACTGTCTAGGCATATGTCCAGGGCTCTCCATGCTGACTATTTTGTTGCCTGGTGTGCCACAGAACACTTTCCTGCTGCAAAGTTCAGGATGCAGGCAGCACTAAATACCATTGGAAAATGGGCATCTGACTGGGGAGTACAGATTAACCTCTTCAAGACAGTAGATACCTGCTTCTCACTGTCAAATCTCCAAGAAATGGTCAAACTGCAAATAAATGGAAGTGAACTTCCATATGAGGAAAACCCAACATACCTTGGAGTCAAGTTGGATAAGAGACTCACCTGGAAGCCACACCTAAAAGCAATAGAACACAGAGCAACAAGGAAGCTCTCCGTTATGAAGAAATTGGCCAGCACAGGTTGGGGGGCAAATTCCAGCATACTTAAAAAATTCTATACAGGCACCGTCGAGCCTGTACTTGAATATGGAATGTCAGCCTTGGCCACCATCAAAAACAAACAGAACGTCTAGCAAAATTGCAAAATGCAGGACTTAGACTAATCACTGGAGGGATGAAGACCACTCCAATCCAGGCAATGGAGAGATACACCATACCTGTCAACCTCCTGAGACAAAAACCTGTACGCCGGACCATTAAAAATCTTACAAACACCCCAAAAACCGTACAAAAATATATTAAAGGCGATACAGTTTTAAAAAGACAAATGACATATACTAATTAATTTAACATTTGAAATAGGACGATATAAAACAAACTAATAAAGTCTCATGCTGTTCTTTATATGTATTAGAAATACTGCAAGTGATAATCATTTAAAATGGGTGTTATATCTCTAAGTTATCACAGCCTTCATAACATGGTGATGTTTGTGTTAGTTTTGTAAAATGCACCACACAATCAATAACTTTATAACAGAAGTCAGATTATAACAGTGGTGATGATGATGATATATATATATCATCATCACCACCACTGTTATAATCTTACTTCTGATATATATATATATATATATATATATTTAAAATGTAATAAAAATGAAGACAAAATACTACCACGTTTAACTCTTAATATCCGACCGGCTTATTAGGTAGGCCAACGATCGATCCTCATTTTACGGCTGACCTACCTAATAGGTATTTTTGCACTCATTACTGCATATGTTGCATGCATGTTTAACACCACTTAACAATTAAGTTAAATGCATATCATAGATGTTTCATTTCTCCACATTTTGATATATAACACTTTATGTTATCATTATAAATAAATTATTTAATGCAAAATCAGTAAAGTCTAAAAATGTACTCTCTGAAATCAGCTCGTAAAAATGCGGTTTTTGAGCACGTACACTAAGAGTTAAAAGCAAAAATATCCTAGTAGTTGTAAATTGATGTGCTCTGAGAATGCACTGCCCTACCATTATTCCAATGAAAAAAAAACGATCATTATTATGCTAGTTTTAAATTAGGATTTCATCCCTTGCATAAAATACTATGACTACTACCACGACCTCTGACCCTATCTACGAACTTTCGTTTCTCTGAATTCTTTTTTTAGGCCATGCCAAACAGATGGCCTGCTGTCCTTCATTTCAACCAAATTTAGAGATGCAGTAAAAAAAAAGGGAAAGGGTCGAGGATGTGAAGGGTTAGGTTTAAGAATCATAAACCTAACCTTATACCCTAACTATAATTCTTATGCTATCGACGTATTTCAACAGCATCGAAGAACTCGTGCCACTGTGCTTTATTTCCACCAAAAAGTACACATTTCTCACCGTTTCGCTCAGGGAAAAAACCCCCGGAAAATCGTATTTATAGCTTTTTCATGCGTAATAATGTGCACAAACACCCTGACCGTGCTAATATAATAATAAAAAATGAATTAGTTCATTAAAAAAACAACTGCAGTAATAACATACAATAATCGCACACATGCCCCTGCGTAATCAACTTTGCTGACTAATTTAACCAATTTACTGTATGGATTTACTATAGAAACAGAAAAGTTTACACAAACAAACTTTTTTTTCTAGTTATGTAGGGCCTACACAGAATATTATGACATTAATTTATTGAAAATATTTAAAAGGTCAAATATAACTTGAAAGATTAAGAGAAGGATTAAAAAATACAAGGATGCAAAGCAAACAGCTAACAGCTAAAAATATTTAACCAAATTAAGAACAGAATATCAAATCTAGGAAGAAAAAAAACGTGCTACCAAAATTTTACAAAATTATTATTAAAAAGTTGGTAGACCCGTGATAATAGATCGCCACTTTATTGAAAAATAAAACAGCGAATCTCGACCACTGGAATAAAGTAGGCCTACTGTATGAATTTACTCTAGAAACAGAAAAGTTTACGCAAAAAAACTTTTTTTTTCCAAGTTATGTACACAGAATATTATGACATTAATTTATCGGAAATATATTCAAGGGGAAGATATAACTGGAAAGATTACGAGAGCGATTAAAACGCAACAAAGCAAAACAACAGCAATATGTAACAAAGTTATAAGTACAATATCAAGTACTTAGCCTTTTTAAAAATGGCATCCAGGGATGGTCGCAAGCGTGGTTGATCAGATAACTTTAAAAATACATTATGTCATGCTGAAAGCCCAACATGTTTGAGGCCGAATTCAAAGTTACTGCCCAATTGTTGGGTATAAAAGGATTTGATTTGTTGCTGGGAGAGACCTCGTTTTAAAAACAGACGCCGAGAAATTCCAGAATTTAAAAAAATTTCTTGAAAAAAAACCTGGGCTAGAAAATATTTTCTGATTTTAAAAAAAAAACTTATTTTTTTTTTTTAATTAAAAAAAATAAATTTTTTGAATTTTTTTTTTTTCAGAAAAATCCGTACAACAACCCTTGTACGGACATAGACTGCTAAAAGTATAAAATCAATGTACATTGCATGGCAAAAACGTACAAGTTGACAGATATGGATACACCAACATTCACCCCCTTGATGACAGACGTGAGGAAAAGTGAGAAGCTACTATGAATGCCAAATTATCCAATGCGTGCCAAACTCCATAGCTCAACAAAAAACAGGCTGAAGAGAACTAGCTTCTTACATATCTCTGAGCATCAGTGTCATGAAGACCTCCTCCCAAAACAACCTACTGAAATGGGAATGTTAAATGATTATGAGGAGCCAAACTACTGCTGAGAAAATATATCTATAGTCACAGAAGTCCCTGAAATAAGAAAGAAAGGCCACCTGAACCCCCCCACATCTAAAAACTTTGGCTCAGGAAATGATTGAAAAAAAGTACAACCCCAAGGAGTGGACACACGTATGGATCCGCAGAGGAGGAGTAAAGAATGGAGGAGGAGGCATATTTATCAGATTCATACATGGGAGAATCATCCATAAAGTCTTCCGAACTGGAAAGATCTCCAATATCAGGGCAGAAGCTATGACATTACTGCAAGCTTTGAGAATCCTCACTAGAGCAGAACAGCAGCCACCAGCTAAGGTAGTAATTTTCACTGACTGTAGATCACTAATGGAATCAATACAAAACACCAGTAATGAAAACATGATGCCTGAGATCAGATCTGAGCTTAACATCATCCTATGGTCATTAACCCATTGTGGAATGACTGGAAATGAGAGAGCAGATGCTTTATCTAGAAGTGGCAGTGAAATGGAACAATTCAGCCACCCTTTGCCCTATCGAGAAGCTAAAACCATCATCCACAACAAGTACAAATGCCAGTCGACAAAGGAATGTGATATGTACAGCAGATATGACCCAAACCACCAGCTTAATAGACACCAGCAGAACATCATTTTCCACCTGAGAACTGGCCACTGCAGATTACTACGCCACATCGATTACCTCAGGATATCTCATACGAATGAATGTTCATGTGGAACTGGAATCCAGACCCCCGAACACATTCTCCAAACTACCCAACCCATGATTACCCACAACGCATGACCTGGCTAGTGACAGAATCTATTGGGCTGTGACACTGACCTGGAAAAGACTGGACTTCATCCTCATGACAGGCCTGCAGATTTAGCTTGACTACAAACTGAACGCAGAAGAAGAAGAGTAGATGAGACGAGGGGTAATAAAATGATGGCTTGATAATCATACAATCAGTTGATGAGACCAAAAGAAATGGCTGAATAGTCATGCAGCCAGTTGGTGAGACCAATTAAAAATGGCATGATAGCCATTGAGTCCATTGGTGAGACCAAAAAAAATGGAAATATAGTCATACGTCTCTGTTAGTGAGACCAAACAATAAATTTCCACCTAGTCGTACAGTCAGTTGGTGAGACCAAAACAAAATGGCAATATAGTCATACGGTCAGTTAGTGAGACCAAACAATAAATTGCCACTTAGTCGTACGGTCAGTTTTTGAGACCAAAAACAAAATGGCAAGCTAGTCATATAGGCAGTTAGTGAGACCAAAATGAATCGGCAAGATAACTATACAGTCAGTTGGTGAGACCAAATAAATCAAGACAAGCTAGTCATACAGCCAGTTAGTGAGACCAAAATGAATCAGCAAGATAACTATACAGTCAGTTGGTGAGACCAAATAAATCAAGACAAGCTAGTCATACAGCCAGTTAGTGAAACCAAAATTGAATTGGCAAGATGACTATACAGTCAGTTGGTGAGACCAAATAAATCATGGCAAGATAACCATACAGTCAGTTGGTGAGACCACACAAGTCATGGCAAGATAACCATACAGTCAGTTGGTGAGACCAAACAAATCATGGCAAGATAGTTGATGAGACCAAACAAATCATGGCAAGATAGTCAGTTGATGAGACCAAACAAATCATGGCAAGATAGTCAGTAGGTGAGACCAAACAAATAGTGGCAAGATAGTTGGTGAGACCAAACAATAAATTGCCAGACAGTCGTACAGTCAGTTGGTGAGACCAAACAATATATTGCCAGACAGTCATACAGGGAGTTGATGAGGCCAAAAGAAATGGCAATATAGTCATACAGTAAGTTAGTGAGACCCAAAAATAAATGGCAAGATAATCATACAGCAAGTTGGTAAGACCAAAACACAGATGGCAATATAGCAATACAATCAGATGGAAAGAATAAAATAAACAGATGACAAGATGATCACCCAGTCAGATGGTGAAAAGAAAAAAAAAGAGTTCAGCAATATGATTAGCAGCCTACAGAAAGGTTAAATATGAGTCAACAAGCCTAACTATGTAAGGATGCAAAAGCCATTTTGATATAGAAACCAGTGCTGTAAGAGTTTTCTTGTGTTTGGGTCAGACTTCCTACTAAAGGGCCAGTTGTAATGGAAGTTGCATGTTAAACAAAGACAAGAAGTTTGATAATCATATAGTAATTTGGTGGGACATGATAACAGCAGTTAGATTTCTTGATGGTCAGATAGTGAGACTGACAGATTATAGAACATGCTAATGCAGTTTAGATGAATAAACAGTTAGGCAGAGAGTCACACAGACATATTATTCCAGTGGTTTCTTTCAGCAATATTTATATCCATGTTGTATTTTCTCTTAGTTTCAATAAGAAGCTGTTGTATGACCTTGAAGATTCTCTGTTGAGAGAGCTTGCACAGTCAAAAGGAAACATGCTGGACAATGAGGACCTTGTGGAGACTTTAGAGTCCACCAAATCAAAGGCTTCTGAGGCATGTGTTTGTTGCTATTTCCTTCCTACTTTTCATAATCATTAACAGTGCTGTATAATCTTTGAATGTCCAGTGTTGTTCCTGGGGTTCTCTGAGGAGACAAAGACAGAATTTGGTTACTGCTCCCTCTAGCATGTCATAAAAGGTGACTACTATAAGGTCTGCATGAGGACTGGCAACTTCATCATGTAAAAGAAGCTGCGACAGAAATGATTGCTGCAAGAGCACATGAATGTTTTGGGGGCAGGCTTCCTGGGAAGGGTCCACATGCAACAGTGGCCCAATAATTCATAAAGACTAATAGAAGTGAAGAGGAAAATGATGATGATGATCTGTGAATAAGTGAATTGTGTCTCACAGGGACACCATACATAGGAAGAATCAGGTACATACATTTCGGCACCTAAAACTTCATCCTTGTTTGTTGGTTAGTTTTGCATACCATATTGCAGTGTCATAATGTTCTGCCCTGTAGATTTCTAAGGAGACAAAGAAAGATTAGAACTTCTCCTCTATATGGCATGTCATAAGAGGCAAATAATATGATGTTGTGCATGGGACTGGCTGCCTAACAGTTTAAAACAAGTTGCTACAGATACTACATTTGCAAGGGCACATGAATGCTTTGATGCAGGCATATTGCAAGTTTGCCAGTTGTAGTAGTGACTTTATGCTCCACAGGAAGCTGAAAGTGAAATGAATATAATATTTCTGTATCTGTTAATACTTTTCTCAACTTTTGTTATTTAATATAGCATGCATAAGGGATTTTATGAGAATTTCAATTTAAAAATGTATAAGTCATAACTGCTTCATAAAATTATGGCACGTTAACCTTGCAGTAAATGTATGCTGGAAACTTATGATAAATGTTACACCAAATCAAGCGAACTAGCCTTGCAGTAAGTATATGCTGGAAACTTATGATAAATGTTACACCAAATCAAGAGAACTAACCTTGCAGTCAGTGTATACCAGAAACATATGATAAATTTTACATAAAATCAAGAGAACTACTCATGCCGTAAATGTGCTGCAGAAACATATGATAAATATAGCACAAATAGGTAAGATCACTTTTATATTCTTACAACATTACTGTCAGAAAGGTCTTTGGGAAATCACTTGGCCGCAACATAAGCAGATTTTTTACTTATTCTTCTTTGAAACCTTGTCTCACTTGTTAAAAATGTTATGACCTTATGAAAAATGAATATATATCTTTTTTTTTAATTAAAGGGGCAGTGAATGAACACAGTAACTTACCACCTAAATAATAATTTTACTTCTACATTTTCCCAAAGGTGACATTTAAGTTGGATCTTGCCTCCAAGACAGCAGTAGACATTGAGAAGACCAGAGATGGATACCGGCCAGCAGCCATGCGAGGCGCCATCTTGTTTTTTGTACTGACCGACATGTCCGTTGTGAACTCCATGTACCAGTACTCACTTGAGGCCTTCCTGGAGGTGTTTGTATACTCACTAAAGAGGAGTTTGCCAGACACTGTCCTGAGAAAGAGACTGGGTAACATCATGGAAGCACTGACCATGAATGTGTACAATTATGGCTGCACAGGTGACAGAAATATATATATTTTTTGTGAGCCTAATATATCATTTTTAAAAAGACATATGGAGAAGAGACTTGGAGACAGAAATGAAAGGGATGAGAAGATATGGAAAGATTTTGAACTGATGGGACAGGAGGACTTGGCATGAGTTTGAAGACCTATGCTCCTTGGACAATGAATGCACGATTTGTTACATCTTCAGCGTCGTGCTTTAAAAGAGTGATAAATGCTGTCCCATTACAGTGGGACAGCCAAAGAGAAGCTCAAGTTGAATGCTAGAGGTGGAAGCCAGAACAGCCAAAGCCCCATGGACCAAGCTAAAATGAATGGACCATATAGAAACTCATGGCAAGCAACAGCTGTATTCCAGTGTGCTACTAGGAGTGAAAAGGATTGAAAAATAATTGTATATTTACACAGTTATGCAATGTTGTAGAGCATCAGAGTGGTTAGAGCGCTTCCCTCTCGCAGCAGAGTTACTGTGGTCCAAGTTTGAAACCTGGTAGCGTCACACTACAGTCTACCCAGCTGTAAAAAGGTACCTAATTCTGCTCTTGAGTTAGGGAATGCAAAAACAGTGAGGACGAAAGTGATCACCCAGCCTCATAAAGCTGGACCTAGTATAATGAAATCTCTAAACTTCACTCCCTTATATCGGTGTCTGCTATGGGACTTCTTTTAATTTGTTGCAGTGTCACAAAGTCTGAACCTCTTGGGAAAATGAATGATTTCAATATTTTCTGATTTAATACTTTGCTGATTTTCATAATTCAGAGAAGATAAATCCTTTGTGTAACAGAACTGCCACTTCACAGCCTATTTTTTAAAAAAAATAAGTGAAAATGCATTTTTATTATTATTATAATACATTATGTACACATTATTTTATTTATATTTCAACCCTGCGTATTATCTGGGGGTCTCAAAGGAGACAAAGAAAGAATAAGCCTGCTGCTTGATCTGACATGTCGTAAAAGAGACAAGTAGCATGAGGTTGTGCATAGGCTGGTAACCTCATCGTGTAAAACAGTCGCTACAGAAACCCCCACAACAAGAGCCCATCAATGCTTTTGGCGGAGGCTTCCTGCAAAGGGACTGGCTGCAGTGGGTGCTCCATGCCCTATAAGGAGCAAAATAGGAAGTGATGATGATGATTTATACTTCAAAACTAGGTGTCTCTCCTCCAACAACTAAAAACAGTTTACGCTTGAATGACTGCCATGTTCTATAGAACTTTCTTAATTACGGCAGTTATACAAGCAATCCCAGATGAGTAGCAAGCATTTAAAAGAAAAAAAAAAAAAAACTACACTGCTTCTTGACCTTTTTTTTTTAACTAACAGTTTTAATAAGTGTCTGACAGCCATTGCTTAATAGTAACTGTTCCATACATCTGCAGGCATATTTGAGAGAGAAAAGCTTTTGTTTTCTTTTCAAATCACCATCAAGCTAGAGCAACATATAAACCATATCACCCAAGAAGAACTGGACTTCTTTATCAAGGTACTCTAAAATATCTGTGAGGTTTTTCTATGTTTTTTTTTTTTTTTATGATAACATAAAGAAGCTATCAGTTTATAAAACAAACAAAAATTGTATGTGTGAAAGTAGGGTAGAAATATTTACATAATAATACAAATGTATTTTTGACGAATGCATTTATTTTAATAACAGCACCTGGCTTATAAAGTCAGTGAAAAAAAACAAGTATAGGGTATCACCCCAAAAAAAATGTATGCACACTTTGGTTGTTAATAAATGCTGGGTTTATTTTCTTAAATTTAATTTTATAATTAAGAGTCAATGCTACAATGAAGATCACATATAGAAGCACTAATCTTGGGATGTAGCTTTTGAATCGTGCACACTTTAAAATACAATGATCATTTGATTTTATGATTCCTGTTTCATGAGCTGCTTGTCTCATAGATTTCCTCGGGGATCGTCAGAATCATTGCAGCATCTCCTTTGATTTTCTGAGGGCTCGCATCTGTTTGAGCTCTTCCAGATTGTTGCTTGTGTACATTTTTCACAACACCAGCAGCTTCAAATTTATTGCGGATATGCAAAATTGTAATTCCCGTTGGAGGTTCTGTTTGAAGTTCATTTCTCCACCGTCTCTGGACTTACTTAATTTTGATATTTGCAGTACCATTTCAGTGCAGATTTCCATTGTTCAAATGTAAGTCTGTCATTATCCCTTTCTGAGGCCAGTTTTCACCTGAAAAAAAAGAAAAGATTTATAGAGTTATGGGCTGATAAAGTGTGTATACATTTTTTGGTTACACTCTCTATATTAAATAAAAAATTTTGCACAAGCACACTTTATACTCAGGGAGCCGCGGTAGCATAGTGGTTAGTGCACTGGCTTCCTAGCTCAGTGGTCTATGGTTCGATCCCCAGATGAGGTGGGATTTTTTTAGGCCGCAAACGGCTCCTGGGTCGACCCAGCCCCAAATGGGTACCAGAGCAACTCTTGGAAGGTTAAGTCGGCCGGCGTGATGCTGACCACATCACCCCTAGTGTGCCGACGGTCGAGAAAATATGGGCATAACACCATATTCTCAATAGGGCGTGTAACAGGATCCTTTACCTTTTTTACACATTATACTCACACACAAAAAATATGGACAAAGATCTCATCTGGTAAAGTCTTCTGCTGGTAATTGATTCCAGTGCTAATTGTTTGAGCATCTGATTAGCTGAGTGGTTAGAGTGCTTGAAACTCATGGAAAAGTTATCAGGATGTGGGGTCGAAACCTGGTAGCATCATGCTCTAGTGCAGTGGTTCTCAACTTGGTCCATATGCGCCCCCCCCCCCCCCCCCCCCCCGGGGGCCAGTCCATATTTCTAGTAAAGTACCATTTTTCCAGCTAACAGCAACTATGAAGGGGGTCACACAGATAAATGAGGCTCAGAAGGGGGGGCCATGACAACAACAAAAAATGTTGAGAACCTCTAGTGTACCGAGGTGTTAATGGGTGCCTGACTCTGCTCTTGAATTAAGGAAGGTAAGGACAGAGAGGAAGGGAACTGGTCACTCCAACTCATAAAGCTGGACCTGGAATAGTGAAGTCTCTAACACTTCACTCCCCTACAGCAGTATCAGCTGTGGGACCACCTTTTTTCTGATCATATGGATTTGGTCTTATTATTTCTTTCGACACACACTGAGGAAATATGTTGATAGCATTAGCAGGTAGTCCTTGTTCTGGAAACCCCCAGGGTAAAAGAAGCAGAGGTAAACCAGAAAATGCATGGAGAAGAGAACTGGAGATAAAAATAAAAGTCATGAAGAAGACCTTTAGCTGATGGCAGGAGACAGAAGGACTTTGCATGCGTTTTTTTAAGGTCAATACTCGTTGGGAAGCTGACGGGTGGTCATTATTATTTCCTTGCTTGCATTGTCTTCCGTTTACAGAAATAAAGTTTTTATTAATAATAGTTAATATGGTATGTTTTTATAAAGATGTTACATGCCATAAAAATTATTTCAATAGAGATGATGCAATTTCTTCAGGGTAATACATCTCTTCAAAAGAGCGAGACTAAAAAACCATATACATGGATCCCAGATGCTGGATGGGAAGACTGTGTCCGAGTTTCCACCGATTTCCCACAGTTCGCCAATCTTATTCAGGACATGAATGAAGACCCGGAAGCATGGAAAACGGTAATCATTTGTGGTCTTCTTTGTCAAGTGCTATGCCATGTGGTCTATCCACTGTTTCCTGCTCTAATGCTGTTAACTCATTCTATCCCCAGTTGTTTTTTGGGTTTTACCCAGACCCCAAAATGGATGCAATTTTTGTTCCTACAGGTGATGTTTTAAAAACAGACAGTGGACAAATACATATGTTTAGTAGGTACATATGTTATACATTGAAATGTGGGAAATTGACTGACAAATCTTATGAACTGCTTCAAATCATTAATTGATATAAAAACGTGTCTGGTGTGTCTTGTGAATTGTAGACTTGATTTTTAAAAAGTTTAAAAAAAATTGAGTAAAATTGAATACTTGCTCTTAAATATGTCAGCTCCAAATTATTGTATGGCAATAAAATGTTAAGAATATCACTGCACATGTAGTTTGAAACAAATCCCCAAATTTTTATCACTATCACTTCAGAGATGTAGTTTTTATGATTTTTTTTTCAAAACCACATTTATGTACAAATAGACACCAAAAATGTGAGCAGTTTTTCTCTTCAGGTTATGTTTTAAAAACATCAGTAGGTACACATTTTTTCAGTAGGTGCTTATGATGTTATACATAAAAATGTGGGAAATTTACTGACAAATCTTGTGAAATGCTTTGAATAATTATTTGATGTGGAAAAAGTGTTATGTATTTGTGAAGTGTAGACCTGATCAAAATTAACTGGAAAAAAGATAAATAAAATGTGTACTTACATATTTCAGCTCCAGTTTAACTCTTACAATCCGGCAAGCCCCGTGAAGTGGCGCGGGTTTAGTACCAATTTTACGGCTTGCCCCGTGAAGTGGCGTGCGGCGGTAACGATAGCTAAACTAGCGCGTAAAAACGCGGTTTTAGCTCCCGTGTAGTAAGAGTTAATCCATAGCAGAAAAATCTGAGAATATCAGTGCTCATCCATTTTGAAACACAAACACATTTTTACCAAAATCACTTCAAATAAACAAGGGCAAGTCAGTAAATAGGTCACAAATGGCTATTTTAAAAAAAACTAAATGAGATACAAACTTGAAAACCATTTATTATTACATTTCCCCTTATTTCTCAACATAATCACCACCAACATTGATACACTTATCCCATCGCATTATCAGTGCCTCAAAACCTGCAGCATAGAAGTCTTTGGTCTGCTGTCTCAGCCACATTTGCACCTCACGTTCAACCTCTTCGTCATCCGCGAAACGTTTGCTGCCAAGGTGAGTTTTTAGTGGACCAAACAGGTGGAAATCGCTCGGGGCTGTAAGGCGGATGTTCAAGAAGTTGCTACCCTAGTTGTTCAATTTTCTCCTGGGTTAATCGAGCCATATGTGGTCTGGCATTGTCGTGATGGAGCAGTACTCTTCTAGTCAGTAGGCCTGGACGTTTTCTTCTAATTGCATCCCGAAGCATCAACAGAACTTCACAGTACGATGCAGCATTCACATTCTCATCTTTCTTCTGGAAATGGGTTAACAGCACTCCTTGAGAATCCCAAAACACTGTAAGCATGACCTTCCCTGCTGATGGCGTAACCTTGAATTTTCTTGGCAGAAGGTGAAGAAGGATGTTTTCATTGCATTGAGGCACGCTTTGATTTGGGTTGGTATTGATGCACCCATGATTCGTTCCCAGTAACAATCCTATTAAGCATGTCTTCTCCTTCATCTGCGTATCGAGAGAGATGTTGCAAGGACAGGCCAATTCAGTTCATTTTGTGTTCCTCAGTCAGTTGTCTGGGCACCCATTGTGAGCACACTTTCCGGAAATTCAAACGATCATGCATTATGCTGTAGGCTAAGCCATGAGAATGCCCTATTGCAGTTGCAACACTGTCTATCGTTACTTGCCTGTCAGCTTGAATCATCTCCCCCACCCGCCGCACAGATGCTTCTGTCGCAATCTGAAGAGGACGACCAAGTCGGTCTTCATCAGCAATTTTTTAGCGTCCTTGAGAAAATTTATCGACCCAGTTATGTACCACTTTACGCGACAAACACTTCTCACCGTAAACAGGAAACATTTCCTTATGAATATCCTTTGCAGGAAGTCCTTTTGCCCCCCAAAAAACGCACAACAGCACGCTGTTCTTCGGTCGTACACTCCACGAGCACGGTCGCCATTTTTATCTGAGCTGCGCATGCGACACCTAGCGTCTGCTACCTAAAGTAATCAACAAGCTGGATGTTGCTGCCACCTAATGACACCTTTAGAAACTACCAACTACAATTTTCAGCTATCCCATTTCAGTTTGTGACCTACTTACTGACTTCCCCTTGTATGATTGCTATGATTTTTTTCCTACAACACATATTTCTGTATAAACCAAACATGAAACAACTATGACTAATATTATTTACACAGGCCAAACTCTATTTTACATTTCCCAGAAGAATTTTGCCACTATTCACATGTTTTATGGTAGTCATAAAAACATTGTGGGTGTAGATGTGGCTGGTTTGGACACCCAGTGCAGTAATAATGCTAACGCTGATGACAAGCAGGTGTGCTGCAGTGGACACAGCTCCTATCTCTTTTTGCATAACATACAAGATGCCTTGTGTCACAGTGGTACTCTGAAGTTGAGTCAGCTTGAGATCTAACAATATTAGAAGCTGCATTTTCTTGGACACTAAGTGGGCTCAGAACAGCAGAAGCTTCAGTTAGTTGGTGAAGCATATTTCTTTTGAACTGCAGCGGTGATTGCTTTTCACCTCGATGAAAACAGTTTAAACTGAAGTATTCACCTACACTATTTCAAGCAGCCAGAAGATAATTTTTTTTCCACCATTTAACAGATTTTCTGTTATGCACACCATAATAACCAACTTTTTGATCCAGGAGATCATACCCATTCATTGATTTGTTGTGAAGTTTATACAAGAAACAACATTGCAGATATAGACAATATATTTCAAGCGAACGAAAGAAGAAGAAGAATTGATTTGTTGCATTCATCTATCATTTTTGTTTTGATAATGTGCTTCCGTGTGGTTATGGTCTCCACTTTGACCAGAGAAGATACAAGGAAAACTGATTTCTTGGCCTTTTTGTCTCTAAATGCTGTACACAACACTGTGCTTGTTTGTGTCATATACCATCTGTATTCCAGATAACTAAGGTGCAGAGTCTTCAGTTGTAATGGAAAATTTCTCCGAGTAATGTTCAGAGTACCAGTGTAGTATTGCTTCTTCTTCAATAAGAAGTCAGTGAGTTCTCTTGTGGTGTAATACGAGGAGTGTTCAAATGAAACCCGCCCGTGCTGCGTGAATTGGACATTTGTAGGAGGAGCATGATGACGTCACATCTGACGTATTAAGCACATACGAATGTGCAAGTGTGTAAGTGTTCATTATCCTAGTATTCATTGTTTGTGCTGCAGACCGTTAAAATAATGGCCGGTGTGATACGGAATCCGTCCAAGGTCGATCAGCGAGCGGTGATCCAGTTCCTAACAGCCGAAGGATGTCGACCAGCCGACATTCATTGCCGAATGAAAGCAGTGTATGGTGACAAAAGTGTGTCTAAGACTACAGTGAAAGACTGTGCACGAATGTTTCGAGAAGGACGTCAGTTAACGAAAGACCTTCCGCGGCCAGGTCAGGTGCATATTGTTTGCAACAGAAGAAGCCATCGCCATAAGAAAGAACGCATGGGGTGGAGTTTGAACCACCTGCAGCGTTACGAAGAGGAGGGTGATGCATTTCTGTTGCGCATAGTGGCAGGCGATGAGTCGTGGTGCCACCACTTTGAGCCGTGCAGCAAAACAGCGAGCATGCAATGAAACATCCCGGATCACCAAAACCCAAAACATTCAAGTCACAGATTTCCGCCGGTAAGATTATGCTGACCGCATTTTTTGACCATGAAGGGCTTCTATTGGTTGACTTTAAAGAGCCTGGCTTGAACATCAATGCCATCCGCTACAAAGACACATTAGACAACCTGCATACAGCCATCAAGAATAAACGACCTGGCATGCTTTCGCGTGGTGTGATTCTGTTGCACGACAATGCTCGTCCACATGTTGCGAACATTGTGCAGGAAGCATTAGCAAGGAAAAGGTGGGAAGTTCTGCCACACCCAGCCTACAGCCCCGATCTGTCACCATGTGACTTTCATTTGTTTGGACCCTTAAAAAATCTCTAAAGGGACAACGATTTGACTCCGATGCAGACGTCAGGGCCTCGGTGACCAAATGGTTCAATAAGCAACCAAAGTCATTTTTCTCGGACGGCATCCGCCGTCTACCCATGCAGTGGGATGCGTGTCTGAATGCTTATGGTGACTATTTCTAAAGAACCCCAGTGAGTACTTGCTTCATAACAATTGCTGTATTTAATTCTACTACTCCTGCTGATGTACCTTACATATATTTGTTATACAGCCACTGGGACGGGTTTCATTTGAACATGCCTCGTACCTGTCAGCAAATAAATGATAGCCTGTACCCAAAGGCTGTATAAGGGTCTGAAAAATCTTGACAGCTTGCCTACTGCAAATACTTCAGGATCATATGAAGTATCAGAACCAAAATATGTGAACATGTTCACCACATATCCAGTTGCTGAATCACATAAACCAAAGACTTGTATGTGATATTTGCTTGGTTTACTTGGATTGTACTGCTTGTATTGCCATCTGCCTTTATACCCTATAACCATTTCATCCTTCTTCTTCTTCTTGCGATCGCATCTTTGATGTTTACACCGTCAGACGAGTTCTCATGATGAATTCGACTGTTGTTTGAAGTTCCTCTTTAGCCCCATATAGCTTTGAGTTTAGTGTTGAGTCATTGGGCCAGTATATCTTTCTTAACTGGTCATACAGAGGACAATCCTGTAGAACATGCTCAGCAGTTTGTTCATTTAATCCACATGTGCACAGTGGTGAAGCAGACAATCGTAGCTTGTGCATGTGTTTATTCAGTTTGTTATGCCCTGTCCTAAGGCGAAAAATAGTTATCTGTCCCTGCCGGTCGAGAGTATGATAGTCGTCTTTGGGTTGGTTCTGTTCTCTTCTGATAGTCTGGATAGCTCTCTTTTTCTCAAAGTATGTGACTTCATTATCTTCTTGTTCACATTCTCCTCCCTTTTTGGCAAGTTTATCTGCCTTTTCATTTCCGGGTACACCACAATGAGATGGTACCCACTGAAGTATGGTTCTCTTTTTGGCAGCTACCTTGTTTAGTTCATTTCTCAGATGCGGGAGTTTACCACCCTTGAGAGCTTGCAGGACAGACAGTGCATCTGTGAGGATGACTACCTGGTGGCAGTCAGAGTTGGTGTTATAAATCATATTTGCAGCTTGCTCTAGAGCTTGAACCTCAGCTGTATAGTTGGAACAGAATTTACCAGTGGGAATGTGCCTAGTCTCATAGTGGTTGTCAGGATATGAGATAAAGATACCGGCACCTCCATTCCTAACAGCATTAGTTGCTGATCCATCTGTATCGGCATGTATCCATGATTGATCGGGATAGCTTTCTTGGATCATACTCAATGTAGCAGTTCGTTTTTGCAGATCATTATACTCACATCCACTTGTGAGGCCACTGACTGATGTATTAATTTGGAGGGCATTGCTGGCCTGCTCCCATGGTACGGGGTATAGGGTGGGCTTCAGTGGTGTTGTCTTCATGGATAGGTCTTCTTGATGCTGTCTTTTAAGTCTTTTTCCCCGATGCACAAAGCTGCTACGCTTTAGACGTCCCAATGCCAGATCATCTAGTCTTGCCTTCATTGGGTGCGTTGGCATACTGTTGTACTTTTCCATCTGGATCATGGTTTTTGTGTCTCTTCTATGGGACAATGTCTGTAATCCAGCAACCTTCTGCATCTCTGATATTGGTGTAGTTTTCATGGCTCCTGTAATGAGCCTGAGAGCTTGATTTTGCACCTTGTCCAAAGACTGCAGATGTGAGTTATCAGCTGATGACCATGCTGCTGAGCTAAACTCTAAGTGTGGTCTTATTACTCCATTATAAATCTTCTTTAGATTTCGTTCATTTGCTCCCCAGTTGGTACCTGCTAATTTTCTGAGTATGCCTAGTCGTCATCGGGCCTTTCCTTCTGCATTTTCAATATGCTTATTCCATGTAAGCCTTTGGTCAAATGTCACCCCAAGATAGGTGGGGTAGCTTTCTTCCTTGATCACGGTTGTCCCTAGGTGTATGTTAGCTGCTTTGTCCTTGGGGGCGAGGGAGAACAGTGTTGTGGAGGTTTTGTCTGTGTTTATTGTCCATTTAATCCAAACTGAGATTTTGGAATGGGTAAAAGGCACTCTGAAATTTTTGCAACAACATGTTCATAAATGTTTCAATCTGTTCTTTTCCTTGTGAATTTTCATTAGAGACATGAAGCATTGTATGATATGATGCTTCAAATCTACTTCTTGAAAACGTCTGACGAAACCAAGGAGTATAAAATTCTGCAGATACAGACCAGTAGTAGTGAATGAATGGTTTTTTCTGAATCCCAATATTTATTAGGACAGCAATAAACGTATCAAGTTCTAGACGTGTGACTTCGGTCCACCGAGAATACATTGAATATTGTTTTGCAGGGTTATTTTGAAAGCATTTGAGTCTGGCATAATCATTGATGCACTGGTACATGTAATCTTTAACCTCATCTGTAAATAAAACATTGAAACATTTCAGCGGGGTTGACAGGTCAAGCCCCTCAGCCACACCTGATGTTCTCTTTGGACAAAATCAAAATGCATTTTGTGCCATGCCCTCAGTAATTTCTAACCACTCTGGGACATCTTGTGAGGATGCACCTGTCTCTAGACTTGTGGCAGTTCTCTTAGCTTTACTGGTAGTCAGAATGGGGTTTTTACCTTTTCCTTTACTGATTGATAGTTTAGCTCTTTTTATGCTACCTGATGCCAGTTCAATCAGCTGCTCAGCATCATCGTCAGCATGAATATTCTGACACAAAGTCTTTACCACGTCCTCATCTGAATCACTAAAACTAACTCCCAAATCACTGTCGCTAGAATTATCTTCTGTCCATTGAGAAATAAGCACTCATGCTTGATAATCTGATAGCTCATGTTTAGAAGAATCTCGCTCCATTTTGTTCGTCAACAAATGATTAGCAACACTAGCAATGGATATAAAGCACAAATTTAGCGTCAACAATTTTTTTTTCACTCACAAACGTTCACACACGTGTGCCCAATGTATTGAAATGATTTAAAACCGGCTTGTTGCCAGGTATTTTCCGTTCAAATTTGACATAACATGCTGACGCGTGGTACGCCATTGGGTAAAAGTAAAGTCCTGTCTTGCGCGCCATGCGGCTTTCGGAGCAGAATGAGTTAATCAGTTGATATATATTTTATTTTCTATATTGTGATAGCAAACTACCCAGTGTTTTCTCTCTTCTGGTGCTGGTTTGATATGAGATTGCTGATTGTTTTATTGATACTGTTGTAGGTGTCAACACTAAATGTAATATTGAATTATCTGAACTAGTTTTAGCTGCCACAGTTTTTTGAGGATGACGTTTATCCTCATTCTCATTTGTGTTAGGAATTGAGCATTTACTTCTTCTCATTTTTGCTCCTCATGGACCATAAAGCCAACACTGCATCTGTTCCCCTTGCAGGAAGCCTGCACCAGGCATTTGTATGCTCTTGCAAAAAAATGGTTTCTGTAGCAGTGTGTTTTCCATGATGAGGTTGTGATCTCAATACACAGTCTTACATTAGTCTGAGGGAGCAATGGTCTTATTTTTCTATGTTGTCTCAGAGACCCAGGGGATCTAAATGGGGCTAAACATTTACTACCACTATTGCTGATAATTTGCCTGGGTCTATATAAATGTGTAAAAAAGAAAACAAATGTAAATATATGTATTAAGACAAGCAGATTGTCAACACCTAGAAGCCAGAAAACATAACAAGAGAAAACAAAAGCTTTTAAGAAACCTGAACACAGCAAATCCAAGTGGCAGCTGCACAACGCTGTCAGATAGAAGATATTGTAGGACATTTGGTCAACCACACCACTTATGACCTTCTTCATACCTTAGCAAGTGTTATCACTAATACTTCTTCGATTGACATATGTGTACTTTATTCTTATTAAGGTTTTTATGTAGACCTCTTTACCATTAAACTGATGCTTATGAGTTTACTGCTTATAAAGTAAAGACTATGTGGCTAAGGGCTTCATTTGTTAGCCATTTTGTTGATCTGTCTTTTCTTCTTTCTCTCTGTCTTGTCAAATGTAAATTAGCAATTGCAAACCACATCCAGACTTTGAGATTTGCAGTGTTTATAAATGCCGATCTTCTTAAGTATCTTCTAGGTTATAGTTTGTAACTTCTTTGATTGTTTTTTTTTTAAACCTTATTTTTACAAATTTATTTTTATTTCACTTTATATGTGTTGTTTTTTTTGTGTGGAAATAGCTTAACTCTTACTATACGTGAGCTAAAACCGCGTTTTTACGCGCTAGTTTAGCTATCGTTACCGTCGCGCGCCACTTCACGGGGCGAGCCGTAAAATTGGTACTAAACCCGCGCCACTTCACGGGGCTTGCCGGATAGTAAGAGTTAATAACAACTGTTGTCCTTGAATTTCTTTGAAAAAGGTATGTTTTCTTTGATATCTTTTTTTTTTGGTCTTGCGTATTTTTTCTTTTAATCCTGTTCAGTTAACATTATTTTTCCTGATCTTTTATTTACAATAAAATGACTATGACTTTATCGGCAGTGGTTTGACCATGACACGCCAGAGTTGCAGCTGCCTTTGACTTATAATGAGGTGCTGAGTCCGTTTCAACAGCTAATGCTACTCCGATGCTTCAGGGTGGACAGAATTTACAGGGCAGTTATGAAGTAAGAGATGGTTTGAGAAGAGCTGACAGAAGCCAACAATTGTCTGTTAAAGATTTTTAGTTTAAAACATGGAGCAAGAAAAGATCTGTGATAGCATTTAAGAACATCTGTAGCTAAGAATTGTGAAGGTGGGGATGAAATGTAGTTTGATGGGAGATAGAAATGAAACAATAATCATCTCTTTTTTCACTCCTTATGTAGCATGTAGCCACCACTGCAGATGGCCCCCTTGAGAAAGCTAAGTACAATTTTTGTAGTGGTGATTTCCATAGCAGTTAGGTTTACAGCTTCAGGAAAAATCAAGAGAGTAGAAAAAGCCTTTATATATCGCCTTTATAGACCTCACTAAGGCATTTGACCTGGTTAGCAGGAATGGACTCTTCAAAGTCCTCCTGAACATAGGCTGCCCCACTAAATTGGTAAAGTCATTTCATGAAGATATGAAGGGAACAGTCCAGTATGCTCGAAGCACATTACAGCCCTTTGACGTACACAGTGGCGTTAAACAAGGCTGCGTCCTGGTTCCGACCCTCTTCAGGATCTTCTTTGCCTTGCGCTTGAAACATGCATTCAGAGATGCAACTGAAGAAATATGCTTTCACACTAGGTCAAACAGCGGTCTACTTAACCTCGCAAGGCTGAAGGCAAAAACAAAAATCAGAAGGGTCACTATAAGAGACCTGTTATTCGCTAATGACGCTGCATTCGTCACTCAAAGTCAACAGGAGCTTCAGAGCTTGATGAATCGCTTCATTCAAGCATACAAGGACTTTTGCCTCACAATAAGTCTAAAAACAAATGTGCTGGGTCAGGATGTGGATGTTGCACCAGTTATTACTATAGATAACTATGAATTGGCACTGATGCACCACTTCACATACCTGGAGATGAACCATCAATGACAAACACAGAAATTGACAGCCACATTGGCAAAGCTGCAGCCACCTTTGTCCGCCTCACAACGTATGTTTGGGGAAACTCCAAACTCACAATGAAAACCAAAGCTGCAGTATACAACACCTGCATCACCAGCACACTTCTGTATGACAGTGAGACATGGACAACCTATGCTAAGGAAGAAAGAAGGCTCAATACCTTTCATATATGGTGTCTTCACCACATCCTAGGTATTTAGTGGAAGGACAAAGTGACAGATGTTGAGGTGTTGTCACGTGCTGGCCTTCAGAGCATGAACACACTGCTTAGACAGTTCAAACTACACTGGCTTAGGTATGTCCGCTGCATGGAAGATGGTCGCATCCAAAAAGATATCTTTTACGGACGACTGGCAGATGGCAGAAGAACAGTTGGGTGACCGCAGGTGAAGTTCAAAGATTTGTGCAGGAGAGACATAAGGACACTGCACACAAATCCAGCAACCTGGGAGGATGAAGCTGCTGATCGCAACAAGTGGCCGTACTCCCTACTATGCCATCCCAGATTGAGCAAAAAGAAGTTCTCACGGAAAGCAGAAGAAAGGAGAAAGCGTCAAAAGGAACACCAGAAAATAAGCAGCTCAGGGCTGTCACCTCAGCGTCGCATTCCTATAGTAAGTTATGACTGAAGGGGTTATTATTATTAGTTTTATAGGATGAGGTTGCCAGCCCTATACACAACCTCATATTTGGCGTCATCTTACAACATACCTAAGGGAGCAATAGTAGAGGAGACAATATTAAATAAGTAAATATCGGCTGTATGGTTCACATTCACAGAGGAACCCAAAATTTAAAAAAGTTTATTTCTCATGAAGTTGTTGTTTATGGAGGTTATTTTTAATACTTTATCTCATGTTTCCCAGCAGCTGAGCAGTTGCTTTTTATTCTTCTGTAATAGTGAATTGAATGAACAATGACTTTTAAACACCGATCCCACAGAAAGATAGAATCAGATATAAATTTTTTTTTTCCACAGCTATGTGACCTTTCGTATATGTACGCAGGACCTAATGATGCAGCAATAGAGAATGCACTAAGCAACCCATAGCTTGACTGCTTGCATCAGGGTCAACGAACCAGTGCTGACCAAGACCCTACTCCACCTCCAAGTAGAAACAGGCTGCATCACTGCAGTCTGGCTGAGAGAGTAGGGATCGAAGTGGGAAGGCAAACCCAGTCCCAAAAAATGATGTCTGATCTGTCGGCCAAAAGGTGCAGATATCGCAGCTTTGCTGTAAACGGACACAACGCAACCAATGTCCTTTTCAGGATGAACGAAGAAGAAGAAGTATATGTACGCTAATTGGAATGCCCCATGCGTCTACTGTACTGGTTTTTTTTTTTTTGGTATTTTTTGTTATAAAACGGACATTTGTACCACTTAACTCTTTTACCACAAGAGCTGTTTGGCATGCGACAATATAGTACATTATACCAAAATTATAACCCACATGCGGATGAACCAGATATTCCATGCATAATATAAACACCAGTTTTTCTGGACATGGACCAAAATACCAACCAACACAAGGGCCGCCTGGTACCCCCATTAGATTGAAATCAGATCTCCGCTCTGCCTTTACATGATATAAAACAAACTTTTTTGTTCCATATAAGATCGCCTTCTAAAAACAAGTTGGCAGAAACCAAATGAGAGCAAGGCAAAGAATGGCGATTATGAAAAAACTTGCTGGAACAACTTGGGGTGCAGATGAGAGAATGCTAAAGACGTTATACACTGGGCGAGTGAGACCAGTCCTAGAGTATGGCATTGCAGCATGGGCAACAGCAGCTAAGTTAAACTTCAATAAAATCAGCAGACTCCAAAATCAAGCAATGAGAATTATAATGGGTGGCATGAACACAACACTTATAAAAGAACTCAAAAAGAATACATGCCTCCAGCCAATGGAGGATAAAAGAGACAGCAGGGCTCAGCAACAAGCTGAAAAATTGAAATTTGAGACTAACAGACCATCCAGTGTGCCATAAAATGAATGCTTTTAGAAGGCAAAGACTCAAACGAAGCAACTTTGTAGAATCAACCAAACCACAGATAAGAGCAGTTTCCATAAATACAATATCAACTATTAAACCCATCTACACTGCACACAAGCTTCCAGTTTGGAAACATCATCATTTCCCTGAAAGGATAGAAAACATTCCTGGAACTGAAAGAAAGAAAAGCCAGACTGCAACAGAGAGAAAATCCATAGTGACAAAATACACGCTACACCTGGACCCATGCATACACAGATGGATCTGCAACAGAAAATGAAATGATGTCTTTCTGACCTTAACTCTTACTATCCGGCAAGCCCCGTGAAGTGGCGCGGGTTTAGTACCAATTTTACGGCTCGCCAGTTCAACTGGCGCGTAAAAACGCGGTTTTAGCTCACGTATAGTAAGAGTTAAAGCACTGGTGCAAAAAATAAGCTGTCATGGCAACAGGACAATTCTCAAGTAACTTCAGAGCAGAGGCAGGGGCCTTGAAAACTGCAGCAGAGGTTTTGATGACAGAGGAAAGCACAGAGAGACAAGTTGCTTTCTTTACCGATTCACAGTCAGTAATTGCAACATTGAAAAGCCAAAATAATACAGACCTCAGAATAGTGCTTCACAAACTGTGTCAACGATTCAAAAGTGTTGTGATCCAATGGATCCCATCTCATTGTAACATTACTGACAATGAAGAGGCTGACAGATTGGCAAAGGAAGGTGGAAATCTACCTCAGCCTGATGCAAGCATAACTTTCAAGGAGGCAAAGAGTTTTATCAGAATCAGATACAGAAACAAATGGGATGTAGAGCATCCAGGTCACACACAAAATGATGCATACTACCGGCTCAACAGAAGAGGGCAAGTGGTAATCTTCAGACTCTGCACTGGCCACAACAGATTGAGATACTATCTATTCAACAAGCTAAATGTGATGGGGCCGAAAAGGAGACGCCCGCCCCCTACCTGTTTCTAGGCAGATTATTTTCGATGTGCGCGAAGCATTCTGGGTTGTGAAAAGTCTGAAGTAGAAGATATGTAATGAGGCCATAATAAAGCCTGAGAAATTAATTATGGTGTATAGTTGTGAATCATATTTGATACTCGTGTGTTATATTAAATAGCTGTAGGTTTTATTTGTGTTTTCGCTATTCCTAAAGCGATAATCGCGTGTGATATTTAAGTAGCCAAGATTAATACGCCTAGCGCGCAGTAAAGTGAGTGATTAGCCTAGTGCCTATAAAAAGAGATAGCGAACTACCAGCGGCCCTTCTTAAAGTATCAGTCCAGACAAGAGAGGACGAAACGAGGCACGCGGTGTACCCACACAGAAGAACACAAAGACATGACACGTGAATTAATTTAAATTAGCTTTAGTATTCTGTAGTTTTATTATTAGTATTCAGCGTGTCTGTTCTAATGTTTAAATGAAAAAGTGAATGTGTTTCCAGGACCTGATAATTTAGTCTTAAAATATAATTGAGTGGAGATAATGTGTGGATATATTTCACTAGTGTTAAGACCAAATCACGTATGTAAGAGTTTAGTATCAAGTATTTCATCCATCAGACCGGGCAAATTTAGTAAGAGTGTTTTATACATGAAACTGGACAGAGAAGCATCTATTACTTGAATTTAGATGATATTGGCTTGTTAGCAAAATATCAAGATAGCACCACGTGGTCATGAAAGGCGGCGCGTCACCACGCGTGTGTATAAAGAAGACGCCAGTTTTATATTGTGTGAATTGAGACGGGGGTGGGAAGCAGATAAAGATAATGTTCCCCAGTAAAGGAAAGAGATAGTTTTCGTGTTAATGCCAGTTTTGTTAAAGTCAAGAGTAATTATTTTATTTCTTTAATGTTAAAGTAATTGAGTGTATTTCACGATAGCCTACTTATCATAATTCTACTGTATATTTAATGGGTTACTGTGAGGTGAGGATATGTATTTAGATTTCTGGAGAGCGCGAGGCCACTCCTTTGTTGAGACATGTGTTTCTCTGGTTGCTCCCGGCGGAGCATGGAAACACCAATGTGGCTGGTGTCTATCACAAGCCGACAAGAAGCATTTTTATGCTATTGCAGTGGTTGTTTCGGTAACGATGTGTTTCATGTGATGAGATTCCCAGTCGCACCAGTGGTCATATATGACACGCTTGTTGCCAGACGCACCAGTCGTCACATACGACATGCTTCAGAATGCAGTAACGAATACTGATGTGGATCGGTTACGAGGTAGTAGCTTATTCGCGTTATTGAGAGTATTTGTTGTACATATAGTTGAATATTATTTTATGTCCATTTTATGATTATTTAATTATGGTTATGTGAGGAATGGTTGTGAGAGCACGTGGGCTCACTTCAAGGTATATATTTCTCTTCTCCGCTCCTGAGGGAGCATGGGACCAACAGTGTGGTTTGCCTCCATATTAAGTATTCATATGCTAGGGCAGTAGTGTTTCGGTAGCAATCTGTGTTACATGGTGAGATTGCCAGCCCCACGCACAACACCTTACTAGTCTCATTGGACGACATGCATGAGTGTGTGTGTGTGATAGCTGAGTGTGTGCTCTTGCAGTAGTGGTTTCCGTAGCAACCTGTGTTACATGGTGAGATTGCCAGCCCCACGCACAACACCTTACTAGTCGCATTGGATGACACACATGAGTGTGTGTGTGTGTGATAGTTGAGTGTGTCAGGTGGCGGCATAGGACAGTTTGACAGGTGAGAGCGTGGTGTTTCTCATTCAGTATTATATTATGATTTTAACTATTCTGTGCTTTGTTTGCTTCTTCAGATTAGCATCGGGCACTGTTGGGTGTTTTGTTTGTTTAGTTTTGTTTTGTTATGTTCGCTAGTTTATTTGTTTAATGTTTGCTTTGTCACTGAATGGGTTATAAAAATAAATATAGCCCCTGCCTCTAGAATCAAGAGTTTTATTGTTGTTCGGGTCGGTGCGAGTGTAAGCAGGAGAGTGATCACACATCACAACATAATCATCATCATCATCTCGCCCACCCTACCACATAAAGATAGGAACTACCGATCAGTGTAACTGTGGCACTGATAAAATGACTGCCGAACATCTGCTTCAAAGTTGCCCAACAAATGCGGAACTGAGAAAGTGCATATGGCCGCCACCAGTACCATTCGTGGAAAAGCTCTACGGAGATTCAAATAGCTTCAAACTGACTACTGCTTTCTTTGAAAACATTCAAGTTGACGTCTGAGAGTGTACAAAGAAGAAGACTGGCAACCCTTCCAAATATTCTTAGCCAATCTAGAACAATTTTGTAAACATTTATAGATATTTTGTTCATAAATATTCAGTAGCATCCTGCTTATTCAGCAGGTTAGGTTCCAGACCCCTGCTCAAAGGGGGATATCTCCGAAAAGCAGAACATAGCCTTTTTTTTAAACTTGCAAATGCATATAAAATCCTAATATCATGCTTACACTCTCTCATAATTAGTACGTGTGAGAAGTTACTGCGATTTTATTTTCAACGGGCCCCATTCATTTTCCCTAGGTAATTATTTATGTTGTTATGAGCCCAGTCTTCTTCTCCACTGCGATTTTATTTTCAACGGGCCCCATTCGTTTTCCCTAGGTAATTATTTACATTGTTATGAGCCCAGTCTTCTTCTCCATGTAATTATTTATGTTCACTTTTTTTTTTTTTCTAGGTAATTATTTGCGTTTTTTTCATGAGGGATTACTGTAGGTTTAATTTTAATATCCGCACCAGTCTTCTTTTCTTTGTAATATAATCACGTTCACTTTTATTTTAGTAAGCAGTTGAGTGCATAGTATTTTAGGCTGGGTAGATTTTCCAGCTAGGATAAATCCGAGGAACCCGCACCTACCCGGTAAATCATGGGGTGGGTGTAGAACCTCTACCCAGGTACGTAAAACTGGCGCTAGAACGAATCAAAGTTAATTTTGCTCATGCGAACGGTAGTAACCTTATCTAACGGGACGCAACATAGATGCGCGGTAGCAGTAATAAACATGAGTCATGTATTAGGTTACAATATGATTGGACAGGGTCAGTTATTAACTAATTCCGGCAATATTATTGGTTTAAGGCGGCTCCAGAGGGAACCCACGCAATGACGTATGGCGTGGGTTTTAGCATCGTTTTTCTATGATATATACCAGCATTGTAGCCATTAGCGGTCTCTCTAGTTTCAAAATTTTACTGCCATGAATCAACGTCATATATCGTCTGCTCCAAGCGGGAGAAACCCTGTAATTGGGTATGTCCATATCTTAATTAGCGTCGTATTTATAGTTTGTTTTATAATAGATCTTAGCATGTAAAAGTAAAGTTTTCTTCTGGGAAGTTAATTAAAGTTAATTTAGCTTGAAGTGCCATCAATTGCTATCTTATAGAAATAATAAAAATGTAAGTTGTGCATATAAAGTTTCTGTGAATAAGTAGCAATATCTATGATGTGTGTAAAGGCTTTTGAGATATTAACTGGGTGAGGGAAATAAATGCTAAGATAACTGGTGCACGATAATGTGCAATAGTAAGTCTGTGAAAATCGCAATACAATTTTTGATAATTTACAAGTGTATATACACGAGCGTATATGTGTAATTTTATTTAATTGGGTATTAATTAGTTGTGCTATTTTGGTAATGTAGTCGGATGGTAAGGGATGTAATTAATATTACTGAACTGGGTTTTAGTATTTCTTAGATGGGGTATATTTATATTGTGTACTTTGATAAACATCCCAGGTTAGGTGTAAAAAAGTAGGGCCTAGGAATTTGTACTGGAGACTGTTTCACTTCAACGTAGTAAATGTTTTGATGCCAGAAGCTAGACTGGTGTAAGAGATTTAGGTCAGCCGGTGTCTGGGAGTTCACATAACAGATAGATATTAAGTGGGAGCGGGGAAAGAGAGAGGTGTGATTGTAAGTAAGTGACCCTGGGTTAGGAAGTTTTGTTTATCGCTTGTGCAAAAGTTGTGCAGGGGAGAGGTATGGATTTAGGGGGCAGATGGGTGATGTATTAATTGAAGATGTTATATATTAGGGATGAGTATATGTTGAATTGTTGTACATTAGTTGTTATTTCTTTGTTTACAACATTTTCACGGTACATTGGGAGGGTGTAACTTGCCCTACAATTTACCCCTACAATTTATCATCTCAGTAGCCGAGGGCTTGAGATATCACCAGAGGGGAAAGAAAACAGTTCTGTTGCAGTGAAGCACAAATCTTCAGCGGGAACGGGTTTATCTTTAAAATCTGGAGCTCATAGCTCACTATACCACTCCCAAGAGGCACGTAGCCTGGAGGTTGGGTTTATTTAAATTATATAGATACGGCCACAATAAAGCCGTGGGTCCCTAAACCCTAAGAGGGTTCAATCAGCCGTTAAAGTATTATCAGCAGCAGGGAAGCACCTACATTCTGAATCAAGTACCCCGTGCTTGTAACCAAAGTCATCAGTTGCAGTAGTCAGGAACAGGAGAAAGGGTCAACATTCCTTTTCTGAATGCAATCGAGAGGATGGGTGTAACGGAGACACCACTCAGTTGGAGACAGAAGTTATAGAGGCAGTTAGAAAGTGGTGTTAGGACAGCCTCTGAGTTTGCACTGAAGAAGTCCGGTAGTGGACTAGTGCTTGTGATTTGTTGTGTAGGATATTAGATGGTTCATTCAGATTGTGGAGCCAGTAGTTAAGTCTGCAGCCGGACAGTGGTGTTAGATTTTCATAATTTATAATGGGATAGTAAGGAGTGGTGGCTCTTAAGTTAGAGACCCCCACCAAGTAGTTTTGTTTGTTAATCCTTAATTTTCTTCCATGCAGGTTGCAAGAGAGGGTGACAGTGGTGGGTTATAGTGTATGTCATTTTAATTGTTCTGTTCATTTTCCAGGTTAGTGCGACCTTGCACTTTATTTATTTTGCTGTGTGAATTGATTTTGGTTGTATAATAAACTATAAATTTCACTGGATCAGTTACTCTCTATAACTATACGGTACATATATGTTGTCTGTATAGTTGTGTCTGTGGACTTGTAGTGAAACCTTATCTCCTTTATTGATAGTCAGAGGTGGTGAGCCTATAGCTATTAAATACGTCAGGAGTGGCGAGAGAGAGTCAGTCTCGGTTCTCACCCTCGAAGCCAATAGTCTCTTCTTTCCACATTCACTGTATTCTCTTCTAAATCTATCTTCTCAGACTTTCTCATACTAGTGTCTTGTCTATACACTCAGACAAACTCTAAACTTAAATCCACTTCGTGACAGTACGCAATAGAGCTAGGGCTAAAAAAAACTATACGAGAGTAAAATGAATATTCAACATTTAAAGTAAGAGGCTCCTCTTCTTATCACTACTACACTTAGATGCCATTGTAATTAACAAAATATATAATATAACATAATATAATATAAATAATTTGAAAAGTTTTAAAGTTTGGAAAATTGCCAGAAGACAGAGAAACGCTGAGTGCAGAAGTGCTATAAATGGACCAAATAGCTAACAATAAAATGACACCCAAAGCCATTTTCAGACTCAGCTGCTGAACACATCAACAATGCCAAAAGAGCAGAACAAGTGGCGAATATAATAAACGTGTATATAATTGAAAACCGCCAAAAAGCGGGGCCCTACTATACATGATTACTGTTTTTTTTAGTTTTTTTTAAACAAAAATAAAGGGACAATTTGGAATCCATTTTGGTGAATGGATAAAACCTAAAGATGCTTGGAATAGAAAGAGTTAAGCATTTTAATAATTTGTTAATGACCTGTGACCATTACTGAGCCTCTGATTTCATTTTCATTGAAATGTCATCTTGTGTTTATACATGTTCAATGATAGCTTTTCAGAGGCAAAGTAGTCATGACCACCATGTTGAAAGTGATGACAACGAAGTTGGTAACATCTCTGTACTAAACTAGCATAATTATTCTTTGTGTTTATGTGGAACAAAAAAAAGTATCACAATTTTTTTTTATTTTTTTACAGTTTTGTGACTCTGTTAATGGGAGAAAGATATGTCACACCTCCAATCTTGAGCTTCGATACAATCTTTGAGCAGAGCTCACCAACATCTCCCATTGTGTTCATTCTGAGCCCAGGGTCTGAACCTTCAGCTGACCTGCTCAAACTGGCAGAGAGGTTGGACTTTCACTCCTCCAAAATCAAGTTCCTGTCCATGGGACAGGGACAAGAAGAGGTACAATAAAAGAATGAATGACTTTATTGTCTCGTGGGAAGCAATGTAACTTAGTATATTTTTTGGTTTCTATAGCAATTAGTTTCACATGGTGAGGTTGCCAGCTCTATCAAAATCTCATAGAGTACTCTAGTACTCAGCCGGATTACAGTAGTAACGACCTGTCATCAGTAGGGTAAAACTAACCTGTCTTCTGATGAGACTGCAACAACTTTAATATACGCTACTGGAGATCAAAAGCTTTTGAGCTTTCTAGCTTCAACAACTTTAATATATATGCTATTGGACCTGGAATTATGGCTGCTGACACCAGACTCACCCTCCAGTAGATAATTGTTTAAAGTGAACTCATTCCAATTGAAATAGTCTCATATTGTTATTTCATATAATATTACATTGAAATTGTTAATTAAAATAATAAAAGCTCATGTTTGCAACACAAGCAACAGAACACATTTTAAATAAGTACAACTACAACTGACAGCTTTCTAATTGCTATAATTGAAATATATTCAAAATGAAAAATTTGGTGGAGAGTTATGTTTGAATCAGTATATCTGAGATGCCAAATTATCAGAAACTCTGGTTTAACATTTAGCATTGTATTGGTGTTTCGGAGTAGGCAGGCTAGTGCTTTCAAATGCATAATAATTGTATTGAAGATTTGACCTGTACCATTCACCTTTTCATGATAGAGAATGTGAAGTATCATACAATATTATCATCATTTTCCTTTTTGCTCCCAATGGCAGCATGGAGCCCCAACTGTAGCTATCCCCTTTGCAGGAATCCTGCACAAACCATTGACACTCTCTTGTGGTAGTGTTTTCTGTAGCAATGTTTATTTTACATGATAAGGTTGCCAGCCCTATGCACAACCTCATATTAGTTGCCATGTACGGCATGCCTGATGGAGTAGTAGTCCTTGTCTTTCTTTGACTCATGAGCTCCATGGAAACTACAAAGGGCATCATAAAATATTAACATCTCTGTGATAGAGTACTGTGATTTTATTTTTCCACAGGCCCCATGTTTCTTCTTGTATTATTTACGTTTTTCATGAGGGATTACTATGGGGTTTTATTTTATCCGCCCCACATTTCTTCTCCATGAATATTATTGGAGTTTAGTCTTTTTTTGTAGGTAATTTATTGGGGTTTTTCATGAGGGATTACGGTAGGTTTATTTTATACTCGCACCAGTTTTCTTTTCTTTAAAGTAAACGCGATCACGTAGTCCCATTTTCTTTGTTAAAATAATTGCGGTCATTTTTGTTTTATTAAGCAGTTGAGTGCGTAGTTATTAGAGGGCTGAGCATTATCTCCCGACGATTAGGAGATAATTCCGTACTCCCGTACATTCTATGTTTAAACGGGGGATGGGGGTGAGGAACCTCTACCCAGGTACATAAGAATGGGTGCTACAATGAATCAAAAGTTAATTTTGCTCACGCCAACAGGTAACGTTTAACATGACGCAATTCTTGGACACGCGGGCAGTAACAAGCATGACTCACGAGTACGCTTACAATCTAATTGGCGGAGGTCACCGTTGTTAAATTTTGTAGTGATTCCATTGGTTATAGTGGGACGCCAAGCAATGACGTAGGGCGTAGGTCAGCGTGGGTTGTTTTTAATGATATATACTCGTGCATATTCATAAGTGGCTCTCTTTGTCTGCAGATATTTTCAGCCGTGACAATCAAAGTCATATCGCTTGCTCTTAAGTGAGATATTCGATAAAATTGGGTATGTCTATAATTTAATTAAGCATCGAACTATTAGTTTCTTAATAGAATTTTAGCCCGATTAAGTAAAGTTTTTCTTCGGGGAGTTAATTTAAAGCTAATTTAATTTTCTTAACGAAAGTGCCATCAATTACTATCTTCGAGAAAGTATTTAATGTAAGAGGTGCATAGAATTCTTTCTATGATAAATAGCAGTATCTAGGAGTGATTAAAGAGTTTGAGATATTAAGTGTATGCTCTGTAATATTTAAAAGTAGGATGGTAGAATAACACGCATCTTTGATTTATGATAAATTACAAAATATATATACGGGAGCGGATTTTTGTAATTTTAATCACGTGGTTACTGTTATTAAATTGAGTATTAATTCAGGACGGTAGTTGGGTGGAGAGGTATGTATTTAAATGTTTTCTTACCTGTTGATTTATAATATTTGCAGCGTAAATACGCCTGCGAAATTAATTGTAGAAGGTTAAGTCCTCAGACTTTATCTGTACAGTAATTTCGAGGGTCAGAGATGTATATATATATATATGTAACCTCGATTTAATTATATAATTGTAGTGTAAATACGCTTGGTAATATGTAAGGTATTTTATTGTGCATTTAATTGGTTGTGTAATTAAATATTATAGAGAGGTATAATTTTATATTGGGGGATGCGATGGGCATCAAAGTTCAGCCTGTAAAAATAAAGTAGACCAAGGAATTCAGTACAGGAGTTCTCCATGCATGAATGTTTTGATGCTGAGACAAGGCGAGACGGGCGTAACAAAAGAGTTAGGTCAGTCGTTTCTGGGAATTTATTACCAGACCCTCTCCACATGTAAGCCTACCTTGCCGTGGTTGGAGAGCTTGAGCGCCTCAATGATCCCGGGAGCTATGCCGGCGGGAGTTTTACTCCTGGCAGGGTCACCCAAGCCGGACAGGTCCTGGGTGAGGGGCCAGACTAAATGGGCTGAGGAGTGGGTGGAACCCTATAGGTGTAGATGCAGAACCCACCGGCGAGTGGTACATGCTCTGGTCTGCACCAATCCACCCCCACTTCATGGGTTAAATGCTTTCTTGCCTCATTCTTCACTGTTTGTCGTCTATCACGCCCATGGCGACCGTTGCCTCAATTGGCTGTGTGTGGTGTACCCGGAAACGGGGCCTCCCAGTACTGAGGCAAAGTTAAGTCCCCGATGTCACTTATCGGTGCAGAATTGAGAGAGATGGCTGAGCATCACAATCCCTCCTGTGTTGCAGCATGATGAGAACCCAGCATTGCACACTGAGCTTGGGGGGATCACTTGGGCACCAGACTTAATACTGGCTCTTGACTGGATGGCCGCATGCAGGAGATTTCTACAATGGAGGGTTGGCAGGTGGTGGGTATCGGGAAGTGGCTCTGTGCAGGACGTGAGGATTCCTTGAGAGAGCCCCGAACCAGAGCACAGCATTGTGCAAGCTCTGCATAGTTGGAGAGCCCCCTGGATGACGGGGAATGCACAGTGTGCTACCCCACCTATCCCCAACTGCTAACTTAGAACCAGAAGTGGGGTCCTCTGTATGCGTGCCAGGCCAGGATAAAATGCCTGGGAAAGAGACTGGAGCTCAGAACTCCCTAACTCAAAGTTGCAGGATGGCAGAAAAGCCACGGGAAAGACAGGGCTATTTTGAAGATAACGCAACCATATTTTCACCATACGAGCTCGGACGCCGCCTCGGTAAACAAGGTCCGCGCAGAGCAGTGACACCCCCAGGCTGCTTGCGAATAGTCTACTACTGGGAACATAAACAGATTAGGGATGAGCCCACTCTCCCGTTGAACAGGTGCTAAAGTCGTAGATACTGGGCCAGAAGGCGCACCGGAAACCACAGTATCATGCAACTCGCTTTTTTTTTCTATGGAGAGTACACCGTCATTACCAGACCGATGTTTACTTCAAAACGGGATAGAGCGATCAGAGAGGGGATTGCATGGGAGGCTGACTTTTGGGGCATAAATATTTAAGTATCACAGTCTAGTTGAGTAGGTGATAGACGGGAGAGGGATGTATTTAAGGGAGTTAGATGTTAGAGATGTGTAAATTTTGACGTGTTATATAGCTGTTATCATTTATTTGTTCCACAGCCAGTTTTCACAGCGAGCAGATAGGGTTGTCATTTTGCCCTTACAGCTTGCAAATGTTGTCGGTCTTCTCAGGAGAAGAAGAGTAAAGGCAGCACCAGAGGGGAAAGAGGATTGGTGACTGTGACGGGTCGGTGGTGGTGGTGTGGTTGGTGTTGCGATTCCTTGGTTATGGTATTATTTATTGAATAGTAAAGTCACTCTTTAGACGTATCAATGTTGGTTATAAATGGTTAGCTCTGGGCATCAGAACATCCCTTCGACGTTCTGATTTGCATAGTATATAGTATTTGATTTCCCTTGTGGGAGAGTTATCGTGCTGACAAAGGTAAACACCAACAGCTGTAGAACCGAACCCGAAACGTAAATAAAGGATCAAGCCTTCTGCTTTGAGTCCACATGTATTGAGATTCATACAAAAACGATAATCGACATTCACAAAGGTTTCATGTACAATTCAGCGTAACAATTGAATTCCAAATAATATCAGTAAGTATCCGTCCGTGTCAAAACAATATGTCAGATGAACATCGTGGCTATATACGTGCGCTGTTGTAGTCAACAGCCAGAAATGAGCACATGAGTTCTTGACATCTACAATTTGAATCATAATACGATTCTCCTTCCATTATTAGTTTAATTTAATTAATCTCATGCTTAGATTAATTTCCGAACTGACCCTGAAGTCTACATCGATTCATCTATATAATATAGGCTATATACTCAGCCTTATTTCCTTGGAAGAAATACAAGACACGACCTTCTTGCTTGACGGATAGCGTAACAAAGGCCCTGTAACCAAGTCACCCGGCGTGACCTTCCCAACGCGAATGCGTCATAATCTCCGCATATATTTCGCGTTCACTATACCGTAAAATATCGACATATTCTATAAATATTAATGACCCCTAAACGTTGCGCATGGGTAAACCCCAGCAGACGCCGTCATTTAAAATAACACCGTAACAGATTTCCTGTCAGACGGGGGCAAAAAAAAATCTATTAAATAGATTTTTTTTGAACAATATTAATCAAATTATCAAAAATTTAACAAAACCCGACGTATGACCTACGATGTTCTATCTAGAACAGTGTCGCGGTCATGTCAGTAATATATTATAATAAAATCAACGTCATATCATACATATACCTTATATTAGACAAGGAAATGTCACTGTCACTAACTAATTAACTAATTAATTTGTTGTATGTATAGACTAACTAATAATGTGAGGTGTTATTAAAATTATTCTAACTAACTAAAATTAAAATAATTAATTATAGTATGTACGTATGGTACTAACTAATTAATATCTAATAGAGGAAAATGAGAAATAGTATAAGAGAGTAAAAGAAATAAAAATTGAGAAGTACGGACAATTAAAACCAAATATTAAAGTATACATTAAATTAGCATGCGTGTGAAAATAAAATGTAAGGATAGATACCTAATTAAATTAACGCAATCAGAAGAAAAGAGCAGAAAAAAAAAAAATTCATACATTTTAACTATATATATGAAATGTCATAATGTAATATCCATTACCTTAATAATTACACTAATTAAAAGGTTTAATTGGTGTGATATTCTTTTGTTTCATCTTTTCTTAGTATATTTTATTTTTTTATTTCATCACACTTTGACTTTATTATCTATTATATACTAATTTAATAACTAGAAAATTTAATAATATTGGACATGAAGATCCAATCGTTGTTACCTCCTGTTGAATTGTATGAAAGTTCATTAAGACACAAGGTTCATATTATCAAATTATGATTTGATTATCCATTCATCGTTAGTTCCTTTATTAAACTTTTGAAAGTAAATTGACTAAGTCATCAACGTATCTGTCCTTTCTACATCAGAGATTGTTCCTTTTTAACAGTTTTCAATCGAAATGAGTGATACTCAAAGTGGAATTGAAGTTCAAATTTTCAAACGATCCGTAAAACTTGATATTTTGATCACAATAGTTTATTTCGAAATGTCCTTATTTAGGTAGGAAGTCCAACTGAATTGTTGTATATTCTGACTTGATATCAATACCGTTCATTGCAAATGTAATGCTTGACTAGTCAGAAAATTTTCTTGAAATTGTAATATTCATTCAGAATCCGTAGGATGTCTGGACAACGTGTCGGCTATGACGTTTTCAGTTCCAGGTATCGACTGTATCTCGAACTCGTAGGGTTGCAACGTAATAGCAAATCGTGCAAGTTTAGCACTTTTATGGTTTGAGCGACGTAATGCTGCCACTGATTTCTGATCAGTCTGGATCAGGAATGGAGATCCCAGCAAAAACTTTTCCAACTTGGTAATTGCCCAGATTACGGAGAGCAATTCTCGGTCCACAGTGGAGTATTTCGTCTCCGGAGGTTTCATTTTGCGTGAGATATACATTACATGGTGAAGGACATCATCATGATATTGCAATAGACATGCCCCGAGTCCGTAATTACTCGCATCTGTACGTAGAACAAACTTTTTAGAAGCATCTGGTAATCTTAAAACAGGTGGGCATGAAAATATTTTTAAGATAGTGCGAAAAGTTTTGTCACATTCGTCGGTCCAATTTATCCTTAAAGGCATGTTCTTCTTTAGTAACGAAGACAGGACAGCCGTGATGGATGATAGGTGAGGTACAAATCTGCTATAGTATTGGATTAAACCTAACAGACTCCTAACCTGTTTCTTCGTTTGAGGAACAGATAAATTTAATATTTTAGAAACCGTACTGGGAATTGTTTGGATACGTCCCGATCCAATAATGTGCCCCAGGAATGTTATCTCATTACACGCTATTTGAATTTTAGTTGGTTTAGCGGTTAAATTGTTATCCCGCAATATTTCCAAAACTGATTCAAGACCCAAAAAATGTTCCTCAAATGATGAACTAAACAAACATATGTCGTCAATATAGGTAATTATATCTGATCTACCTGCTAAAATTTTTCGCATCATGCGAATAAAGGTAGCTGGAGCATTCATTAGCCCAAAAGGCATCACGTTCCACTGGTAAAGACCTTGTGGAGTTGAGAATGCTGTGTAGTATTTGGCTCTTTCGGTTAGTGGAATCTGCCAATAACCTTTAGTTAAGTCAATTTTAGTGAAAAGTGTAGCATTGGATAGACGAGGAAGTAAATCGTCAAGGATAGGATGTGGTTCGCTATCCGGTACTGTCTGCGCATTAAGTTTCCTATAGTCAACACATAAACGTATGTTGTTGTCCTTTTTCCGGACAATGACTAAAGGAGAAGAAAATGGAGATGTACTAGTCTCAATAATACCTAATGATATCATCTGTTCGAGTTCCTGAGATGTCTTACTCAGAAAATGTAGAGGTACAGAATAAGGATGAACACGAATTGGTGTATCATCGTTAAGAATAATATCGTGACTAATTACAGATGTGCAACCCGGTACATCAGTTAACACATCTGGGAAAGATTGTAGAAGATCAGCAACGCGTTGATGCTGTTGCGGTGTAACCGTAGAAGAAATGGTCACATCACGCCAAGATTCAGTAGATTGGACAGTAAGTACAGGTAAAGGCATCTGCACTTCAGGAAAAGAAGATTCTTCCTCCTGTATAACAGATAGATTAGAATAATGACAAGTAGATACAGTATTGTCATCTAATTCATGAAAAATTGACTGTAAGTGTATAGGACGTGTATGAAATTGCTTGAGCATATTAATATGGAATATCTTTCTGTGTCCCTTGATATCTAAGACGTAATCAACGTCTGAAATTTTATCAGTAACCTTATAAGGACCAGTAAGGAAAAGAAATGATGAATGACTATGCTGAGTCATCAATGATATGAGACAATTGTATTACCATAGCATGTTATCTGCGTGACGCAGCATTAGGTACTAATTGTAACCGTAGACAATGATGGTTAAAGTAAGCACCATTATCATGCTCGATGACCATTCGAGCATCTCTATTGTTACGAAATGTAACTATAGCTTCACCATACCTGTCATTGGTAGGTGACAACAACCGTACAAACATAACGTCTGCCGTGTCATTAAAGAAATTGCTAAGTGCCTGCCATCTGGTACCTTGTGGCAGATTGCGCACTAACACGGTGCGAGAATATGCACCCTTCCCAATGTAAGTGGGATCAGTGTCACTAACGTGATAAATAGTTCTTCTATTTAATCTTTTGGATATGGTAGTCTTATGAGATGATGTCTCATAATGATTGACATATTTATTTGTCCTAATTTTATTAGTTAAGTTCATAAGAACTTCACCATCATTACCCTTGTTCGGGACATCCCTTCTTTTCCCATTTTCAACAATTTTATTAAGATCACTGTTAATATGATTCTGTCGCCAACATCTATCTTCCGACTTGGTGGCATTCTCTTGAGAAAAGGTATATCTGCCTCGAAATGATTTTCTAATCTTCCTAGGATGGGCTGGTAGTTTAGTATACTTTTTATCCTGTAGGAGAGTCTTATCCTTCTCCTTATCGATTTCCAGAATGGTACTGAGACTGAAATTGGAGAAAACTGTGCCACATGTATTTATTTTGTTGGCCCGTAATGTAGCTGTTGCAATGACAGCGTTAGCATTGCAATAAGATTGCACATTCTTTAATTCCCATTCCTCAATTTCCTGTGGGGAACAATCCTTACTACCATGGATGCGTCCCAACATCAGATCTGCAATTGGATTCTGAAGCATGCATACCTTAACTTGTCCTGAAAAGAAAGGTGTATTAACATGGACAAGAGCTGTGGGGTAAAACTCAATAGTTCCCCCAAAAGTCATGCAACGGACATATTCCCCCGTTGCACAGCTAGGATGTACTAGCGACTGTCGCACTCCAATGGTTGTGGACCCCGAGTCTCTCAATACAGAAACTACAGAACCGTTTACTATCCCTCTGTTAAAAATCAGAGAGCCTGTTCCATCATTGGCTGCAAGACCTACTTCTGGTGTAATGTGTCCGCAGTTTAGCACTGTCTCCTTTGCCTTCTGAAAAATAAGATTGCATTGTGGGCAACTATTTGCCACGTTATAATTAATAGCAAAGCATGCAGCAGAAGAATTCATTGTATTATTGTTAGGTGGAACCTGAACCTTAGGGGTAATATCATTTGTAACTGCTGCCCCGGTATTATGGTTATAATGTGAAGATCCACGAGAATGAGAACGATTACGAGAATAATTATTTGAATTATCTCGTTGACGTCTATTATAATTGTTATCTCGATGTCTCGAGTTATAATTATCGCTATTCTTCCAATTGTTACCATTATTATATTGATATGACCGATTATAACTTGAGTTACGTGGATTACTGTTGTATCTTGACTGAGGTGAATAATTTCTGGTTTGTTGTCTTCCTCTATTAAAGTTATTGTTAAAGTTATTCTGTCCCTTATGAAAATTAATGTCATAGTTTCCTTTGAACCTACCTCTGTCCACACTGTGTGTTCTAGGTTTGTTATGATTATGATATGCCATATTGGAGGCTACAGGAAGAGGTTCTCTTATCAACGAGCCAGAAATATTAGCATTCGGATGTGCTGTGCAGTAATTTAAAGAAATTTTTTTCTAAATCATCAATAGTTTCTGGTTTTCTTTCTTGCAGATAAGCAAAGAATGGTGGGCTGACAGAAGATAACACTTTATCCCTCAATAATAAATCAACTAACTTGTCGTAAGATTTGTTGACACCTGTCAGTTCAACCCATCTGTTAAAAGTATTGCGTATGTTAGCAATAAAACCTGTGAAATCTTTATTGTTATCTGGCAACAAACTTTTGAAACGTAATCTACATGCCTCTTCGTTCAAGTGGAAACGACGTAATAACAACGTCTTAATGGCCTCATAATCTGTGGCTAATGTAGGATCAATGTTTTGTGCTGCACTTGCAGGTTCGCCATCCAGAAATTCCTTAAGTTTAAGTGCCCATGCAGTTTTGTCAAGGTTATTGACCTTACATATATCCTCAAAGCGCGCCAGCCACGATGAAAGGTCGTCCACGTGTAATTTGAATGGTGGTAATTTAAAGTAATAATTGCCTTTAAGTCGGGTGGATGAAGATCCAGATTGAGCATTATCATTTTGGCTTGATGCAGCACTCTGCGAATTAAGTTTTGCTGTTTCCAATTTAAGCCGTTGCAATTCCATTTCTTGCTGTAGTATGATTTCTTGTCGTTTCAATTTATTCTCTTCTTCAATCCGTAGGATTTCATCTCTTGCCACCTTTCTTTCTTCTTCTTGTCTTAATTCTGCTTTCTTTTCCGCCTGTTTTCTTTCAAGTTCTTCCATCTCTGCTTTATCAATAGCTTTCCTTTCAGCCTCCTTTCTTTCAAGTTCTTCCATCTCTGCCTTAGCAATGGTTTTCTTTTCAGCTTCTTTTCTGTCAAGTTCTTCCATCTCTGCCTTATATCTTGCCAGTTGTTGTTCAGCAAATTCAAGGAGTGCCTCTCCCTTTTTATTACAATCTTTTCCAATTTTAATGAAATGATCCAAGGTAAGCATTCTTGGAGTTTAATTATTTAAGTATTTAATTACTTATGTCTTGTAATCACCACTAGAATCTATGTCGATAATTATAATTACTCAACAAATGAATAATTATTATAAGAAATTGTAATATTACTGTATTGTTATGTATAAGTTCCACAATCTATAATATTTTGTAAAAATATTATATATATACTCACTGATATCTATCATAAATAGTTATGATAGTTAGTTATATAAGCTGCTGAAATTATATCAAGCGCTTAATAATAATATTTAGTAATTATGTGTATTATCCCCAAATAATTAGTCTTAACTGTCACTAAGTTCACAATATAGTACTGAGAAAGTGTACTAATTTATATTAAATATGTATTAATATGTTATAAATTTTAATAATTAATCATTATATTTTATGCCTTAATCATGAGGCATAAAGTGCATTGCCCATTTCTAGGACCACTACTGCAAATATGTGCAAAGTCCCTAATTCCTCATCAAAGTTGATAAAAATTTAATCATATTCATCTACACTATTATTAATGAAGAAATTACAGCATTAATATTAAATTATAAAAGGATGAAATGAAGACAAACAATACAATGGGTTAACCAAGGATTACGAAACAGTATTACCATACGACAAGACATTTTCACAATAAAAAATGCATTAATAACTAAGTGGTATAAAACGGAAGTGAGAGATTAAGAATGAACTGAATAGAAAGTTAAGCTGTGTACGTAACAAATAGTGACATCACAGGACTCATTTGACGTTAATACAATACATTTAATTAAAATTAAAGATAGCTAGATCAGAATAAACAAGATAGATTACGAACATAAGACTGTAAATGAATAAAAATAAGAACCAATTACACCAGAAAACACCAGTTATAACATGACTATACACCTAACATGCAAAGTGAATTAATGCAAGTCCGAACCAAACGATCACCGATAATGATAATTCGACGCTTTCTTCGCGAGGTGCTATTAATTCACAGCCTTAGGAACATTCAGAATGAATATCGGCATCCTGAGAGCCATTTTATTCATTCCGAACCGCCGCCCAACCATACCCGCTACATGAAAAGGACAGGAACAATATTTAACATGGATACAACGAAAAAAGAACATGGCATTATTTGGACAAACAGGACGAAATATTTTAACCTTTAAAATTAGTGACTTATCTTGTTTTGGCGGTAATATCGTACATTATATGCTTCACCGACAGACTCGAAAGCTTGTTTGAAACATTGAATACGTTGGCAATATGCTTCATTTGATGTTTGAAAGCTGCAAATAAATTTGTTTGAAGGACATTGTCAGCTGCTGGCTTTGTTACGAAATGTAACTATAGCTTCCCCATACTGGCCACCAGTTGTGACGGGTCGGTGGTGGTGGTGTGGTTGGTGTTGCGATTCCTTGGTTATGGTATTATTTATTGAATAGTAAAGTCACTCTTTAGACGTATCAATGTTGGTTATAAATGGTTAGCTCTGGGCATCAGAACATCCCTTCGACGTTCTGATTTGCATAGTATATAGTATTTGATTTCCCTTGTGGGAGAGTTATCGTGCTGACAAAGGTAAACACCAACAGCTGTAGAACCGAACCCGAAACGTAAATAAAGGATCAAGCCTTCTGCTTTGAGTCCACATGTATTGAGATTCATACAAAAACGATAATCAACATTCACAAAGGTTTCATGTACAATTCAGCGTAACAATTGAATTCCAAATAATATCAGTAAGTATCCGTCCGTGTCAAAACAATATGTCAGATGAACATCGTGGCTATATACGTGCGCTGTTGTAGTCAACAGCCAGAAATGAGCACATGAGTTCTTGACATCTACAATTTGAATCATAATACGATTCTCCTTCCATTATTAGTTTAATTTAATTAATCTCATGCTTAGATTAATTTCCGAACTGACCCTGAAGTCTACATCGATTCATCTATATAATATAGGCTATATTCATTCATTCATAACCCTCCACTCCCACAGGAGCATAGGCCTTCAACAAACACATGCCAAGTCCTCCTGTCACGTGCCATCATCTCAAGTTCTTTCCATGTTCTCCTCATCATTTTCACCTCTGTTTCCAACTCTCTTCTCCATGTACTTCTTGGTCTTCCTCTGCCTCTCTTGCCCTGGGGGTTCCAGAACAAGGACTGCCTTGTAATGCTATCAACAGGTTTTCTCAGTGTGTGTCCTATCCATCGCCATCGTCTTCTTCTCATTTCTTGTTCCACTGGCACTTGTCTAGTTCTTGTCATCAGTTCCACGTTGGTAACCTTGTCATACCATTTTAATCCCTCTATTCTACGCAAGCACCCATTTATGAAAGTCTGTAGCTTTTTGGTTGTTGTCTTTGTTGTTCTCCATGTCTCTGAGCCATACAATAGGACTGACTTCACATTTGAGTTGAAGATTCTTATTTTCGTGTTGGATCCTATTTCTCTTGATCTCCATATATTTCCCAATGCAATGAAAGCTCCTCTTGCCTTTTGTATTCTTATTTTGATATCGCTGTCTGTCCCTCCAACTTTGTCTATATTACTGCCAAGATATGTGTATGATTCTACATCTTGTATTGGTGTTTCTTCAAGTTCAACCCTGTTATCATTACCTGCATTTATTCGCATTATTTTTGTCTTTTCCCTGTGTATTTTCAGACCCAATTGCTGTGACCTCTCATCGAGTGTTTTCAATTTGTCCTGCATCTGATTACGGTTATGGGACAGAAGAGCCAAGTCATCAGCAAAATCCAGATCATCCAACTGCTTAGTCAGAGTCCACTGGATTCCATTTCTGTTGTGTGTTGTCGATGATCTCATAACCCAATCTATTGCCAGCAAGAAAAGAAATGGAGACAAGAGGCATCCCTGTCGCACTCCTGTTCTTATCCCAAACGGTTCTGTAAGCTGTCCTTCGTGAAGAACTCTGCATGTCATGTCTTCATATGTTTTCTTTATTAAATTAATGATCTTCAGGGGAACTCCATAATGCCTCATCAATTTCCAAAGTGATTCTCTGTCTACACTGTCAAATGCCTTTTCGTAGTCCACAAATCCGATGTATAGTGGTGAATTCCATTCCAGACTTTGTTCAACTATTATTCTCAAAGTGGCTATCTGGTCTGTACATGATCTGTTTTGTCGAAAACCTGCTTGTTCATCTCTCAGTTTCTTGTCTATGGACTCTTTTAATCTCTCAAGGATAATCCTGTTTAATACTTTTCCTGGCACTGATAGTAACATTATTCCTCTATAATTTGTGCACTCTTGTAAATTTCCCTTCTTAGGCAACTTAACCAGATATCCTTCCTTCCATTCTGCTGGTATCTCTTCCTTTTCCCAGACTTTACCAAGTAATTTATATAACATCTCTGTAGCCGTGTCGATATCTGCTTTGATGGCCTCTGCTGGAATGCCATCAGGTCCAGACGCTTTTCCATCTCTTAGAAGCTTTATGGCTTTCTTTATTTCTTCCTTCGTTGGTCTTTCACCGTTAATTTGTAGCTCTTCTTCTGCTGGCTGGATGTCCGGCGGGTTTTGTGGAGCTGGTCTATTGAGAAGGTCCCCAAAATATTCTGTCCACCTCTTCATTTGCTCTTGTATATTGCTGAGCAGTTTCCCATTCTTGTCTTTTATGAGGCAACTTGTTTGCTTGTATTTCCCTGTTAGCTTCTTTGTGCTGCTATACAGTTCTCTCATATTTCCTTTGGCTGCAGCATCTTCTGCCTCTCTTGCCAACTCCTCAATATACTTCCTCTTGTCTCTTTTGATACTTCTTTTTACTTCTTTGTTTGCTTCTGTGTACACTTCTTGAGCCTTGGCTTTGGAACTTCTGGTTTTGCTTGTGTTTAACTCTGCTTTCTTGTTTTTCTGTCTTTTATCTTATTGATGGTTTCTGTTGTTATCCATGCTTTTTGTTGTCTTTCCCTTTTCCCCAGTATTTCTTCACATGTCTCCTTCCATACAGTTTTGACCTGCTGCCAATAGTCTTCTGTATTCTCTACATCTTCCAGCTGTTGGAGCACTTGGAATTTGTTGGATACTGTGACCGCAAATTTGTCTCTTGTTTCTTGATTTCTTAGCTGTCCTACATTATACTGTTGTCTATAATTTTGCATTGTTGCATATCTCTTGAGTTTCATTTTTATTTTGGCTATCAGAAGATGGTGATCTGATGCCACATCTGCTCCTCTATATACCTTTACATCCTGCAATGATGATCTAAACTTCTTGTTTATGCATATATGATCAATCTGATTTTCTGTTCTATGATCTGGTGATATCCATGTTGCCTTGTGTATTCTCTTATGTGGAAACATGCTTCCTCCTATAGCCAGTTGATTTGAAGCACAGAAGTTTGCGAATAGTTCTCCATTTTCATTCATTACTCCTAGCCCATGTTTTCCCATGACTTCTTCAAATCCGGTGTTGACTGTACCTATCTTTGCATTCATGTCACCCATCAAAATTGTGATGTCTCTTCTTTTTACTTTATCCATAATTTCCTGTAGTTTAGTATAAAATGCTTCTTTCACAGACTCTTCTTTGTCATTAGTTGGTGCATAACATTGGATGACATTTACATGAATTTTCTTTTTAGCTGTTTTGAAAGTAGCTGTTATTATTCTGGGTCCAACAGCTTCCCATTCAATGAGTGCTTTCTGTGCTTCTTTAGATAACATAAGAGCTACCCCTTCACTGTGGTATGAACTTTCGTCTTCATGTCCTGAGGACAGCACCAATTCACCTGTGATGAGTTTCTTCCTGTCTACCCCCTTCCACTTTGTTTCACACATTCCCAAAACCTCGATTTTGTATTCCCTCATTTCTGCTGCCACTTGCGCCACTTTCCCTTGTTCGTTTAATGTCCGAACATTCCAGGTGCCAAATCTGGAAGTTCTCCTAGAAGAAAGAAGGTTAGTCAGCAACACAGACTCCTTTCGGCTTTCTCTGTGTTGCATCATACGCCTCCCTGCGAGAGGACCTTCCCCTGTCTTGGATGGCTGTGTTTTATTTTCTTTATTTGACTTGTCCATATTTGTTGAAGTTTTTTGTGGTTTAAATTTTTTTACAGGATGGGGTAACCGGCCCCATGCCCAACCCTCCTTAGTCGCTTTCTACGACATGCTTGGCAGGGGACAGTGTTACTATTCTTTGCTCCCCTTTCGGGCCCCGGTAACACACGGGTGAATATAGGCTATATACTCAGCCTTATTTCCTTGGAAGAAATACAAGACACGACCTTCTTGCTTGACGGATAGCGTAACAAAGGCCCTGTAACCAAGTCACCCGGCGTGACCTTCCCAACGCGAATGCGTCATAATCTCCGCATATATTTCGCGTTCACTATACCGTAAAATATCGACATATTCTATAAATATTAATGACCCCTAAACGTTGCGCATGGGTAAACCCCAGCAGACGCCGTCATTTAAAATAACACCGTAACAGTGACGCGGTGGTTTACCGGCGCCAAATCCATTGGCACCAGAGAGAGAGAGAGAGAGAGCCGTTCGCTGGAAGCGAAGCAGTCTTCAGATAGAAAGGATTTCTTTAAAAAAAATCCTGAGCTCTACGCTCATATTCACACACCGAACAAAAGCACGTGGCCTGGTGTTGTCGTTTGAAGTCGGTCATAATAATACCAATGGCCCTAAACCCAAAGAGAGGTAACCGGGCATATAAATTCAGATTCGTCAGTAGTGAAGCAGCTACATTCCGAGTCACGTATTCAGTCTATAAACCCAAGTCATCAAATTACAAGATTCGTTTGGAGGAGAGAGAGGGTCAAAATTCCTTCCAAACGCACTAGAGAGAGAGAAGGGGCGTAGCGGAGAAGTCTCTCGGTAGACACCAGGAGTGTTAGACAGACACTGAACATAGATAGAATTCATCAATTAGTCAGTCAGTTCGTGTAGGACTTTAAAAGGTTCAATCAGCTTCCGGTGTAGACAGTGGTGTTAGTTAGTGGCAGGTATATCGCCTAAAGTGTTGAAGCTGTGTAGGAAATTCAGTTAGTGACGTCTGCAGACAGACAGTGGAGTTCGATTTTGTTTAAATAATATATTAGGTTAGTTAGGAGTGGTGGATCTAATGTTAGAGACCCCACCAAACAGGTTGTTGTAATCCTTAACTTTCTTCCCTACAGGTTGAGGGGAGGGTGACATTGTGAGGTTACCATTTGTAATCATTTTAATTGTTGGTTCTGTTTTCCAGAGGTGCGAACTCGCACGTTATTCATTTTATTATGTTATCTAAATTTTGTGGTGTAAATAAACTATAAACTTTAACTGGATCAACCTTTCTCACTATACTGTACGTATATGTTGTCTGTATAGTGGTGTCTGTGGACTTGTAGTTGAACCTTATTTCCTTTCTTTTTGCAAAGGTAGTCAGAGGGGGTGAGCTATAGCTATTATTGAAGTCACGAGTGGCGAGGGAGAGTCAATCTCTGTTCTCAACCCTCGTAGCCAATAGTCTCATCTGTCCACATTCACTATCATTTCTCATCTAAATGTATCTTCTCAGTCTTTCTCATACTAGGGTCTTGTCTATACACTAAGACACACTCTAGTCTTAACTCAACTTCGTGACAATGTCAAAATGATAGTTTTTACAGCATATGTATATATATATAAATATCTGTGTGTGTGTGGGTGCGTGCATGCACATACACGCATAAAATATGGTTTTAATAAACTGTAAAAAGCAGTATAAATTCTTAAACTATCTGATACAATAATCATTATGATGCTGACAACAGAATATTAAATCTCCTATATTTTTGGCAGATGGCAATTAGATTGCTTGAGACAGCTATTTCTCGAGGACAGTGGCTGATGCTACAAAACTGCCACCTTCTGGTGCGATGGCTGAGAGACCTAGAGAAGATGCTGGAAGGTTTGTCAAAGCCTCATCCTGAATTTAGGTTGTGGATCACAACAGATCCAACTCCAAGCTTCCCTATTGGCATCCTACAGAGATCTCTCAAGGTATGTGTGAAATGTAATTAGCCTCAGTGACAGAGACAGACAAGTTGTATTTTGAATATTAATAATGTCAAATTCAGAGTAAATTAAATATTAATCTGCACGCGCACTTTTGGGGGGGGGGGGGGGAAGTAAGGGTTAACGGATACAGCGCAAAAAGGAAGACAATATTCAATTTTTTTGTCATGAAAAGGACAAAGTAAGGCACTGTAATGAAAAAGTAGGACATATTTATTTTAATTAGTAAATGACACAGAAAACATATTATTTACATATCAAATGATAAGTTCATCAAATCAACTTGATTTTGTGTTTATTGATATATTAAGGTGATAAAAAATCCTCTTTAACAAAGATTGATTACTTCTTAAATGCACGTTGCCCTTTGCATTATGCCCAATTCCACCTAACATTTTGTTATAATTATCCCAAATAAATGCAACACATTTCTCTGAGAAGGTTAGATATTTTGACATTTTTTCTGGTGCCTTATTTAGTGTATTCTGCACCTTAATTTATTTGAATGATAAACCACCAACTTTTCAGTCAAAATACTGAATGATTATGTCAAACATTTTGCCCGAGCTGTGTCTGTTCACATCAGTGGGAACTCAATAATAAGTTAACATTGTCTTCTTCCAGTCTTTCAAAAGGTGTAGCCTATCAATCGAGTGCTTTGCAGTCACAGAAATGACCATGATGGTTCTTTTGGTTCTGGTACATGCAAATTTGTTAGCAATCTCTGAACCAGAGAAAGTTTTTGAAGTACAACTAACTGATTTGAAACTATTTTGACAGTTTGAAAAACAAAATCGCCTACTGTAGCAGCAACTTTATATTGTTCCGTTCTTGTTTCTTTTGTAAAGTTTAATTGCAAACTCTCAGACACAAGTGCTTTCTAGTGGCTTTTCTGATTTTGCGATTGTGTGTGTGTATGCACACATGTGCATATTTTTTTTGTAATCAGCAGCACCTTTTATTGCTCATCTCATCTCATCTCATAATCGGAACCTCTTCTACCCCGTGAAACGAGGTGTAGAGGGGGCCCAAGTGCACAAGGCCCATGGGCAGGACATGTAACCGAAGTGACTTGGCAAACAGGTGATTGATGCGATGGGCATCAAAGTTCAGCCTGTAAAAATAAAGTAGACCAAGGAATTCAGTACAGGAACCTATATACATTGTGCCTGAACTTGCCCTCATGTGTACTCATATTCGCTATAAAACCTCCGAACCATCGAGACGTCATTCCAGCCGAAATGGACAGAGCCTCATATACCCGAAGGTTTTGAGGGATGTCCTTCCTCATCTGCACAAAGGCATTTATAGAGGAACACTCAGGACCCGTAGGTCTGAGGAAATGAGCAAAATCTGAAACGGACACAGCAGTCTTTGGTACTGGGAGGTCTCCACTCAGAGTAGTTGTTACGTACATTTATTACCTACGGGGGTAGTCTTCGGTCCTGCCAAATGTACGCACCAGTTGTATATAGTTATATTATTTGGGCGTTCGATTGATTCACGCACTGACGTGCACAATGCAGGGTGAGTTGCTTTGGACGCACGTGTAACCTAGTTGAGTAGTTTCTGACGTCATGAATGGGGCAGCTCGGACGATATTTATGTCCGCTGTGTTATCCTTTGATTCTTGGCAAATGTGAAGTAGCCATCAGTTGTATTCGTATCTATTGATCTTCATGGCGAAGTCAATAGTGGAAGTATAAAGTAAGTGTCGCCCCATTTCTTATGGCATGTTTATTTATGTACATTAAAGTATCAGGCCGCTCCTATTAATGGTCTAGCGGGAATTCATCGTAGATGACATTCCTAGAATTGGACACACGGAGTCGATAGCCTTTGAATCTTTTCGTAGAGGGAGAATACCTACAAGAAATCAAGTTAATGAATTTATATGCTTCACATGTTTAATATGCTGTTACTACAATGCCAGAAGCGTGGCATAGAATGGGAGAGGTTAGTCAACTGGAATCTCTAACCTGTTCGTATTATCATGTATGACTTTGTTTGAAAACTATATACTATATATAACGGGATGTATGGAGAAAGTCTGGGATTATGAAGTATGATATGGAAGAATTTTATCCTGGAGTATGAATACGTTACCATGATGTACGTCCTTGAAGGAAGGTCAATGGACTTGAATGAGCGGAATAGTATATGGTAACAGTTTTGTGATCCTCAGTCACTTGAGTCAGAGGACTTTATTAGTAGAGAATCTTCAGGAACTTTAAAAGTAATTATCAACATGTTGACGTATGATTTCTGCGCCTGTGACGATGTTAGTCTTGTCCACTCCGTATGTGCTGTGTTGAATAAAATCTATGTACAGTCACCACCGACTTCTGTACTGCCAGTACTTGCCCAGTTCACCCAGTTCAATACTACTTGTTGAAGTTCGTTTGAAGAATATTGTTGACATTCGTTCATTTTAACCATTCGCGTTTTAAGCTACCACTTCACCAGTATAAACTGAACTCAACGATAAAACGGAGTCAACAATAATTGGTATGCCAGTGTGGTCTGGAAGTAATTTCAAAGGAACGTACCCATCCAATTATCGTTTGAAAAGAAGATTTTAACTTTCAAGTCACCAACATCTCGAACTTGGAACCCAGTGGGATGAGAAATCAGATTCAACTTACGTTTACCAAGGTCAAGGTCTTCAATCAACCTCCACGTCAAGTTTCACAGTGACTGATTACTTGGAGATCATCTCTTCATCATTATTGCGTGCGAGCTGTAATCTAGATACGCAGAGCGAAGTATTTTATCTGTAGACGTACATCCACGGAGACGAGGCACATTGATTTTTTACCTGCACGCGAGATGAGTATAACGTGTTTCCGTTGTACACTTTATTACGCTTAGTTGTGCCTTCCGTGATATGTCCACATTCATATTTTTCGTGTTAAGTGTTATATGTTGTGTATTCTTCGTGGGAGGTTGGGAATGGCGACTTAGGACGGGAAATTACCAGTTTCACCACAGGTCCGTCTTAAGTGTTCTGTAGGACATTATTTTGCAGACTTCCCGCAGTGGAATGTTCCTATGCGTGAGCATAGAAGGATCTTTGGTCCACTGTGTCTGGTAGTCTGTGACACCTGACTGTTTTAGCTGTTTCGTCAAGTTTTAATTGTTGTTTTTGGTAGTTATTTTTACTTGTACCTTATTTTCATGATGTATTTTGTATGTGATTATTGTCCATCTTACCTGACTGTCGTTCAGTTTTTTACAAAGCATATGTTTTTACACTGTGTTGTCAATTGTCTTGTGCATTATTGGATCGTAGATGTCATCGTAATTTTTTACGACATTCTATTTTAGTTCCACATTTTATTTTATTTGATTTCTACGACTGTAGTCATTTGTCTTGATTATCGTGTCGTGTCAGTATTGTGCTATTGTCTGTCACGTTATTGCTTTCACACCATTTCATGTTATAAATTACATTATTAATTATTAATATTATTGCCTATTATATAAATTGATTTTACCGTTCTAGAACAGGAACGAAAACCACTAGTTGTAGTAACAATTTTAAGTAGTATTATTACATAATAAAATTGAATAATGGCTACCTTAGACTATTTCATTAAGCAAGCAAAAGCTCTTCAGATGGCTCCTGAGGAAGCAAAAGCATTTGCACTTGCAGAATATAAGAAAGCTCAAGAAATAGAAGCTGATCAGAGAAGGTTAGAAACTTTACGTTTGGAAAATTTGAAATTTGAGGCAGATCAAAAAAGGATTGAGGCTGAGGAGAATGAAAAGAAGAGGAAATTTATAGCTGAGGAAGAGGAGAAAAAAATGAGATTAACTGCTGAGGAGGATGAAAAGAAGAGGAAATTTATAGCTGAGGAAGAGGAGAAAAAAATGAGATTAACTGCTGAGGAGGATGAAAAGAAGAGGAAATTTATAGCTGAGGAAGAGGAGAAAAAAATGAGATTAGCCGCTGAATTAGAAGAGAAACGATTTCAGCGAGAGGCAGAACAGAAGCAAAGGGAGGCTGAAGATAGACTTAAAAAGGAAATGGAAGACAGAAGATTAATAGCTGAAAAAGAAATGGAAATTAAACAAAAAGAAATGGAAGAAAAAAGATTAATAGCTGAAAAAGAAATGGAAGTTAAACAAAAAGAAATGCAAGAAAGAAGATTAATAGCTGAACAAAACACAAAACGACTTCAGCTTGAGATGGAAGAGAATGAAAGAAAACGACAGCATGAACTGAAATTAGCAGAGTCAGAATATGAGAGACTTAGGTTAACTCAGGAAGCTAATTCTCAGAGAACTTTTGAAAGCCAAACTTCATCCAGACATGATAATTTTAAGGAAATTCACCTTAAATTACCAAAATTTAATCCCCCGTCTGATGACGTGATATTCTTCCTAGATAGGTTTGAGGCCACTTGTGTGTCTTATAACGTGGATAAAGCTCTATACTGTACATATTTATCCAGATTACTTACAGGGGACGCATTAGCAGTTTATCATACCACCAGCATTGGTGAGAAAAATGACTATAATGCTCTTAGAGCGGCACTTCTGCAAAAATTCCAAATGACAGAAGACCAATATCGATCAAGATTTCATACATTACTACCTCAATCTAGCAGAAATTTTAGTGATTTTCTGTCACAAATACGACTAACATTAGAAAGATGGATCGAATTATCCAAAATTGAAAAGTCGTATGAAGGTCTCTTCGATTTACTGATGCGCGATAAGGTACTTTCGTCTGTAAATCCTACATTTCTCGCATTTTTACACGAACGGAAACCTTTATCTATGAAAGACTTAGAACAGCATGCTAAAAATTTTTGCACTGCTCACCCAAACATGGATCTAAGTAATGCACAGATTAAGAATGAATTGCCTGTTGCTTTTGCAGCACAACAAAACAATTTTTCACGCAATCGTTCTTTTAGTGCTGACAGATATGTCAATAAGGGAAATAATGACAATTTTAACAATGGTAATTTTTACAAAGGGAAGCAATTTCAACAATCTGCTCCATTTAATGTTTCTTGGAACCAGGCTCACAGATCGCGAGATTTTGGTAACAATAATTTTAAAAATAATCAAGGACATTATAATAAACAAAACTGGAGATCAAGATCTCAGGGTCCGCAAAACAAACAATTTTTTGGAAATAAACCATTTTACCAACATCATAACGATAATTATACAAATTATCGGACTCATCCAAATTTTAACTCTAGCAGAAACTACAATTATGGCAATTTTAATGACAAAAATCAAAATCGATCGCGTCGACGAGATAGATCGTTGAGTAATACGAATAGACATTCTAATGTCGCTTTTAGTGATACACAGGCTAACATTGAACAGGGTAAAGGAGCTGAAACTCATAATGCTATGTGTTGTTCTCTTGATTGTACCCAAGTCAAAGATTGTTCAGAATGCTCTACTCTTTTCCAGCCCAGGGCGATCACGACGCTGCGTTGCGGACATACCTTGCCTAGTCTACCTGCAGTCTGTACGGCCACTGCTGCGTCAGTACACCAGGGACAGGGCTCTCTTAAGTTTAACAAGGGATTTGTCAACAATATTTCATGCTCTCTCCTATTTGACTCAGGTTGCAGCACAGTCGGCGTCCGGACTTCGCTGATCAACCCAAGTTGTGCCACGGGCCGGGTTGTCAAGTGTGTAACGTTTGGTGGCACAATTGAAACATTTGCCACTGCTATTATTGATCTTAATACACCATTTTTTTCAGGAAAGATTCAAGCTTGTCTCCTTCCGAATCCAATTTGTGATTTAATACTTGGTCGCATACATGGTATTAAAGAGTGTACACCACAGCAAATTGCTGAATGGGAAGAGCGACATATTCAAACTGCAAATGCAGTAGTGACTAGAGCGCAAGCTACTAATATGTCGCATGATACACCTATGGAACCTACAGTTCATACCACTTGTGATGATGATGCTCCTATTTCACGGGAGTTGTTTGCAACATTGCAAAAGAATGATGATTCATTAAAAAAAATTTTTCAGTATGTGAACAAAAATAATACCAGCAACAAACTTGCAAAATCTAGACATGACTTTATACTTAAAAATGGGATTTTGGTTAGAGTAATACGAGAAAAGGATTCATCCTTATGTTCTCAGATTATAGTCCCATCCTGTATGAGATCTCGTATATTACGACATGCGCATGACTCGCAATGTGCGGGCCATATGGGTTTTTCGCGTACCAAATCCAGAGTGCTTTCGGCATTCTACTGGCCAGGCGTCCATAAGGACATCACTCTCTATTGTCGGTCCTGTTTGATATGTCAAGAAGTTAAGGTACGGGGTCCATTTCATGCGGCTCCTATTCAAGCTGCGGACATCCCGATTAGACCATTTGATAAAATGGCTATAGACATTATTGGTCCTATGCTACCATCTGCTAGAGGGCATACGCATATTCTTACGTGCATTGATATGTGCACTCGCTGGCCTGAAGCCATCCCTCTCAAGAACACTTCATCTGCCAGTGTAGCAGAGGCATTGATGTTAATCTTCTCACGCATTGGTTTTCCACGGAAAATCTTGTCGGATCATGGGGTTCAGTTCATTTCTGAATCCATGTCTCAAGTTATGAAGACATTAGGTATAGACAGATCTCTAAGTTCTATTTATCATCCGATGTCAAATGGGTTAATTGAGCGTCTAAATAGGACACTCAAGCAGTTGTTGGGTAAGATGACTCAAGACCATCCCCAAGACTGGGATCGGGTCCTACCCGCTTGTCTCTTTGCGTATCGCGAAGTACAAAATCAAGCAACGGGGTTTTCTCCATTTCAACTTGTTTTCGGCATGCAACCACGCGGTCCGATGTCGTTAATCCACGACTTATTGGTTGACGAGAATATTGAAGAGGAAACTCAATCCTCTTATGAGTATGTGATCTCTCTGAGAAAGAGAATCATAGATGCTTGTAGATTAGCTACTGCATCATCCGAACAAGCCAAAGAAAAAGCTCGTCTATTTGCAAACAAATATAGACGTCTTCGCCAGCTCATACCTGGTGATGAAGCTTTTGTATTACTCCCTGCGCATAATAATCGTCTTTTAATTACCTGGAGAGGTCCTTTCAGGATCATCTCAAGAATATCCGATGTCGACTACATCGTTGATGTTAATGGTAAACATAAAACCTTCCACATTAATATGTTGAAGGAATATTACTCACGTCCTGATTATCTACAATCAGTGTTCCAAGCAACTGACGATCCTACACCTCCTATTCAACACTATTCTAGTTTGTCAGTCATCCAAGAAGAGGAATCTTCTTTCGATGATGTACAACTACCAATACCAGTTGTACCACTCCATTCCACTGAGAAATGGAATGATGTTACTATCTCATCTACTCTTACTGATGATCAACGTCAGCAAGTCTCTAATATTCTACACACGTATGAGGATGTCCTCACTGACATCCCAGGTCATACGTCAGTCATCCAACATGACATTATTCTGACTGACGATACACCGATTCGAGTTCGCCCATATCCTATTCCTTTACACTTTCGTGATAAGGTTGATAAGGAATTGGATGAGATGCTTCAATTAAATATAATTGAACCATCTTCATCACCATATTCTTCTTCTATGGTAATCATTAGGAAGAAGGACAACAATATACGTCTTTGCGTAGATTACAGGAAATTAAACAAAGTTACAAAATTCGATGCGGAACCATTACCTCTTTTAGACGACTTATTAGAGAAATTATCTCATGCCACATTCTTTTCGAAATTTGACCTTTCAAAGGGTTATTGGCAAGTGCCATTAACCCCTAAAGCAAAGCCATTCACCGCTTTCTCGACGCCACGGGGTCTTTTTCAATGGAATTTTATGCCATTCGGTCTAATGAATGCGCCAGCTACCTTTGTACGCATGATGCGCCGCATATTGTCTCATCGTCCCGATGTCATTACTTATATAGATGACATCTGTCTTTTCAGTGACTCTTGGGATGAACATATTCAGGGTTTAAAATCTTTACTTTCTACCTTACGGGATTATAACTTAACAGCGAAACCTTCAAAGGCTTTTGTCGGTTTTCATGACATCTCATTTCTTGGTCACCGTATAGGTCGCGGTTTAATGTATACAGAAGACAGTAACGTCTCTAAAATTTTAAACATCTCAGCACCTAAGACAAAAAAACAAGTGAGGTCGCTCTTAGGACTAATACAGTTCTATTCTAAATTCATCCCTCATTTGTCTACTATAACTGCACCTCTTTCTTCGTTACTAAAAAAGGTACAACTAATGTAATAAAGTGGTCGCAGGATCATCAAACGGCTTTAGATTATATAAAACAATTTTTTTCAAATAAGCCTTTTTTAAGGTTGCCTAACAAAGATCTCACCTTTGTTCTTCGCAGTGATGCTTCTTCCTACGCTATCGCGGCAGTTTTGATGCAGGAATACGGAGGCACCTTATTTCCGGTTATGTACGTATCCAGAAAGCTTACGACGAGCGAGATGAAGTATTCCGTTCTAGATAAAGAGCTCCTCGCTCTTGTCTGGTCAATCACAAAACTGGATCGTTATCTCCTCGGATCACACTTTGTGGTGGAATCCGACCAGAAAGCTCTTACAGCACTGAACACAGGGAACGTGAAGTCATCAAAGTCAGCGCGTTACGCTATTGCGCTTCAACCGTTCCATTTTGAGATACGAGCTATTCCTGGAGTACAGAATGTGTTTGCAGACTGTCTTTCAAGATGCCCTAGTGAACATGTCGAAATTAAACCACTTCCAGATGGTGAAACGTCCTCACAGAAACATGAATAACTTTGTACATGGTCACTGATTATACATCTGTGGAGACTATGTGTAGTTCTGCAGTATTCGTATATATATAACTTTCAGAATATACTTACGTATGGATTATAACATTATTTCTTGTGAAGTAACGTTTTGTTAGAACGGGAACAGTGATATTAAAGTAACATTTTTTTTTAGTATGGAAACATTGGTAAGAGTGACAAATAGACATTCACTATTGTTATGGAACAGATTACACTACATATCGTGTTCGTAAACTTATTTCAGACATGGTACATTGAGAACATATTCTTGTCGATTTAACTAGTTCTAAAAGAATATTAACAATGAGTGAAATTGAAATCACTTAGAATAAATTAGTTATTTGTTCATAAATTAAGTACTACTAATTATTATAATTCAATTTAATCAATTTGATTGATTATAAATCACACATCTACTAACTTTATTAGTGTCTCGCAATACGTGTATTCACGTATCCCACTACATGATATCTCACTTTTAGATAACTAGTCAAACTTACTAGTGTTAGGAAATAGTAAGTGCGTTGCTTCTTAAAGTGTTTAATTATGCTTTGTTTCATTTTGCATGTTGTATTTTAAAATTTTCTGTTTTATTGATTCTTTTATCATTGATCATCATCAGTGTTGCTGTTCATTTTCATTTTTGAAATCATATGTTTCAAATTTCTTTTTAAAAAAATTTGGTTGAATTTTATTATCATCTTTTTTTTATGGTTTATTTCATTTTCATTTTCAACTTCTTTTACTTCGAATATTACCACATCGTTCCAAAGTAGGTCGATGGTGGATGTGTGCTTTAATGCATACTATCATTTAGTTATATTGTTTTCATTTAATATTCTTTTCTTAATATGATATAATTTTATGCATGTCAAAAATCTTGTTGTAGTTTTGACTCACCTCTCTCGAGTAATTAGTTCGAAAAAAATTAATAGAATTAATTTTTTTAAGGGGAGGTGATAAGGGAGCTGTTACGTACATTTATTACCTACGGGGGTAGTCTTCGGTCCTGCCAAATGTACGCACCAGTTTTATATAGTTATATTATTTGGGCGTTCGATTGATTCACGCACTGACGTGCACAATGCAGGGTGAGTTGCTTTGGACGCACGTGTAACCTAGTTGAGTAGTTTCTGACGTCATGAATGGGGCAGCTCGGACGATATTTATGTCCGCTGTGTTATCCTTTGATTCTTGGCAAATGTGAAGTAGCCATCAGTTGTATTCGTATCTATTGATCTTCATGGCGAAGTCAATAGTGGAAGTATAAAGTAAGTGTCGCCCCATTTCTTATGGCATGTTTATTTATGTACATTAAAGTATCAGGCCGCTCCTATTAATGGTCTAGCGGGAATTCATCGTAGATGACATTCCTAGAATTGGACACACGGAGTCGATAGCCTTTGAATCTTTTCGTAGAGGGAGAATACCTACAAGAAATCAAGTTAATGAATTTATATGCTTCACATGTTTAATATGCTGTTACTACAATGCCAGAAGCGTGGCATAGAATGGGAGAGGTTAGTCAACTGGAATCTCTAACCTGTTCGTATTATCATGTATGACTTTGTTTGAAAACTATATACTATATATAACGGGATGTATGGAGAAAGTCTGGGATTATGAAGTATGATATGGAAGAATTTTATCCTGGAGTATGAATACGTTACCATGATGTACGTCCTTGAAGGAAGGTCAATGGACTTGAATGAGCGGAATAGTATATGGTAACAGTTTTGTGATCCTCAGTCACTTGAGTCAGAGGACTTTATTAGTAGAGAATCTTCAGGAACTTTAAAAGTAATTATCAACATGTTGACGTATGATTTCTGCGCCTGTGACGATGTTAGTCTTGTCCACTCCGTATGTGCTGTGTTGAATAAAATCTATGTACAGTCACCACCGACTTCTGTACTGCCAGTACTTGCCCAGTTCACCCAGTTCAATACTACTTGTTGAAGTTCGTTTGAAGAATATTGTTGACATTCGTTCATTTTAACCATTCGCGTTTTAAGCTACCACTTCACCAGTATAAACTGAACTCAACGATAAAACGGAGTCAACAGTAGTGTACCACACACAGTCAGTAAAGACAAAGGTCGCCTATATGGTCCTTTTATTGCTACTGGCATAAATGTGCTACGTCTACAAATGAGACATTCTGTTTCTGAATCTTGTCGACCATTCACTAAACAGAGAAATTTCTTTTCAATTCATCTATGAGCCCACACTTTCATTTTGGCACTTAGAGTAGGTTTGTGTAGGAAATATACAGTGCCATTAATTAATATTAAATTCAATATTAAAGTTAAAAGTATTTGTAATTTGCAACAGCTGACGAGGTTTTAATTGACTCATTCAGAGTACATTTTTTCTGTTGTAACAGGTGGCAATAAACAAAAGCAAAAATGACAAAACCTGAGTATAACTGTAATCTATTATAACCAATCCAACAACATAAAAGCTTATGGGATTATTGATACATTATTTACTCGATGCTGTGACAATAACTTTTATTCATTTCAGAACTGAAATTCAAATGTGGAATTTTTGAAATGGCATCTTTCATTGTGTTTAGTAAATCGCATAAGAGCTGGATATTTTAACATTTAAAAAAAATTTGTCTGGACGCATAGTTCAGGCTTGAAAGGCTGGACAAATCCAGATGTATGGTAACCCTAATGTATGAAGATCTACCATTTTAGGACAAAGGAAAGGGAAACAACAAAAATACACACACACACAATGTGGATATTTTTATTTCTGTATATACAGTAATTTCTCCCTGTAGTTCCAAAGGAGTCTGTGAAGAGACAGAAAGAAAAGAACTGCTGCTTCAAGCCTGTTGTACAAGGTGAGTGATATGAGGTGAATGAGGTTGACAACCTCATCATATAAAACAAAGTGCCACAAAAACAGTTGCTACAAGAGATGTGAATGCTTGGTACAGGCTTCCTGCAAAGAGACCAGCTACATTCGTGGCTCCTTGCTCCATACAGAGAGAAAAAGAAAATGGTGATAATACACAATAATTAGTCAGGAGAGATAATGCCATAACAAAGAGTGCCATTTGAACATGCCAGCTTCAATTCTAGACATTGCATATCCTAATTATAACCCATCAATAGGATATTTTTCTTCATCAGTTAAAAACAAAAAAGGAAACAGTTTTATTTTGAGTAAATATAAAATGAAGTTAACATTATTTTGAGACACTGAACTGTAATGTTTTTAAAACTAATTAAATGTTCTAAATTTTCTTCTTAGCTGATTCATTATTTAAAGGTTGCCGGTGAATCCTGGCCATAGGACGGACTTCTTTCAAAGTGCAGTATATTTTCAACTGTTTTGGTATTCAAGTTTTAGTATCTATTCATTTTCTTGCTGCCTTCTGTGAGGAACAGTGTGTCATGATTGAAATAACAAGTAAAACAAAGCTATGATTTTAAATAATTAGGTAACCAAATTTATGAACACCTTTTGCACTGTAAATGAAGATAAAATTGTTTATCATTGCCACTGATTCAGTGTTGTCCAGAATTTCCCAATATCTCTCCAGGTAGTAACAGAACCACCTAATGGTTTACGATTAAATATGCGCAGTACCTACCTGAAGATCCAACCCACGGCACTTGCAGAGTGCGAGCATCCAGCATTTTCATCTCTTGTGTTTGTGCTGGCTTTCTTCCATGCAGTCGTGCAGGAACGTAGAAAATATGGAAAGGTAAGCTTGGAATATTTCATTTGCTTCATTGGGTTTTTTTTTTTTAATTGGCATCCTGATTTTATATGCACTGTTTTCTGAAATATCTGATCTGGATGCATTCTTCTTCTTCTTCTTCCTCGTTCGTCCTGAAAAGGACGGTGGTTGCGTTGTGTCTGTTTACGTCTAAGCTGTGATATCTGCACCTTTCGGTCGACACATCCGACTTCTGCACGGCATTTTTTGGGACCGGGTTTGCCTTCCCTCTTTGATCCGTGCTCGCTCAGCCAGACTGCACTACTGCAGACTGTTTCCAGGACCACCACGTGGAGGTGGAGCACGGTCTTGACCAGCTCTGGTTCGCTGGTCCTGACACAGGCAGTCAAGCTATGAGTCGCTGACTGCATTCACTATTGCTGCATCTTGAGGTCCCGGATGCATTCTAATATCCTCACTGTTTCTTTTATACATGAAACTTGGTATAATATTGTGCTGTTTGAAGTGTGTAAAACTTTATAAATGCTTCTCACATGTAAATCTATCAAATATTTTGGTTACAGTGAAGAAAGAGAAACACGAGGTAACAGTATTTTTGAGTTATTTAATCACAAGCAGATTGGCAGGGTGGTTAGAGCACTTGCCTTATAGAAAAGTTTCCAGATTCAAAACCATGTAGTGTCATGCTCTAGTCTACCCAGCTGTAAAATGGGTACCTGACTCTGCTCTAGAGTTAGGAAAGGCAAAGGCAGCAGGAAAGGGAACTGGTTACCCCACCACAATAAGCTGGACCTAGCATGGTGAAATTTCTAACACTTCATATATACGACTATATATATAAATATGTATATCTGCTATGAGACTTCTTTACCCTTTTAATGACAAGCACTTTTTTTTATTTAATATAGGAGTTTTTACTCACATAAAGCATTACTGCCAGCCCCATTCCAAAAGATCATTGCGTGTGATCACAGTCTCCTGTCACTGATGTTGATTTGTTTATGTCAGTTCACATTATCAGCCAAAAGATCATTGCGTTTGATCACAGTCTCCTGTCACTGATGTTGATTTGTTTATGTCAGTTCACATTATCAGCCAAAAGATCATTGCTAGTGATCACAGTCTCCTGTCTCTGATGTTGATTTGTTTATGTCAGTTCACATTATCAGCCAAAAGATCATTGCTAGTGATCACAGTCTCCTGTCACTGATGTTGATTTGTTTATGTCAGTTCACATTATCAGCCAAAAGATCATTGCTAGTGATCACAGTCTCCTGTCACTGATGTTGATTTGTTTATGTCAGTTCACGTTATCAGCCAAAAGATCATTGCTAGTGATCACAGTCTCCTGTCACTGATGTTGATTTGTTTATGTCAGTTCATGTTATCAGCCATATCTTTTATCTGTTTTCTAGTTGCTGCTTATTCTCTAGAATTTGCCATTACAAGTCTCCAAAATAGAACTCTTTATTTTTGTATTTTTTTTTTTAACCTTTGGTAGATCTTCATAATTTAAATGTAACAAGATGGCATTGTTATTCTTTGTTACTGCTATTAAATTCTTGTTATTCTAATTTCCAGGTGGGATGGAACGTGAGTTATGACTTCAATGAGAGTGATTTCAACACCTGCATGATTGTCCTGAAAACTTACCTGGATAGAACGTTGGAACAGGGCGACCCAAGAATCCCTTGGAACACACTCAAGTATTTGATTGGAGAGGTCAGGGAGTAATATTGATATCTCTTAGTATCATGGAGCATGTATATGTCTTTGTATTAAGGAACATGTCAATATGTGTTTTTTATATATATAAATGTTAGAGTTTGTGAGAATATATGTCTTTTAGTTTCAAGGTGCATATTTTATTTCTGTTGATATTTATGGGAATGTTATCATGTGTGGGCATGAGTGAGCATCTATTTATACCTGTTGATACCAAGGAGCATGTATTTGTAGCTGTTGGTATTAAGGAGCATATATGTTTCTGTTGGTATCATTGAGCATGCACTTACATCTGTTGGTATTATTTACTGTTACAGTGTTGTTGTAGGTTTCACACGCAGCGTATTCCTGAGTTCATAAGCAATACCAGGGAAGAGGTATTCATTTCAAACACTGTCATGTAAACATGCTTTGATCATTACACTAACAAGGCAGTTACAGCAGTTCCTTATTATTTCACAGAACCAAGCGATGACAATAGAGTACATATGTAGCAAACCCGATTACATCTGGCTGATCCACATGAACCAGAAACACTATGGGTAGTGCATATACACAGCTGCACACACACACCAGTATTGAAAAATTTTTCCAGCTCTTACAACATTAGAGCACTGGATCCACTTTCATTCCAAAAAGGCTTGTATCATACAGAAACGGCTGTTGTTGACAACATTCACTGCTCTTCTCCAAAACCTAACTCTTCACTTCAAGATTCTCAGCCTGACTTTCCATCATCCAGCTCACTCCCTCCTAAAACACGGGAACAATTAACATCTGTCAAATATCACACATCAATCGTTCACACCAGTGAACACCAGAGAGTGAAAAGCTGACTACAGTAAACAAAACACAGTCTTTCCAGCCATTCCTGTTACACAACTGAGCATGCGCTTGATGTCTGAGCTTGTGTTTGATATCTGTTTGAGAGAGGAACTGCCTACTACATAGGTATATCATTTAGTTTTATGTGACATTGTTAAAATGAATTTTTAACAGAAAGACAACAATAGTTAAATTTTTCAACATTATGCTGTCATTGCCTATCGAGCATGGTTCACCGTAGCACCTGGCCTGCACCAAAGCATTCACGTGCTCAGTAGTGGTTTCTGTAGTTCAACTTTTAACAATAGCAAAATACTAAGATGTGGCCTTTAGTCAAGGAAAATATTATATTATCATCATCATTACCCTAGAGCTCTTTAGTAGCATCAACAAAACAAACTCAAGTCCTCCTATCTTGTATGATCAGTTCCAGATCTTTCCATATCTTCCCTTCCATTCTGTCTCCAGCTCTCTTCTGCATTTGTTTTTGGTCTCTCTCTCTATCTCTCTTACCCTGGGGATTCCAGAACAAGGACTGCCTTGAAATGCAATTACCATTTTCCTTAATGTGTGAATTATAAGTTCCAGCATCTTTGGCTCATCTCTTGTTCACTGGTTCTTGTCATCAGTTCCACATTGGTGATGTCTCACCATCTCAGTCCTTTTTTTCAATGCAAGCACCCCTTCATGAAAGTCTGAAACTTCTTGGTTTTCCTGTTCATTATTGTTGAAGTTTTTGTGACTTAAATGTTTTATACGATGGGGTAACCAGCTCCCATGTTCAACCCTCTTTAGTTGCCTTTTGTGACATACATGGTAGGTTACAGTGTTACTGTTCTTTGCACCGTTTTCAGGCCCCAGTAACACACAATTATAATACAGATGGTTGATAAAAGAACCATATTAATTTTATCCTTTTGAGGTATTGTCTAGTGGTCTTAAAGTTGTGGTATTTTGCAGGTGGAAATTAATGTATGTAATTCACATTACTTCATGTTTTATTATCCTTTCCAGGTAATGTATGGTGGTCGAGCTATAGATGACTTTGATCGACGTATACTCAGAACATATATGGATGAATATATGGGTGACTTCATCTTCGACTCATTCCAGCCATTTCACTTCTACCATGATGATACTGTTGACTACTATATACCACAGCCGGATGTCCCTTCAGCCAAAGACGAGTATTTAGGTTGGCCATCAGTTGATGAAAATAATTTGACACTTTACCAAGTTTTACTGTGGGTCACTTATATTATTCTGATGTGCGAAAGGTCATATGGCATATCACTGATACTGTTGGTAGGGTAGGAAGATATATGGTGGTTGTGGGAAAGGTAGAGACAGACAGATAAATAGATAATGTTGGGTCATGAAGAAGTAGGACTAGTCTAAGAACATTGTTCCATAAAAGTCCCCTTACTCCTGCTATCTTATCTACCAAATGGATACCAACTAGAAACTCAGAATCCAACAAGGAGAAGGTGCAGCATAATGAGGCCCCTTTTCACCCCTTCTCTCTTACTGTATTAGTTTATAATTTAAAAAAATTTTCCTAGTCCAGACCATTTCTACAAACACAGCTTTGGCTTTAGAGAATTTTTTTATTTTTAAATTTGGACGTTTGGTCAATAATTTATTTACTAAATAGTGAAAAATATTTTTCTGTACTAAATCTGTGAATTATTTAAATAATTTACTTAATTTGTTTCTTTAAAAATCGCTGCATGATGAGTGCATGATTTTATTGCAACTATAAACACATTGTTCTCAAACAGTCCAGTGCATGACATTATTTTTTTTTAAATTTAAAATTTGCTGTTTCAGAAGCGGTACAGTGATTACCTTTTTATCTTTTACATTGTTTAAAATTGCACATTGCTAAGTAAGACAATGTATAAATTGTTGCCTGGTGAATCACTGTTTACTGTCTGGTCAGCCATCTTGCAAACAAGGTTAGGGATAAAGTAAATGTTGGCATTATGTTTGTGTCTAACCACCTAAATCCTAACCATATTCTCTTTAAATAAATAATTATAGCACTTGCTATTTACTACATTAACCTTAACCCGAACCCGGTATGTGACAAGATGGCCTTCTCCATAATAAACTGTAATTCAACTTTTTTGGCTAGACGGTGGATTTTTCATCATATTGTTTTTATTTATTTGTTGCTGATGGTTTACAGTTCGTATACAATTTTATGCCTCCAGCATACATTGAGTCTCTCCCCTTGGCCAACAAACCAGATGTCTTTGGACTGAATCCTAATGCAGAAATTGGTTACTACACACAGGCAGCCAAAACCATGCTTGAGTTCCTAGTGGAGCTACAGCCCCAAACTGGTGAGGTGTTTCAGTTTACAGACGTGGATAATGTGTTGTTCACAAATGGAAAGATGTGTTGTTTTTAATTGCTCGGCATCAAATTTAAATATTTATTCATTTATTTCCCTTTGGCTCCCTAAGCAGCTTAGACCTTCAACAGAAGCAATGTCAAGGCCTCCTGTCTGGTGCCATCCACTCATGGTCCTTTCTTATCTTCTTTATTCCATTAATTTCTGTCTCCAGTCCTCTGATCTATGTTGTCGTGTTTTGGTCTCCGTCGTCTATCTCTTTTATCCTGGAGATTCCAGAACAATGACTCCCTTGCAATGCTATCAGCAGGTTTCCTGAGTGTGTGTTTCCTATTCATCGCAAAAATGTAAATATAATAATTTTTATTACTCATCATCAGATGTAAAGTTGACATTGTTTTCATTACACACCATTTGACTTATATGACTTCTCTGACTTTCTTCAGTTGTTCCACCATATAGCATCCGCATACCTAAGGATTCTTAGTTTACACTTGTAATTTATTATTGCTGTCACATCTTGTTTCTGATGACTTTGTTTTAGCTGTTAAAATGGAGAAATTGACAGGCAATAAATGGACTGTATTGTTATTCTAAGTGTGTCAACAAGTTTAGCATAGGCATCTGTTCTTCTTCAAGTATGATGCCTGGTGGTGTAGGTGATCATACCTCTCCACAACTTCCTGTCTCCGCTACTTTTTATCAATTCTGTTGTTGGTTTCTTTCCACGCCATGTTGTCAGACTTTCGATGTCTTTTCTCTTTGTCATCATCTCTCTCTATTTTTTTTAATTCAGTCTTTCATATTGTCATGATATATTTAAGCTTTCTTTTTTTCATTACAACGTAATGAAAGTGGATTGCTTCCTTCTGATCTTCCTTTGTGCACTACTTTCAGGACATCATTTCTCATGTTAGCTGTTCTGAGATTTCTTAACATTCTTCTGTAAAACCACATCTTTATAGCCACCAGCGCTTTTCCTATTTATTTACCAATGGTCCATGATTCACTTACATAAGCCGAGATTAGAACTATATAACACTGAAGAACTCTCTTTATTGCTTCCATTGACAAAGAATTGTTGCACAATATACTTTTCATTGTCTGAAATGCTGCTTTTGCCTGTGCTACTCTACTTACAGCCTCTGAGATGCATTTTCCATCCAACTTTATTAATGTGCCTATGTATCTATTAACTTGTTTCAAAACTGTTCCTTGTATTCTGAAGAAGTCATTTTCTTCAAGATGACCATTACTTCTGTCTATTTGCTATTTAATCTAAGGCAGGGGTCCTCAACCTTTTGTTGGTTTTTTTGCACTGTGGGCACATTTTAGATTAATAAATAGGGTTTGGGCACGAACCAGATATCCCACCTCTTGTGAAAACAATTTCATTTTTAGAACAAAATATCATCAGCCATCTGCACAACAAAGGTTGGCTGTAATGGATCTCCAACATCTTCTGTTGTCTTGATGGTGCACTCTGGTAGACTCTTTCCTTAAAAATCTCTTGATGTTATCTTCCCACTTATAGTGCTGTCTTCCCCTTGCACGTTTGCCTTTTTATGGTCTTCTGCAAGGTGTTATCATAACAAAATATAGAAAATACTTATATAAGATTGAGTAAACACATTTAATGACATAAGAAATATCCAGGATTTAACAAAAAGTGATCTTCAAATCATGTGAGACAAACATATAGTTAGTATGATCTTTAGCACTTTTTATAACAAGCCAGCTTTCATAGTTAGCATGTTCATTGGTGAAAATAATTATTCACAAAGATATGTGAAGCCAAAATACAAGTGTTTCTTATATCGTACACTTTTTAAGCATGGAATTTTTTTTCGTCGACCATATTCCAAAAGTCATTATCAGATAAATGTGATTTTAAAACAGGATCATTCTAAAGGTCCAAAATCTCAACTCTAGCTTCTATTGTGGCTTCAATAAGTCTTCAGAAGCAGTTTGTGTAGTGTCTATCTGACAAATGAAGGGATGTGCAAAAAAAAGATTACAACTGGCTCTATAGAGGTAAACTGTTGAAACCATCTTTAGATCTGTCTGGGAGTGTTTTGAGGTGGCCAATATATGGTGAAAGAATGAAATTTCCTTCACCAATAAAATTTCTTCAAATTGGGGCAGCACAAGTGACTTCCTCTTTAAATGTGAAATCCACACAAGTATAAATTTGGCTGCAAAAGACTTTACAAAGCCTATCATTTGAGCCACCTATATGTTTTTCCCCTGAAGCTCCAAATTCATTTATGAGTAAATAACATAAAAATGCATGTATGATATTGATTATAAACCCAACAAGTGGAAACACGCTGAATTTTCAGTGATACTTAGATTCTTAGATAGCAAACCTTGAATATAACCTAACGTCCTGTGTGTATCAGCAAAGCTTTTTGTAATTTTATTGAGACCACTAATTGTCTTCACTGGCTTCCTAGCTCGGTGGTCTATAGTTCAATCCCCAGTTGAAGTGGGATTTTTTAGACCGCTAACGGCTCCGGCATCGACCCAGCCTCATGAATTGGGTACCAGAGCAACTCTTGGAAGGTTAAGGCAGCCGGCCTAATGCTGACCACATCACCCCTAGTGTGCCGATGGTCAAGAAAATATGGGCCTAACACCATATTCCCAATAAGCCTCAATGGGCATGTAACGGGATCTTTTACCTTGTTACAAACTGTCTTAGGGAGCCACGCTGGTGTAATGGCTTTGGCGTTGTACTGGCGACCAGGTGTTCATGGTTCAAACCCGAGCGTCAGCGTTTGAAGAAATGTTTACGGCCGGAAATTTGACTGAATAGCCTGAACGGCTCCTGTGATAAACCCTCTGTGGATGGGAAGGAGCGAAGCTCCTGACCGGGTTGGAAGGAAAGTCCTCAGGTTCCCCAGCCTCGCAATGACATGTCATTGGGCCAAAGGGCTGAAAGCCCAAGTGCCGCTGGTTAAGGAAAAAAAAAAAAAAACTGTCTTAATGCTTAGAAGTTTAGCAGAGGTAAGCTATAATTTCTGACCATGCAAGCAAAAGTGTGTATTTATTCTTTCATCTGCACATCTTTCGCTGGCATACAAACAAGCCTTGATGGACACTGTATTGAGTACCCCTGGGTTAAAGTCTTTATTTTTACTTTCTCTTACATTGTATCAATCATTTCCTGTAACTTTTTCCTCACTTTTTGCCATAACGGTGTATCATCAGCACATGCTAACTTGTTCATATTAAGCATGAACACAACTTTTATTCATTACTGCAGGTGCATCATCAACTGGTGTCAGCCGTGAAGGTATCATTGGTCAGATTGCTACAGAAATTATAGAAAAGCTGCCTGTCGAGTTTGATCTCCTCAAGATACGGAGAACCCTTGGTCTGGATATTTCTCCTACTACTGTAGTCTTGCTGCAAGTAAGGGTAATGATGTGAAAGAGCAATAATGTCACAGTGAGGCAGAAAGGAAATACAGCAGGGAGCAGCTGAGTGATAATGATAGGGTCATAGAGATGGGGAGTAAGAATAAGAGTAAAAATTGAAGAACAATTTAACCCTTTACAGTCCACAACCCTGCTAATATTTCAACCCCCCAACGACCAAGTGAAGGAACATAACTCTTTTTCTTAAATATTTCTTATATTTAAAAAATTATTTATACACTAATATTAGTTCAAATAACACAAAAACACATTTATTTGTACAGTAAAATGGACATACTTTAATACCTGTGTATTTTAATGTCACATTTAAATGTTTTTCACAGTTTAAAAAAATTTCAAAACCAGAAAATTACTTTATCTTTATGATAGTCTTGTGCTGGAAAGCTTTTATATACATTATTAACAGTTTTTCTTGAAAATTTGAATATCAAACAAATTACACTAACGATGAGAACACAATTTACAACCATAAACTGTCTCTAGAACTCTACAAGTGTCCATTTGTCCTTAATTCTTACAGCATTGAACACAACGTTTTTTATTTCTGCTCATGAGTTTGACGGTTCATGCTTGAACATCTAAATGTTGGTTTTAATTACGCTCACACTGAAACAACGTAACCAACCCTTTTCAGCTCTATTGGTTTATTCATAAGTCCATCGTCTGGTATAAATAAGAAGAAACAAATAAAACGCCGCTGCTTATCAGACAAACATTTAGGCCCTGGGAGCTCATAAATCTGGAATAATTCTATACAAGTAAATGTGCCTCTATATGTCCATTGTCTATAATTTTACTAGTTTCTACATCGATTTTCCTACTTTCACTATCGTCGATAACTGGATCATAGTCCACACCGAAGTGGGATTAATCATTTTCACTATCGGAATAACACAGAAACACAGATCTAATCCTTCAAACTTCATTTAAAATCTCCTCCATGGCTTAAAAACCATTTTTACACAGTGTAATTTTTTTTAAATCACAAAAATTAAACCACGACTTAGAAAAATGCGATTGATATCAAAATAAACTTTGAAGCGGCCTCTATCCGATGGAAACATGAAAAATCTCGTGGGTGCGGGATTTCCGATGTCGTTTAGCAACAAAATAAGCAACCTGTTGCTGGGTGCTTTTGGGTGAATCGGACTGTGCGATAAAAGATAAAATATGGGCGCTTTTGGGCGAACTGGACTGTAAAGGGTTAAGAGAGAGAGTAATAAAGTCATATAGAGAAGTAACCATGAACTGGAGATTGAAAGAATGAAAGCCATAGACATCATAAGATACAATTAGTTTTAAAAAAAACTGAAGAGTTACATAGAAGAGAGAGAGAGAGTCTGTAAAAGTGAGAGACTGGTGGCTATAAAGAGAATACAATCACAGATGGGGGATGAGAGTATGAAAGAGAGAGATCATAATTATAGAAATTGATTGTCACTGAGAGAATATAAACATTGAAATAGTGATAGACTGATCTTGAGAAAATGTTTAAATCACACAGTTTGAGAGAATGTGATACACTATTATAAACAATGAATATTACAAAGGTCATGACAACTAGAATGTGAAAGAGACTGAGACTGATAGAGACTGTCTGTCTAAAAGAAAAAAACTGTAAAAGAGAATGTGAGAGGGTGAGGGACTAAGTGCTGGGAAACATGAAATAAGGCACAAGGTTCTCAGAGCTGAAAGAGAGTTCTTTTATAACCATCATCAGTCGTAACCTCCTCAAAGGGCATTGGCCTGCAACAAATTTATGCCAAGTCTTCCTGTCCTGTGCCATCAGCTCAAGGTATATCCATGTTTTCTTCATACCATTCATGTGTACCTCCAGTTCTGTCCTCCATGTGTTCTTTGGTCTCACTTTACCACTCTTATGATGAGGATTCCACAATAAGGATTGCCTTGTCATGCTATAAACTGGTTTCTTCAAACCGTAATCATTGTCAGCATCTTTTTCTCATCTCTTGTCTTTTATGACCAATTATACATGCATGGAGGCATAGCTGGAGTCATCCTTATATGATTACAAGCTAAGCACAATGCTATAGTATATAAATATGGAAGTGAACCTCTGTCTGTGAGACTAATTACTCCCTCATTGACTCTTGACATCATCCACACACTTCCAGGGATTCCCCCTGTGATGAAACAGTTGAGAACCCAGCATTAAGCTGAGAAGTGGCTCTGTGTAGGGTGTGTCAATTTCTTGGGACAGCCCAGTACCAGAGCAAAGTATTTAGGCTTTGCATATTCGGAGAGCCCCCATGGATGGCAGGGAATGCACAGTATGCCACGTGCTTCTTCCTCCTAGCTTGGGGCCAAATGTGACTATCTTTTAAATGCAAGCCAAACTGGAGCTCTTGATCTCAACTCATTTCTGAATGGAGGAAAAGCCTATATGTACAGTGTAGATAATACCAAGGAGTCTTCAAGGAGAAGCTCAGCAGCCCTAGTTAAAAACAAGAGGTAAAGGATCCCATTGCACGCCTATTGAGGCATGTTGGAAATACGGTGTTAGGCCCTTATTTTCTTGACCATCGGCACACTAGGGGTGAAGTGGTCAGCATCACGCCGGCCACCTTAACCTTTCCAGAGTTGTTCTGGTTCCCAATTCATGAGGCTGGGTCAACCCGGAGCCATTTGCGGTCTAAAAAAATCTCACCTCAACTGGGGATCGAACTTTAGACGACCAAGCTAGAAAGCCAGTGCACTAACCACTGCACTACTGCAGCTCCCAGCCAAAGTTAAACAACAACAAATAACCATAATACCGGCTAAATAATTGTGAATATGTCCAGCGGAATTAGAAGCCTGTAACAAGACTTATGCATGGATAATGGAATAATGATTCCAAGTATATGTTTCAAAGAGAAAGTTACAAAACTAAAGAAATCATTTAGGTTGTGAAAGCATAATGGATGACAGAAATATCCTAATTCATCATCATCACTTTCCATTTCACTCTTTATGGAGCATGAAGCCACAACTGAAACTGGTCCCCTTGCAGGAAGTCGGCACTAAGCATTCACATGCTCTTGCAGGGGTGGTTTCTGTAGAAATTTGTCTCACATGATGAGGTTGGCAGCTTCATGCACAACCTCATATTGGTCACCTAGTCTGACATACCTGAGGGAGCAGTGGTTCCATTCTTTCTTTGTCTTTCTTCTTCCTTCTTCTTCGTTCGCCCTGAAAAGGACGGTGGTTGCGTTGTGTCTGTTTATGCCTAAGCTGTGATATCTACACCTTTCGGTCGACACATCCGACTTCAGCACGGCATTTTTTAGGGACCGGGTTTGCCTTCCCATTGCGATCCGCACTCGCTCAGCCAGACTGCACTGCTGCAGACTGTTTCCAGGACCACCATGTGGAGGTGGAGTGCGGTCTTGACCAGCTCTGGTTCGCTGGTCCTGATGCAAGCAGTACAGCTATGGGTCGCTGACTGCATTCACTATTGCTGCATCTTGGGGTCCCATTTCTTTGTCTGATCAGAGACCCCCCAAAAAAACCAGATGGGGCAAAAATATGCTAATTTGAGTGACAGAAATAGGCTAAATGTATCTTCAGTGTTTTTATCACTAAAAGTAGAGCTTCAAAACTGTACATCATAAATCATCATAATGTTGTGATTCAGTGCACTATAAATATGCTAAATAGGACATGGGTGCCAGTACTGTAAGGTAATAAAAAAAATATCTGCAAGTTGGTTAGAGAATACAATATTTTGCATACTGTAAACCAGTAATATATTTGTTCAATATTCACTTCTGCAGGAGCTGGAAAGATTCAATCACCTTGTTGGACGAATGAAGCGCTCTCTTACCATGCTGAAAAGGGTGAGTGATTGAGAGATGTAGGTTGTGGATGTCTGCTTTCAGATGATGCCCTTACAGAACTGGAGTCCAATACAAGCTTGAGCTGCAAGAGATCCTTGACAAGGTTTATTTTTTAATCACTTGTTTTAAATGAAAGGTTTGTCACAAGTGATACTGTACTCAGAACATCACAGAGTGTAAAATCTGGCTGTTGCGGAACTAAATTCTACTAACAATCAATACACAAAAGTGATGGTTACTGGTTAAATGCTCTTCTTTTGTGGTGCCCCAATGACTACTTGTTATGAGGCAAGTCAACAAATGGGATGTAGAACATCCAAGCTACAAAATGATGCATATTACCAGCTCAGCAGAAGAGAACAGGTGGTGATCTTCAAACTCTGCACGGGCCACAACAGATTGGAATACCATCTATTTAACAAGCTACAGATAGGAAGTATCAATGAGTGTAACTGTAGCATAGATAAAAATGACTGCTGAACACCTGCTTTAAAGATGCCCAAAATATAAGAAACAGAAAAAGCAGATATGGCTGTCACCAGTACCATTCCTGGAAAAAAACTATATGGAGATACAAATAGCCTGAAGCTGACCACTGCCTGTTTTTGATAATTTTCATAGTAGACACCTGAGAGTGTATGAAGAACAGGTAGTAGTCAAGATTTTATTCAAAGTAGTTGTACTATTTGTGATGGTAGGGGTTAGTAGGGGCAGTAATAAAAAAAAAAAAAAAGCAAATGAAGAAGAAAAAGAAATGACACAGAATTAGTTATCATGAAAGTTACAACATGCCTGTCAACCTGTTGAGAACACAACATTTACACTGGATCCAACAAAAAAAAAACTTGAAGACCCAAAAAATGTTTGTACGGCCATACACAGGCAAAAATGGCAAAAAACTATAAATTTTGGCCAAACCACAGAGAGTGATGGGTATGATTATAGTTTCCATGGTGGCACCTGCTGTGTTGAACTTTTATTGTGAAGATGATGATGATGGCAGAAGGTGAATGTTTGCAATAGTAATAGTAGATGAAGTAATGTTTGAATCTTCTCTGTTTCCTGAATTAGGCTTTAGCAGGTGAAGTGGGTATGAGCAGTGAGCTTGATGATGTAGCAAAATCTCTATTCAATGCCAGTATACCTTCTATCTGGAGGCGCCTAGCCCCAATCACACTCAAGTCACTAGGCAACTGGATGATTCACTTCCAGAAACGGCTCAAACAGTACTACCAGTGGGTAAGAAATGCGCCTAGAGAATCCTAGACAAGACCTTGGAACTAAGTGTATCTTTTACCATATCTTGATGTTAATATTACAGAAAAAAAATCTTGACTGAATCTTTAACTCTTACTATACGTGAGCTAAAACCGCGTTTTTACGCGCTAGTTTAGTTATCGTTACCGCCGCGCGCCACTTCACGGGGCTAGCCGTAAAATTGGTACTAAACCCGCGCCACTTCACGGGGCTTGCCGGATAGTAAGAGTTAAGCCTTCGATTGAGATAAATCTCATTGTTCTTAACCAGAAGCGCTGTTATATCAGAGATGTTCCAGTGGTATTGATTGAAACTAGAACTACTATTATATCAGAGATGTTCCAGTGGTATTGATTGAAACTAGAACTACTATTATATCAGAGATGTTCCAGTGGTATTGATTGAAACTAGAACTACTATTATATCAGAGATGTTCCAGTGGTATTGATTGAAACTAGAACTACTATTATATCAGAGATGTTCCAGTGGTATTGATTGAAACTAGAACTACTATTATATCAGAGATGTTCCAGTGGTATTGATTGAAACTAGAACTACTATTATATCAGAGATGTTCCAGTGGTATTGATTGAAACTAGAACTACTATTATATCAGAGATGTTCCAGTGGTATTGATTGAAACTAGAACTAACCTGAAGCATTCATGTGAGTTTAGAAAGCTGGGTAATTTGTAAACCCTGTGGCAGACATGATTTTTTAAGTGAGAAATGTGTGCTATTTTTAAAGTATTCCTTTTTTCTTTCCCTGAGCTAACATTGTGTCTAAAATGAGATAACTCACTGGTCTCTAAACTACATATTAATACTTCAGCCTCATGCTAGTTTCACTGAATGCTAATTGTTATAATATTAGATTATGCAATGGTGATTTTTAATAGGAATTTGATTTATCTTAGTCTTAGGCTTCATGTTAAGATCTGCCCATAAATGTGCACAAACCATAACACCACACAGAACAGGTCATGCAAGCATTTGCAATGCATGCAACACACACAGTAATGTCAAAGATTAAATATAAAATACGACGATGTGATTCCAAAAACATGTTTCCATCACTGAGCACTAGTGTTTCAGAGAGATCCATGACAACTTAGCACTTGCTGACAAAATCATATCTTAAGACTTGTTCTTTCTTTTTTCTTCTTTGTCATCCTGTTTTGCTGCTTATGGAGCAGAGCATAGTCACCATTGGTCCCTTTACAGGAGATGTACCCCAAAGGTGGTTTCTGTAAAAGGTGGTTTCTGTAAAAGGTGGTTTTGAAGTTAAGACTTGGCATAGTTTTATTAGTTGTGTGTGTGTATGCCTGTGTTCTTGCTTGTCCATGGGTGCATCCATACATTCTGATCAAAGGACTAGACTTGACACCTTGAGCATGAGACTAAAATCTTATTGTCATTTGTTTTTCTCTAGATTTTAGATGTACAGTCACTTTCTTGCAATTTTCTTTGCCCCAGACAGTCACAAATATTGCCCAGCTCTTGTTCTCCTTTCTCGGGAGCCACGGTCGCACAGTGGTTAGTGCACTGGCTTCCTAGCTCGGTGTTCCATGGTTCAACCCCCAGTTGAAGTGGGAATTTTTTAGACCACAAATGACTCCAGGGTCAACCCAGCCTCATGAAACTGGTGCCAGAGCAACTCTGGGAAGGTTAAGGCGGCCGGTGTGGTGCTGACCACATCACCCCTAGTGTGCCGATGGTCAAGAAAATATGGGCCTAACACCATATTCCCAATATGCCTCAGTGGGTGTGTAACGGGATCCTTTACCTCCCTTCCCTTGTTCTCCTTAATGAGTATGAGGTTATTATGCTTCTTTTAATACATTCACAACTGAAGCTTAAAATATAAAAAAATTTTATTTTACAAATAATTTGCTCATATCACTCAACATTTTTCTGTAGATCTGATTTCTATGCTGAAAATTGGGGTGTCAAAAATTATCATGATTTTTTTTGTTTTGTATTTGCAAAGGCTGTCATCATGATGAGATTGCCGGTGCCAACGATTGTCATCTTGTTTTGGTTACCCAGTTCAGAGACTTTATTTGGTTCTGTGTATCTAAGATAATCCTACCAAGGAACTTATGTCAAAGGTTATCATCTTATAGTCATCTGAGAGGGTTAAGTGACAGCTTATATCATCTTGTCACATTGATCTCTAGTATTAACTGGTATTTATGTGAACAGTTCTTCATAACTTACAGTCCTTTTCACATCTTGTAGTATGTCATTTTGCTCACCCTGCTTTAGATCAAATACCCACTAACGTTTGCTAATACCTGTCCTCCAGGTCAATGACTGTGAACCCATTGTGATGTGGCTGTCAGGATTACACATTCCAGAGTCCTACCTGACTGCCTTAGTACAGGCTACTTGCCGCAAGCATGGCTGGCCCCTGGACAAATCAACGCTGTATACAACTGTGACAAAGTACCCTGACGCAGAGGATGTGACAGAGAGAACAACAAATGGTGAGTCTTCTGTGGGCTGAAGTATTTTTTAAATTATTTGATGAGTGGGTTTGAGCTTTTTGACCTTAACTCTCTTCAGACCTGATATTTTGTATCATTTTCTCATACTCTGACATATCTGACTTCTAATGTTCCTTGATGCATTATAATTTGAAGTCTACCCAAGAGTGTTATACATCAAATTGTTTGTAATTGAACAGACTACCATATTTAGATGTAAAATTAATATTTAAAAATTTTTTATTTTGATGTTAGTTTTAAAAAATTGAAGGAAAGTCAACAGGAAAAATACACAAAAATTATAAACATGATATTTCACAAAGAATAAAAAAATAAAGTATTATCAGAACAATTAACAACAGTCATATTTTATTGTAGTCTGACCATTTCTGCATTATATGTTACATTTCCAAAACAATCCAACATTAAATAATAAAATTATGCAAATTTTTGAAATGTTACATAACTAGGCTTTTCAACAACAACAAATTTGTTTTTAAATCTTCCACTGAATACATTACAGTTATTATAGGTAGCTGCAACATCTTAGCTAAAATAATGAAATATGACTTCAGTAGACATATTTCTAGTGTAACACATAAGTAAAATCAGTTATGAGGGTGACATAATAAAGACTCAACACATCTTTATATATTTCCTACTAAGGCTTGTGGTATTCTGACAGACAATTCCTACTTTCATAAAAACATTTTTTTTAAATATCACAAACTTTACATTTAACTTTTGTTTTTCTTTCAATCTTTACAATCTGATATCAAAGCTTACAATTTCTTTTTGTCTCTGTAAACTTGGGGTCCATGGTGTGCCGAGAAAAAACTGGTGGCTTTGAAGCGAGTAGTGCATCATCATACAAACTTATGTTCCCCAATTCCGGATTAGTTCTTCTGTAAAATCTAGCTGACCATATCTAGCTAGTCTTCCACATCTGGGTGTTTTTTCTGCTAGTCTTGAAATAAAATGTAAGCATCTACCATAGCAATATCCAGAAAGTGAAAAAAAAGTTTTCCAATATTTATTAGTCTTTCTCAAAACATTGTACTTGTTAATTGGCTGGTCACTCTTGTCCACTACTTTCATGTATATATTGTAATCCCTTACAAGATTTGGCTGTCTAACATTAAGTTCTTGAAAATTCCAATTAACCTTAGTTCTATGCTATGGCCATTTGCATTGTAAATGCTTGAAACCAGTGTTATAGTTTTGTTACCTCTCCACTGCAGTGCTAGTAATTCTTTATCTCTAACCCACCTCACTGCACCTCTGATACTTTTTTTTTCAAATTCCTTTATATTTGAAAGTGCAGCTGGAAATCTCTTTCTGTTTCTAAGAAATGTGCCACAAGCTCCAATCCCCTAACTTCACAAGTCCTTCAGTAACTGATTGGATGTATACAAACTATCAAAATAAACCCTATATCCTTGACTCACCAAAGATTTCATAAGATTCATAACTAACTACAGTATAAGCTAAACCAAATGGTCCATTTGCAGTGATCCTACCTAAATAAACATCAAAGTATATCCACTAACAGCGTCAGCAAGAACCCATTTCATCCCCATTTTGTTAGCTTGTCTCTAATATATTGTCAAAAAGAAAACACCCTTTTCTTATAACCATTCTTTCATAAAATTACAGTTTGAAGAAGTCAATGGGTCTCAAAAACTGCTTTGTATTTTCTCTGGTGCTTACCTCTGACAGTTGCAGACCTGGAACCCTCTCAGGCGAAAAAGATGGAGGGTTGGAAGGTGGGCCTTCATCAAGTCCATCATAACCAAAACATCTGCAAGAAGAACAATTTAAAATTAATTTTTACAGATCAACAATAGAATTCAAAGTTACAGTTTAGTGTACACAGGAAAATTGACACACATTTCATTTTCCGCACAAAGAAATACTGTCAATCATAAAGTCATATGATGTAAATAATAATTTTTAAAAGCAGAGACACAGGGCAAATGAGGTCAGATAAATCAGCTGATTCAGAAGTTACGTCTCATCCACTTTATATTTATTTCCTGGTGCCATGAGTTCTTTGTTAACTGTTTGAAAGGTGAAATATTTGTTTCTTTTTTTCAAAAACAAACAGAAAGCAGCTATACTGACTACAATAGCCCACTAAAACGACTGTTTTACTACTTTTCAAAATCAGCTGTTATCATTTCGTTAACGAAGTAACATTACCTTTGCATGTACAGCTGGTGATCTGAGTTGTTCTGAGCTGTATTTTCGCCATCCAACTCATCAGACGTTTCCAAGTCCTCTGAATAATCATCAGAACAGGAATCTACATCACTAGATGCATTGCAGTCATTTTCAGACTGCATTTTGTTAAGTCGAGTTGATCGGAAAATATCCAAAATGGCGGACGGACAAATGCGGTGTTTACGTTTTTCTGCGTGTAATTTCAAAGTCAAAATAAGGGAAAGCTGTATATTTTTTAGCACAAATATAATTTTTAACATGTATTCTTAATATAAAACATAGATTTGAAGTCAAAATTAAAAAATAAATGTGCTTTTTTTACTTCAAAAGTCATGTTTCCATTTGGAACGATTCTTTATATTTCCGGTCTGAAGAGTGTTAAGGTTGAAAGGAATAAAAAAAACTAACAAGTAGGCACTATTACAAATGTGATAACACATGATATCATTAAAGCAAAATCAGAGACGCGTCAACAGTGAGGAATGCAGTTAGAGACCCATAGCTAGACTGCTTGCATCAGGGGTCAGCGAACCAGAGCTGACCAAGACCCTACTCCGCCTCCAAGTGGTGGTCCTGGAAACAGGCTGCATCACTGCATTCTGGCTGAGTGAGTAGGGTTGAAGAGGGAATGCTAACCCGGTCCCAAAAATGCAGTGCTGAAATTGGATGTGTCGGCCGAAAGGTGCAAATATCGCAGCTTCGCTGTAAACGGACACAACGCAACCAACGTCCTTTTCAGGAAGAATGAAGAAGAAGATCAAGAAACCAAAAAAAAAAAGGAAGCACAGTGCAGTGGCATCTGCCCTCATTAACATAATCAGAATTGTAGACACAAGATCATTCCAGTACTTTAAATCAAGTCTATAACTTTGATTTTTTAAAGTCATCATCTTGATCTGTCTCCTCTAGTTTTCGATTCTCTGTCTATGGTTCTATGAAAACTAATAATTACACCATATTCAAAACATAACTGCATTTACAGGTCATGAAATCTTGAACTTGCACCAAACGACAACTCTCTGTTTCTGTTCATATATTGTTTCCATGAGGATTTGTAAATGTTAGATCTTTAACTTTAATTTGTGTAATAGCTTTATTGCCTCATATCTCTCTCTCGTTCTCTCTTTTTTTTTCTCTCTCTCTCTCTCTCTCTCTCTCTCTCTCTCTCTCTCTCTCTCTCTCTCTCTCAGTCTCTGTGTGCTTTATATGTGTGTGAATGTAGTATGTGTGTGTGCTCAATTACTGAATGATATGATAATGTTGATTACTTATTATTGAAGTTAAGAAAGTTTTAATTAGAAAACACTTTGAGGATTGAATTATTGCTGGACAGAAATGTAAAAACTCAATAGTGCCTATTTCTTTACCCGGATAAAATATAGATTTTGTTTGTTTGTTAATTCTAATCCTTATTTGTATCTCAGGATCACTCTTGGCCTGTCTCTGCATCTGAATCTTCACATGAAGTATGTCTTACCTTTAGTCACTGTAATATTAAAATATTATACCATTTGGCAGTCTCTTTAACTGGATCATGTCTGTATGCTAGTTATCAGACAACTAATTAGTCTCCAATGTCACATGATGAATCTCCATTCTGTCAAAAGAAAACAAAGCTGATCTCATTATGTCAGCCTTCAGTGTAACAATTCTCAGTAGCCTGCACTCAACAAGACTATTACACATAGACAGAACTGAGGACCTGAATGTGTTTACCAAATTGATTCAATGACCATTAATCACATTTTCATGTCTCACCTTGACTATCCCTCTTAGGCTGCTACATCCATGGCCTGTATCTAGAAGGAGCTGCTTGGGATGTTGATAAGAAGTGTATCATGAAACAGTTTCCAAAACAACTTATCCAGCCACTACCAGTGTTGAAGATTATACCTATTGAAGCTCACAGGCTGAAATTGCAGGTAGGCTTTGAGTTAACTACTTCGAGTAGGAACCACAGGATGATGTGTGTTGTCATTAAGATCTGAGTAAACTATACAGAACAGAGAAAGTATACAGAAAAGATAAACCATATAGAATAGAAATCACTGATTGAAGTTAGCAAACAGGATTTTAGCAAACTACTTACAGCCGAGATCATTAGATGAAAGTATCAATAGGATCTCGGGAAAACTATCCAGAATAGCGACCACTGAATGAAGATAGCAAGTAGAATTTCAGCAATCTGTAATCATAATAATAGCCCCTTCAGTCATAACTGAGGTGACAGCCCTCAGCTGCTTATTTTCCTGGTGTTCCTTTCGACGTTTTCTCCTCTCTTCTCCTTGTTGTGTGAACTTCTTTTTGCCCAGTCTGAGGCAGCACCGTAGATAGCATCGCCAATTGGTGCAATCGGCAGCTTCATCCTCCCAGGTTGTTGGATTTATGTCCTGTGCCCTCATGTCTCTCTTGCACACATCTTTGAATCTCAGCTGCGGTCACCCAACTGTTCTTTTGCCATCTGCCAGTTGTCCGTAGAAGTTAACTTTCGGGATGCGACCATCTTCCATGTGGCGGACATGGCCAAGCCAGCGCTGTCTAAGCAGTGTATACATGCTCTGAAGGCCAGCACGTGACAACACCTCGACATTTGTCACTTTATCTTTCCACGAAATGCCAAGGATGTGGCGTAGACACCGTAGATGGAAGGTATTGAGCCTTCTTTCTTGCTTAGCTTTGGTTGTCCATGTCTCGCTGCCATATAGAAGTGTGCTGGTGACACAGCTTTGGTCTTCATTGTGAGTTTGGAGTTTCCTCAAACACGCGATGTGAGGCGGATAAAAGTAGCTGCAGCTTTGCCAATGTAGCTGTCAATTTCTGTGTGCAGAGAGAGTTTGTCATTGATGGTAGACACCAGGTTAGTGAAGTGGTGCACCACTGCCATTTCATAGTTATCGACAGCAATCTGTATAGAGCAGAGAACACAGGATGAAGGTAGCAGTTCAGATTTGAGTACATTGCATATTGTAGTAAACTGCATACTGCAGTATTACTTACTTACTTATTAGTTCCTCTTGTACCATGAGGTGTAGAGGTTTGGAAGAGAACAAACGAACTTTATTTTCAAAGGGTTAAGAATTGGGCACGCAGGCCCATCTTACATTCTGCCTTTCTTCTCTCTGTCATCTTACATACCGTTGCCTTTCAATTGCACATGTATTTTGAGCATTATTTAAGCATACAACATTATCAAGGTAAAATAATAACATACATTTGTAACATCCAGTCATAATCAAATTTAAGTATGTTAAAAGAGAGAGAGAGAACGAACGAACAAACTTTATTTTCGAAGGGTTAAGAATTGGGTGCGCAGGCCCGTCTAACATTCTGCCCTTCCACTCTCATTTATCTTGCATACTATATCCTTTCATGCCCACATGTTACTTTAAGCATTAATTTAAAGGCATGCAACATTATAAAGTTAACATAACAGCATTCATTTACAGTATGCAATCATAATTTTAAAAAAAGTAGGTTTTTTTTTTTTAAACAAACAAGATAGTAACTGGGAAAAATAAAATAAACAAAACAATAAATAAATAAAAATAAATAAATTCTGTATACCGACACTCACTCATGCAGTCAAACCGTCTACAATTAATCTGTATTTTTGAATGTGTCATCAATCATCAATACAAAAATTACATAAACACATTCTCGCTTATATCCATACATTCTTGGTGGAAAATGAAATAATAATAATAACAATTTCTTACTCACTTCTGTGGCAAGTAAAGTCTTTGAGCAGTCAAAAAAAAAAAAAAAAAACCAATGTAATATCTCCTTATTCTCATATACATCATCCCATTTAAGCAAACGAAAACATTCACATTTCTAAAGTACAGTGGTATGCGGGTACATTCTCACGACTCACATTTCTAAAGTACAGTGGTATGCGGGTACATTCTCACATAGGCCTACATTACATTATATAATAATCTTTTAAAGTGAATATAATAATATAACATGGATATAAAACAAATTATTAACAAAAAACGAGCGGAAGTGGAACAGAAATGTTGACCTATGGATGAGATGTTGACAGGCAAATGCTGTTTCTATGGGGGTAGATAATCAGTGTTGAGGAAGTGTTTGAAAAGTGCTTTGTTAAATGAATATTGTGTAGGTAGGCTTTTTAGGTGGTGTGGAAGGCTGTTCCATAAGTAGGCTCCAGGGTAGGCTAGACTCTTTTTGAACAGGTCGATCCTAGGTTTGGGCTTTGTTGTAGAGAAGACTTTTTTTAGGGACAGTATTTTGGGTTCTTTTTGTGTCCTTGTGTGTGGTATCGTGCGATTATTGGTGATCAGACATACTGCTCTCTTATGCAGGGAGTGCAGTCTCTTCGAGGTGGAAGCAGGGCAACCATCCCATAGTGTAGAGCAGTAATCTAGATGTGTCTGTATATGTGAGGTGTAGAACAATAGTCTAGTGTCTTCGTCTAAGAAGTGTTTTATTTTGGCTAGCTGGTACGTCTTTTGAGCTAAGTGTTTGGTTAAATTCTGTACATGGGAGTTCCACGTTAAGTGCTGGTCAATCGTGATCCCTAGAACTTTGTGTTCTGTTACATGTTCAATTTGTATTGATTCCGCATGTAGCTGTAGCGATCTTTTGGTGCAGCTTAGGAGTTTCATAATACTATCCTATCAGCTGTCTTCCTCCTGGCCTGGTTCCATTCAAGTCCTCGGTACTTCAAAGATTGTCTAATGTTGTCCTCCCAGCGGACTCTGGGTTGTCCTGGAGGTCTGGATCTCTGACTCTCAGCCTCCCATACCTGCCGTTGCAGCCGATCTTCTCTCATTCTGCAGACATGGCCAAACCATCTTAGTTGGGACTGTTCTACTTGGGTCTGCATGGGTTGCATTTTTAGGCCTCGACGTATCATCTGGCTGCAGACCATGTCTCTTCTTATTACTTCAACCACCTGTCTCAGGTATCTCATATAATTTTCGTCACTCATAATGAAAGTGCCGATTTATTTGAGGAACATACTAGATAGCCTCTGACCCTGAGACACTTGAGTAAGTGGATAGATAAATCATGAACTAAATATCTCCTCGCACAACATATAACAACACAACTGTTCAGAATGAAAGCTAAGACATGAATGAAGGAATAGCTCAGAGTTCAATGCAGCCAACCGCAAAAAAAAACTGCGAAATTTGAATTTAATTTAATTTGGCGCACTAAGTGCGCCAACGCGCCCGCCGGAAGGTTAAGTAGAGACTACTAAATGAAAGGAGAGATAAAGTCTGAGTAAACTGCATAGAGCAGAGACCATTAAATAGGATTTGCAAGAGGTTCTGGGTAAATGACACAGAGTGGAGACCGCAAAACAAAATTACTTAACTATGTAACTGTTGTTAGTGGTAGCTTTTAAAGATGACTGATTAATTAACAAATAATTCTACCTATTGTCTATACAAAAGTGCTGTAAGATTGTGATAAATGGAAGAGTGAATGTAAATAGGTGGTGTATTTCTAACTAGGACACAGAAATGGCTTAAGTTACAACCACAAGGGTCTTCGTTGGGAACAAATAAACAAAGAGTAGGAAAAAAAAAGTCAGACCTAACCTATATGCATTTAAAAAAAAAAAAAAAACAAGTCAGACCTAACCTATATGCATTTAAAAAAAAAAAAAAAAAGTCAGACCTAACCTATATGCATTAAAAAAAAAAAAAAGTCAGACCTAACCTATATGCATTAATAAAAAAAAGTCAGACCTAACCTATATGCATTTAAAAAAAAAAAAAAGTCAGACCTAACCTATATGCATTTAAAAAAAAAGTCAGACCTAACCTATATGCATTTAAAAAAAAAAAATAAAAAGTCAGACCTAACCTATATGCATTTAAAAAAAAAAAAAAAAAGTCAGTCCTAACCTATATGCATTAAAAAAAAAAGTCAGACCTAACCTATATGCATTTAAAAAAAAAAAAAAAAAGTCAGACCTAACCTATATGCATTAAAAAAAAAAAAAAAAAAGTCAGACCTAACATATATGCATTTAAAAAAAAAAAAAAAGTCAGACCTAACCTATATGCATTAAAAAAAAAAGTCAGACCTAACCTATATGCATTTAAAAAAAAAAAAGTCAGACCTAACCTATATGCATTTAAAAAAAAAAAAAAAAGTCAGACCTAACCTATATGCATTTAAAAAAAAAAAAAAGTCAGACCTAACCTATATGCATTAACAAAAAAAAAAAAAACCATGGTTTTCCATCAGACCCTCACAATATTTCAAGCTTAGTTTCACCAAAGGGACAACAGCCATATCCGTTTATAGCTTGTGTCCTCTTTTCTATATTTTTCTTTTGTTTTAAATGCATTTAGCTTAATTCTCATTTTCTTTTCTTTACAGTTTTAATTCCTTTGTACCTGATGAAGACCTTGTAGTCATAATTAGGTTATTTATTAGTCCTAATAGGACATACACTTACCTTTATGTCTCTAGAGATACATCACAGGAGCTGCCATTTTTACTTTGTCAATTTAATGTTTCCTTTTTCTTGTCTCTCTCTCTCATGGTTCTCCAGATTTGTATTCAATAATTTCAAATAATTGATGATCATGATGATTGACAATGATCATGATGAAAATGATGATGAGGGTGATGATGGTGGAAATGATGAGGATGATTATAATTTTTATTGTGTTGACTGTTTTCAATCATCCTACTCTAGAACACCTTCCGTACTCCGGTCTATGTGACATCAATGAGGCGTAATGCGATGGGAGAGGGGCTGGTCTTTGAAGCTGACCTGGCAACCAAGGAGCACATCTCTCACTGGGTTCTCCAAGGCCTCAGTCTCATTCTTAACACTGATTAATGTGTGGTTAGAATAAAATAATAAATACATGTAGATAGTTTTCTCATTTTTGGTAGCAGTTAAATAAAGAGCTCTGCATATCAAAAATGAAGAGGACTGGAGGGGTCACTAAGACCTACAGAAAAAGAAAAACCAGAGGAGAAAAACAAAGACGTGATTAAGGTGGAGATACTGAGAAAATAGTGAACAAACAGAGAAACAAAGGAGGAACTAATTATTTATTTTCTTAAAACAGTAAATGTGTTAACATTAAAGATGTTATTGATATACTCGTACTCAAACGAGAAAAATTGTGTTGGAGAAAGAGAGCAAGGCAAAAATGTGGTTGGAATATTACTTTTGATGATACATAAATATTTTGTTCCTTGCAAGTTTTACTGCACAACGCATGTTTAAATAGTTTCAGTGCACAAATGTACATTAGTCATAAATGCTATTTTTTATTGACTTTATAAATGTGTTTAACATTGAAGATGTTATTAAAATACTTTTACTTCAAGAAATAAAAATTATGTCTGAGAGAGATAAAATGGACAAAGAGAGGAGAGCAGTAAGTGGTTGCAAGATTACTTTTGGGGCTAAATAAATTTTTCTTTCTTTGCAAACGTTTTACTGCAGGACAAGCGTTTAACCAGTATTAATGCACGAATGTAGGTTATTTATAATACGTGCTTTTTTAAATAAATATTCTGTGATGGTGTGTAATTTATCAACATAACATTCAGATAATTGTATATGCCTGTAGACCAATGAATTAACATTCTAAGTTTTCTTTGTCTTTGGTGCAGTTATTAATATACATTAAAATAAATACATTGTGAATGGTCACACCGTCTGCTTATAGTAATGAAAGTCTGAACAGCTGGCTGATTGCTGATACCTTCTATGTTGCATCGCTTGTCTGCTAATATTTATAGGAATTATATAGCTTAAAATGAGAAATTTTCTCAAGGATACAAAAGGCAACAGCTTCTTTCATTGCCGTTGGAAATATATGAACATTTTTTAAAAATTGTCCAACACAAAGCTCAGAATCTCAGTTGCCAAGTCAGTCCTATTGTATGGCACTGAAACATGGAGAACAACAAAAACAACAACCAAGAAGTTACAGACATTCATAAACGGGTACTAGGTTAGAATAGAAAGATTGAAATGGTATGACAAGACCACAGATGTATAGCTGATCACAAGAACAAGACATATGCCAGTGGCTATATGGACACACATTGAGGAAACCAGATGACAGTATTACAAGGTTCTGGAATCCCAGGGTGTTCATTAAACTAGGCATAGTTTCACCTGTATGTGCCATTCTGAGCTCAGGTAATTATCCATGAACATAAATTCTAACCAAAGTCGTCTGCTAAAAAGCTGATATGAAGCCCCTGTTGCCCACTCGGTCAATGTCGAACTAACAACAAGAAGGATGTGGTCAGCTCACTGAAATTTAATCAGCATCTCTTGGAAGATGACAGCCAGTGCTGAGTAGTGTTTACCAGTTTAATGTCGGTCAGTGTCCACCAGTAAGATGTGTCCAAATGTACATTTTGCTGGAAGCTGACAAAATTAAATATCTGCAGGTTTTTCAAAAAGGACCAACTTTGCTTTGTTGCAGATTTGATTGTCTCAGTATTTAGGGGGACTAGTGATAACGTAATTTCCATGATATGTTAAAAATAAACAGAAAGTGTCAATAGTGCCAAGTGTATAACCAATGGTACTATTTACATTTTATTTTTAAATGTAATGCATGGAAATTGGGGATGGTGGGCCTGGAAATGTGCTTTGGGAACGAAGGGGGCAATAACCCAAAAATGTTTGTGAAACATTGATAATGATATACAGTGTGTCGCTAATCCCCAACCACCTCTCCTCCCCCACTCCCCATTTTCCCTTGCTGATTCAGTCTTTATTCATGATGAGTAATCACATATCTCTTGTCTCAGCAGAATCTTGTTTAATCACAAAGATTGTGACATAAAACTGATAAACTTTTTTGAACATCATCATCATTCTCTAGGTTCATTCCGTATGGAGCCATTGCAGGTGGCCCCCAACAGGAAACCTGCACAAAGCATTGACTAGCTCTTACAGCTGTGATTTTTGTAGCAGTTAGTTTGACGTGATGAGGTTGGCAGCCCCCCATTACACAACCTCATATTTAGTCACCTTGTACAACAACATGACTGAGAGAGCAGTGGTTCTATCCTTTCTTGGTCTCATAAAGGGACCGCCAGGAACTTCATGGGATTCTGGGAATATAATTATATCATTATCAAAAGTTGAACACACGCATTTGTTCATCATTTCTGTCGTGGTTATTTTCTGTTGTCCTAAAGGAAACAAATGTGTTAATTAAAATCAGCTGCTACTGGGGACAACTAATTTCTTTGATTGAATGAGGCAGCACTGATCATAAAAGAGAAAGAGCATGTTACATACATTTAACAAGCTATTGAGAAAGAAACAGACACCGCCATGTCTGGAGATTTTCATGCAGAAACCAGAAAAATGTAGTTGGTAACCCAGACTCCTTTCGGCTTTCTCCGTGTTGCGTCATTCGCTTCCTTACCAGAGGACCTTTTTCTGTCTTGGATGGCTGAATTGACTTATTGTTTGGTGAAGTTTTTGTGGTTTTAAGAATTTTCAACAGGATCAGTTAACCAGCCCCATGCCCAACCCTCCTTACTCGCTTGTTATGACATGCATGGTAGGTTGCAGTGTTACTATTCTTTGCTCCCCTTTTGGGCTCCGGTAACACATGTAGATCAAAAGAGAAAAAGTGTAACACAAAAATCAGAATCATCAATTCATATGTCAAGTTGGCCCTATTGTATGACTCTGAAACATGGAGACCAACCAAAATGACAACCAAAAAGCTACTATAAATGGGTGCTTGCTTATAATAGATTAGTTTGATGTGGTATGACAAGATTACTAATGTGGAAGTGATGACGAGAACCAGACAAGTGTCAGTGGAACAAGCGATGAGAAGGAGGCGCTGGAGATGGATAGGACACACATTGAGAAAACCTGTTGATAGCATTACAAGGCAGTTCTTTTTCTGGAATCTCCAGGGGGGGGGGTGGGGGGTGTAGAGAGAGACCAAGAAACACATGGAGAAGAGAGGTGAGGGTTAGACACAGAAAGACTGAGCTGATAGTATGGAACAGGAATACTTGGCATAAGTTTGTTGAAGGCCAGTTATCCTTGAGTAGCTGAACGGTGGTGATGATGATAAATAAAAGTGAGAGAGACTACAGATGGCTAAAACAGTGTTCTTTTTAAAGCAGAAATAATGAACTTAATTATTAATAAAGAAGTGTGAGGAAACATTTTTATACCATGAGAATTCGATTAACAAGGCACCTTGGTGTCATTCAACCAAGAACAGCCTCTCAGTATTGCACTGCAAATGGTGACGCAGGCTTAGTGACTACTGAAAGTATGTTGTTTAGCTTGTGGAGGTAGTTTACAAACCAGAAAGATGGAATCATAACACAAACTCATAGACACAGAGAAAAGAGACGATTCAAACAAGAAATTGGAATTATATTTAGAACTATAGGTTTAGAGATGCATTCAGGAATAGAATGACTTCCAGGTAAGTACCTGGAATGTTCACACACAAGGAAAAATTGCACTCAAATTATCTAAAAACTAATCTGACAAAAGTTTTCAAGTACAATGATGAGCATCCATTTCAATTTTGGTGCTCGTAACTAAACAAATAAAACAAACCTTAGGAAATTGAAACGTGGCCGTCGTTTCCATGGCAACCAATAGCATTATACCATCAACTGCGTTTAAATAGATAGCTATTAGTATTACTGTTGTAAGTCAGCCTTGTGCATTTGTATGGAAATCCTGCAGTTATTTATGAAAATAGGATTTACTGAAGCTCCACCCCTTAACAACTAGAAGATGAGGCGCACGCAGATCACTGGCAACATAAAATATATGAAATGAGACATTTGAAGTTGTTAGGGAGAAAAAGAGAATGTCAGCACGTCCAATAGCATAGGTTCAGAAGATATATAGCAACAAACATCCATTCTGCTGTTTACCGTCTATTATCATCACTACTAGTATCTTTCTTGCCTATCTATTTTTACCACAAATAATACCTTTCGATTTTCCATCATTAGTAGCTGTTTAAAATTATCTTCTTTCACCTCGTCATTAACATTGTTCTTTTGCTATCCTTTTTCCCTTGTTTTTTTTTTTTTTTTTGGAAAAAAAAATTATTCCCAGGATTACTACTTCTTCTTTTTGGATCTTTAGCCCATGACTGACGTAGCAGTCGGTGGCCATCACGCCTAGTGGCGTCTTGTCGGGTAGCAACAAACTGTCCCCATTTTGCTCGGTCAGTGACCATCCTTCGTTCTGTGTCCCAATTCTGGTTCATGCTTTGCATCTCAGCCACCACTGTTCTCCGCCAGGTTGTCTTTGGTCTGCCTCTCTTTCGCCGTCCTTCTGGGATCCATAGCATATTAGTGCTGGTCATTGTGTCAGGGTCCCCTCTGAGGACATTGCCAGGACTAAATTATTATTAAATTTGAACGGCAGTACAAACATTTATATTTGGTTAATGAAAACATTTTCAGTGTATGTGATAGACCACGTCGTTTGTTTTCTTTCCTTTTGGGAATTCTCACAATATTTCAGCCTTCACCTCGATCTCTGACGAACTAGCTTCACATACTGCTCCACTTACAGTTTATACTCATCATCAGCTGCTATCTCCACAACGAAGGTCTGCTGTAGTAGATCTCCAAAGTCTTCTGTCTCTTGTCTTCATGGTTGTCTCTGATAAAACTTCTTCCTGCCCATCACTTGATGTTATCTTCCCACTTACATCTCTGTCTTCTAGTTGCACGTTTGCCTTCAACTCTGCCTACCATTATGGTCTTCAGAAAAGTTATGTCTTTTTATTTGGACCAAAAGAAAAAAAAAACAGCTAATACTCACGTGCCACCAAATACTGTATAAGCAAGACGTCTACGCGTACTGATAATACTGAATACAAACAATATTTACAACCATGTGCGGAAAGTACCGTACAAATAACTTCCGTGTATACCGGTACTTCTCTTTTGCGTATTATTTTATACCGTTTAATTCAAACTGTGTAATATATTGACGAGTGTTTTAATAAAAGCAATGTGCCGCGGTTATCGCGGAGAAGGTAATTCCGCTGACTTAAACGTAGAAATTATATTCCCTACTTTTGACTGGTGAGGACAAGGTTTTCTGTGGCTTTTGAAGTCATCTACAATATATTTTAGATCGGTATGATATATTTTAAAGTAACTTTATATTCAACAACATGATTTTAAAGACAACATTATCAAGCATTTTGGCGTCTGATCACCAGACCTGATGTTTACCACTGTCTGAAAAATCACTGCCTCGGCGGGTCATTAATTAAACGTGTTGCTCTCCATAACAACGACCGTCATCATCATCATCCTTATTACCAACGTTGTCGACTAGAGTCAGTCGAGTTGGACAAGTCACCCTAACGACTGGACTTGCAAGTCAGGCGTTAATGACTCGAATCGACTGTTAGAATCTTGAGAGGTGTCCTAATAGACTTGGCGATAATTCTAGACTTGACGATAATTCTGGTCATTACCCTTCAGCTCCCAAAGGATTATAGGTTGTCAACAAACTCATAACAAAACCTTCCTGTTGTAATATGAATACATTAAAGTACGAACCACACATTGTAATATATGCGAATCTTCACATGTACGATTTACTGTAAATAAACATGGCTACGAATTGAACATGCTTTTACTGAGTCCCTTCTGAAACGTGTGTGCTTGTGTAGATGACGAGGTAATGATTATATACATACATCATAACATTACATGGTGGCAGCGGTCGATACCGGACCGACGCAAAACAGCTACACGATAACACGTGAGTACAGTTTGTTCGGCTAATTTTCGTCATCGAGGTCAACCATGGAGTCTAAACACTACCGCAGCGCATCGCAAATGCGATTTGCCGGTCGAAATGATAAGAGTGAAGCTTTCTTGTTATGGCGCCAACGCATAGATCTATATTCCAAGACCACTGGTCTGGAAGGACAAACCTTAACTCCATATATCCTAGAAGCATTGGACGATGAAGGTTTGAAAATTTACAACAGTTTTGCTACCGCCATGCCTGTTGAGTCAGCGACCGACCCCGTAGCCATATTGGACGAATTTGAAAAACGTCTGATAATAAAGCACACGAACTTTAGAGCGGCAAGATTAGAACTTCACCACCTGCGACAGAAACCTGGTGAAAGTTTAGATGATTTCTTCACTCGCATCAAGGAGAAAACAAGTGTATGTAAATTTAACAAAGAAGAAGAAAAAGAGCGAATTATCGAACAGATCCTTCTCAGCACACCAATGCCAGAGTTCCAGAAATGGATACTGAGCCAGAGTGATACACTAACTTTACAACAACTTCTGGATGAAGGCAGGAAACACGAGGCACAAGCACTAAACATTAAACAAATTCAGCAAGGTACAGTAACAGCCCAGGTGGATGCAGTAAAAAGCTATAAACCCAAACAAAACAAAGCAACTGGTTCGAAGCAACAAGAAAAACACAACACAAGCAGAGGTGCTATGTGTAAATGTTGTGGCCTAAACCACATACAAAACCACTGTCCAGCTAAAGACTCTACATGTCATTACTGCAGAAAGAGGGGCCACTGGATAAAATTATGTTTCAAGAGGAAACAAGACAGTGCTCAACACAAACTTCACAGCAGAAAGTCATCAAAACAAACACACTCTATGATGACTGAGGACCTTGACTCCAGTGAAGAAAGTGATCCTTCCACATTTGATACTGTGAAGATACTAACTTTCAGTAATGAACCAAAGAGAACGCAGGCTTTCTGCAAGGTACAATTCCGAATACCAGGAATTAAAAGGCACAAAGAAAGATATATTCGGTTCAAGATAGACACAGGTGCCCAAGGTAACACTCTACCCTTAAGAATATTCAGACAGATCATGCCTGACAAGGTGGATGAGCAAGGATTTCCCACAAGGGATGTAAAAAGTAGGAGTGGCAGGACAAAGCTAAGAGCTTACAATGGAACAAGTATAGACTGTTTCGGAGCAGTAACACTTGAATGTTTATACAGAGACTCTGAATGGACATCGTCAACATTTTACTTGGTAGATGTTGAAGGACCTGCAATTTTGGGTTTACCAATGTGCGAAAAGCTGAGTGTGGTAACTATTAACAACATTAAAGCTGACAAAAAAGAACATCTTACTCTACACGTCACTGGAGTAGATGACCTTAAACAGCGATTCCCAGAACAGTTCGACAGAATAGGCAAACTTCCAGGAAAGGCAAGATTCTTTTTAAAAGACAACGCTGAGCCAAAGATAGACCCACCTAGAAAGTATCCTATACATGTTAAACAGAAACTTGCCACAGAACTAGAAAAGATGGTGCAGAATGATGTTATTAGAAAGGTTGAAGAGCATTCTGATTGGTGTAGTAGTATCACAACCGTTCTGAAGCAGGATGGTTCTCTTCGGGTTTGCCTTGACCCAAAACACTTAAACAACAGTCTAAAGCGCTGTCCACACAAAATGCATACAGTGGAAGAGATAACTCACAGATTCCACAATGCCAAATATTTTTCTAAACTAGATGCTGTACACGGATACTGGAGTGTTGAGATAGCAGAGGAAAGTCAACTCCTTACAACTTTTCGAACACCATTCGGCAGATATTGTTTCAAGAGACTCCCATTTGGTTTGAATGTATCACAAGACATCTTTCAACAGAAGATTGACAACATTGTTGAGCAATGTTCTGGTACAGTGGCTATTGCGGATGACATTGTAGTCTGCGGCAGGTCAGAACAAGAACACGACCGTAACTTGATTAACTTGATGCATGTAGCACAGGCCAATGGGCTAACATTCAACAGCAAAAAGTGTACAATTAAGGCAACGGAGATACAATTTTTTGGATTGCTGTACACCCAGAATGGTGTAAAACCAGACCCTAAAAAGGTTGAAGATATTCATGACATGCCAACACCAGCTACAAAGAAGGAACTGCAACAATTCTTAGGTGCTGTCAATTTCCTAGCACAATTCATACCAAATTTGTCAGCTGCTGCAGAACCTTTGCGATCTCTACTACAGAATGAAACTCCGTATGAATGGTCAGAAGACTACCAACACATATTCAACCACTTGAAGACCCTCATATCATCTGATGCATGCTTGAAATACTATGACATGCAAGCACCCACTTTTCTCATGGTTGATTCCAGTCTGAAAGGCCTAGGAGCAGCACTTTTGCAACCAGACAAAAATCCTGAAGGACACTATGCCAAAGAACTTCGTCCTGTAGCTTACGCAAGCAAATCATTAAGTTCTGGCGAAAAGAAACTTGCAAACATTGAAAGAGAAATGCTAGCTGTACGTTTTGGAATCAAACGCTTCCACACATTTCTTTTCAACCGCCCATTTACAATTCTCTCAGATCACAAGCCACTTGAGATGATTCATAAAAAACCAATAGCTTCAGCACCACCACGACTACAAGCTCTGTTATTGGAAACACAAGGTTATGATTTTAATATTCAGTATATCCCAGGAGAGGATATAGGTCTTGCAGATGCTCTCAGCAGACTACCAAACCCCAACAAGACAGCAGATCTTACCCCAAACATCAAAGTTGATTTTGTCAAGTTTAGCGATAATCGGCTTGAACACATCAGAGAAGACACAATGAGAGATCCTATCCTTAACTCTCTCAAAGAACTGATATACCATGGATGGCCAAGCTCTATCAGGGAAGTTCCAACACACATCCGTCCATACTACTCGATGAGGGACGAGTTAAGCATCGAAGATGGTCTGATCCTTAAAGGAGATCGCATTGTTGTACCAGAAACACAACGCGATATCATCCTTAAACAGCTCCATAATAGTCACCTTGGTATTGTGAAGACACAACTGAGAGCAAAGAAAGATGTTTACTGGCCACAGATAAACAAGGACATAGAAACACTATGTAAAAACTGTTCAATTTGCCAAGAACATGCAAATAGGCAGTGCAGAGAACCTCTCATACCATCAGACATACCATTGAGCCCTTGGAGCATTATAGGAACTGATATTTTCTCAATCGACAATAATGACTATCTTATTATTGCTGATTACTACAGCAAATTTCCCATCATTGAGAAACTTCCACAACCCTCACCATCAGCTGTTATTGCAGACATTACAAAGAAGTATTGCAGCATGTTTGGCATCCCAGATGAAATTAGATCAGACAACGGTCCACATTTCTCAGGTCAAGCATACAGAAACTTCACTAAGGACTGGAAGATCAAACACACAACATCATCACCTAGATACCCTAAATCTAATGGTTTCATTGAGAGACAGATACAAACTATCAAGTCAATCATGAAGAAAACAAGAACAGAGGATGTACACCTAGCACTCTTGAGATGGAGAACAACACCGGTAGACAGTAAGATCGACAGTCCAGCAGAACTTATGTTTGATAGAAGAATTAAAGACCTCCTACCATCTAAGGTCCACTTCCGTCCACAACATAGAGACAGCACATATGATCAACTTCAGCATCGTCAGCAAGTTCAGAAATCCAACTATGACAAATGTGCTAAAGACTTACCACCATTATATCCTGGTCAGCATGTGACTACCTACAACCACAACAATGACACATGGTCAAAAGCAACAATCATTTCCAGAAACCCTGAACCCAGGAGCTATACTTTAAGACCAGACAGCAGCAGCAACCTCCTGAGGCGAAACAGAGTGGACATAAGAGAAATCCCACAGAATACAACAGAACAGAGAATTCCCATGCTTTCAACAGACAATGCAGTAACTCCAGACCTTGGTGCCCCACAAAACCAACAAGCGCCAAGGCCGAAATCACAACCAACTCAAGCTAAACCAGGGACTTCCGCAGAACCACCAGCACTTTACACCACTCGTTCTGGCCGTACAGTGACACCTCCCAGCCGATACAGACAGTGACATATATACTCACACTGAGCATTACACATACTTATCCTTTCTCACATGAAACATTTCGTTGGAAATGTTTGCACACATTTTTTTTTCAAAAAAGGGGGGATGTAATATGAATACATTAAAGTACGAACCACACATTGTAATATAATGCGAATCTTGACATGTACGATATTTCTGTAAATAAACATGGCTACGAATTGAACATGCTTTTACTGAGTCCCTTCTGAAACGTGTGTGCTTGTGTAGATGACGAGGTAATGATTATATACATACATCATAACATTACACCTGTCTCCAGTTGCTTTTTTCTCCGAGTTTTTTTTTTTTTTCGATCTCCCTCTGTCTTACCCTGGAGATTTTAGAACAAGGACTGTCTCGTGTGTCCTATCCAGCGCCCTCTTCTCACCTCCTGTTCCACTGGCACTAAAATTTATCATCAGTTCTACATCTGTGAAGTAATGAAAGTCTGTAACGTTTTGTTGTTCTCCATGTTTCAGTGCCATAAAATAGGACTGCTTTGACATTGGAGTTGAAGATTCTGCTACATGTCCTACAGCTTACGTGGTAGGGTACAGTGCTGTTGTTATTATTAATTCTTCTTCTCCCGCCTTTTTTTTTTTCGGTAACACACGGCCAAAAGTAAACCGTTAAGAAATCTTTAGACAACCGGCTCTACAGGTTTGGCTCAATGCGTGCTTTACACCTCACACTGATATTATAGAGACGATCACTGCTACATCTGCTGGTGTTTCTTAGCTCTTATTATAGCACGTCAGTGGTGGTTGTAAATAAACGCCAGAGTGTTCAGGCTTGTTTATCTATAACTACCAGAGAACTGAAAAATATCTGTGGTCTGATGAATATTTTTTCATATCGTAAGTGTACTTTTTTTATATAGTAATTTCTAATTATGTTTCGTTTGTTTTTTGTGTGTATCACCAACAAAACAATTTAGCTGCATTACAACTTATCACTGTGAAAACATATGCATATAGTGATAATTATTACACATAGGCTTCCTCTAATAGCCACATCATAATAATAGCCCCTTCGGTCATAACTGACTATGAGAATGCACCCCTGTGGTGACAGCCCTCAGCTGCTTATTTTCATGGTGTTTCTGTCGACGTTTTCTCCTTTTTTCTGCTAGCTGTGTGAGCTTCTTTTCGCCCAATCTGAGGTGGCGCCGTAGATAGCATCGCCACATGGTGCGATCGGCAGCTTCATCCTCCCAGGAGCCGCATCATGTTCAGCCTTTTGTACATGTTTCTGTAAGCATGGGACAATGGATTTACTTCTGAGACCAGATTATCCAGTTGTTTCAGTAACTCCACATAGCACTTAGTGTTGCCAGTTAATCGTAAATCTAATGCCGCTAATGCTTCAGTATATGCAGAGTTAAGCAATGAACTGGTCATCCCACCTCAATACTGGACCTAGTATAGTGAAGTCTCCAACACTTCATTTCCCTACGGCAGTATTTGCTATGGGACTACCTTTACCCCTGCTTCGAGCGTCCGATTGGCAGCATGTTTGGTGCACTTGCTTCACGGGGCAAAGTTCCCGGGTACTAAATCTTGTAGCGGCACTGTAAGTGGGTACCCGGCACTGTTCTTGAGTTAGTGAAGGCAGCTAGGAAGAGAAACTGGTCACACCTTCTCATAAAGCTGGGTCTAATACAGTATCTTCTATGGAACTGCCTTCACCTTTGACCCCGACTTGAATCTGTAAACTCCAGTATTCGGTCCATAAAATGCCTGGCTTGTGATGAATCTTCAGAGCATTTATCAAATGAGTAGATTCTCGTAATGCTGGCAACTATATTTAAGTGCCATTGTGACAACAGCCAGTATAAAACTTTCACCAATACTGGCTACATATTAGTTGCAACTTTCTGTTATTTTACCACGTTCAAAAACTTGAATATTTTAGATTATCAATGCTATTATTCTTTCTTCTTCCTCTTTTATCTCTAGCCGCCGACCATCAAAGCAGTCAGTGGCCAATCACGCCTGGTGGCGTCTTGTAGGGGCAGCAACAAACTGCTTCCACTTTGTTCAGTCAGCGGCCATCCTTCGTACAGTGCCCCAACTTTGGTTCATTCTTTACTATTATTCGGTTCCGTTCAATTGTTTGCCTATCTATTTGAATCTGTATTTATTTATTTCAGTTTCTAAGCGTTGGCTTCTCTGCTCTTTTGTTCCATTGTTTATTTAATGTTGATTCCGTGTTCGAAGCTTCCAATCATTGATGTCTAACTGTCAGGCGATTCATTTTCTCAGATTTTATTTTCTATTTTTCTCATTCATTAGAAAAACGTCTTAGTCTTATCGGCATTATATTTTGTAAATCACTCCCCGTTTTTTTACATTTGGAGATAAGCCCTTCACGTACATTAAATTGAAGACAAATCTGCACACTGCAAAAAACAGTCGCTTTCTATTTAATAGTTTCACAGGTATGCAATCTTAAGCGAAAAATAGGGTATTACCAGTAAGTCACCCCCACCATATAGCGGAAAATATTTATCTTGTGCTCTTTCTGCTTTTTTTTGCCTCGTTTGGACTAGGCGCCATGTTAAACCTCGATACCACGTCTGTCGGTTATATTCGGGCGCGTGTCAAAATATAAAAGACCGTGTAGTCTGGTTTTGTAAAAGACACTAAATTGTCATGTGGTTATTTCATTCATTTCCGAATTGCTTTAGAAGTACGGAAACAGTGGCACGAAAGTGTAGAAGCTTCATATATGATGAGCAGATAGGTTTCACAGGCTCTCTCTCTCTCTCTCTCTCTCTCTCTATCGCCCGCTCTCTCTCTGTGTCTCATATATGTGTTTATATATATATATATATATATATATATATATATATATATATATATAAAGTTAGTTGCTTATCCTTTACAGGACGTGGCAATCAACCCCAGCTTTTATTGGCTGTTTGTGATTTTTCTAGGCAATTTTTTTCATTCAGTAGTTTGCCATTGCTTTCTGAACGGTACGGCGCTTATACCATTGTTAAAAATCCACACAAAGCGATCTGCTACCAAACCGCATGCAGCAGGTTTCGAACCTGGTATATCTGGATTATGAAACCGCGTTCATATCCATTAGGCCACAGACGCCGACATATATATATACAAGGGGATTGACATAAGTCTTGGGCCTGATCATGAAGGAGTCACAGGAGGAAGATGAAACTTGGCACATTTAAAGTTCATCGTATTTGCACTGAATGTGTGAAGTACGCGTTTGTTTCTTCAATGGGTTTTCCCGCTACGGTGCACGGCGTAATGTACCCTATTGACCGGATCTGCTGCTCCAAAGATTTGACAAAACAATGGAAAAGAAGGAGGCCAGAGCTGTGATAAAATTTCTGATGTTTCAGGGAAAAACACCTACAGAAATACACAGGGAGATGGAACCAGTGTTTCGTGATTCTTGTCCTTCATATACTTCGGTAAAAAAAAACTGGTGTCGACAGTTTAAGTGCGGCCGCTCAAATGTTGCTGATCTGCCAAGATCTGGTAGACCAGCCTCAGAGTGCAACGATGAAAATGCAACAAGAGTGAAGAAAATCATTGACCAGGATCGAAAAATGACAATTGTGGAGATAGCTAGTAGAGTAAAACTAAATGAAAGAACAGTTTATAGAATTTTACACAACAGACTGAACATGAGAAAAGTGTGTGCACGCTGGGTTCCGCGACTGTTGACACGTGAACAGAAGCAAACGAGGGTAAAGTGCTGTCAACAGTTGCTCAAAAAGTGTCAGTCAAAAAACTTTTTGGAGACCATGGTGACAGTAGATGACACTTGAGTTCACCATTATGACCCCGAATCCAAAATTGCCAGCATGCAATGGAAAACCCCTGGCTCCCCAACACCTGTCAAACCGAGGGCGCAGAAATGTGCAGGAAAAGTGATGCTGAATGTTTTTTGGGACGGCAAAGGTGTCATTTTGAAAGATTATCTGTCTCGTGGCAACGCAGTTAATGGACAGTACTATGCAGATCTTCTCACAAAACTAAGAAAGGTTGTGACCAGGAAACGAGGGATAACGCGCACTCAAAATCTTCCTTTGCTTCAAGACAACGCGCCCTCTCACAAAGCACGGCTTGTGCAGCTAGCAGCCAACGATTTGAATATTGAAAATTTTCCACACCCACCACATTCTCCGGATTTGGCTCCAGCAGACTTTTTTCTATTCCCAAATCTTAAAAAACAGCTGAAAGGAAATCATTTTGACAGCGATGAAGAGGTTATACTGGCATGTGATGACTGGTTTAGTTTGAAAAATAGGGTGTTCTACTCCCAAGGTCTTTTCAAGGTCAAGCAGAGATGGCAGAAGTGTGTCAATTCAGACGGTGGCTATATTGAAAAGGGATAAACACTATACAAAATTTTAGCTCTCTGTGACATGTCCTTCATGGTCAGGCCCAAGACTTATGTCAATCCCCTTGTGTATATATATATATATATATATATATATATATATATATATATATATATATATATATATATATATATATATATATATATATATATATATATATATATATATATATATATATATATATATATATATATATATATATATATATATATATATAAATTTTAACTTATGTGAATTTGATCCTAGAGACAGAAACCCTCAGGTAAATGAAAAGAAACCCTACAGACCAGAAGGAAAATGGTGTAAAATTTGTAAGTTAAATAATCATCATACAAAAGACTGTAGGAAGAGAAACCCTCCATATTTCGCTGCATGCCTTAAAACAGGAAACATGGAAAAGAAGGAACTGTCTACAGGACAGCAAGAACCTCATCATCCCTCTGTATGTGAAGAAGTAGTATGTAATGGGGGCCACTATCAAGTGTCTTTATGATACTGGATTGGATTTTGACTCAGTTGTGTGTTCTAACCTAGTGCACCCAGATCAATATACCACCGAAACAGTGGAGATACAAGGGGCAACTAAGGACGTAGCAACCATGACACTTCCCATTGCAAGAATAGAGGTTAAAAACTCGCTATGTGGAAGGAGTGATTAGAGCAGCAGTGATAAATGAACCAATCTACCCTCTGATATTGGGGTGTAGATATGTGTTTTTGGGAAGTCCCAAAAGACCAGTAGGTGATGGAGTTAGGGCATGCTATCCCCTTCAGTGGTCATATGGGGATTAGCGCCACAGGACAACATATAGCTTGCCACTACTTCTGGCCAGGAATAACTGAAGATATAAAAAGATATGTAAAATCCTGCCCAGAATGTCAAAGGGTAGCTCCAAAACATTGGACTGCACCTGCAACTCTTGGGGAGATGCCAATCATGGGAACCCCTTTTGAGAGAGTTGCAGTGGATATTGTTGGACCTCTCACACAACCAAGAGGAGAAACAGTTACATTCTTACTCTGGTGGACACTTGTTCTATGTGGGGAGAGGCAGTAGCCATGTCATCAATCGACTCTAAACATGTGGCAGAGGCGTTACTTACAATATTCACAAGGTTAGGATTTCCCCACCAGATATTGACTGATAAGGGATCACAGTTCAAGGGGAAACTAACTGAGGAAGTTTTCAGGATCTTTCAAGCCAGGCACTTTCACTGTAGTCCGTATCACGCCAAAGGGAACGGGCAGGTGGAAAGGTTTAATGGGACACTTATTTCCATCCTTCGAAAGCTTGGCACATGAAAAACCTGACACGGGATCAATACTTACCCGCGGCCTTATTTGCTTATCGGGAAGCCCCCCATAATTCAACAGGAATGGCACCGGCAACACTTTATTTTGGCCGGCCCATTAAAGGTCCATTGGAAGCCTTATTGAGGACATGGACAGATGAGAAAGCAGAAGAAACTGTAACCTCATCATACCAGTATGTGAACGAGTTGACCTCTCGGTTAAAAACTGGCTGGAAACTAGCAAATGATAATCTGAGGAAAGCCAGAAAGAAACATGCTGAGTATTATAATCGGACAGCGAAGGATAGGGAGCTTGCTGTGGGGGAGAAGGTGCTTCTTCTGTTACCCGGCAGCAGCAACAAGCTTCAGATAGGCTGGCAGGGTCCATACACAGTTCTGGAAAAAGTATCTAGAACTAATTACAAGATAGACAAAAAGGGAAAGGAAAAAGTCTATCATGTGAACCTCCTCAAGAAATACCATGATAGAAGAGATTTGGAAGGTGCACATTTAATGACCTTGGCCATAGCCACTGACATGAAAAATGAACCTCTCACCTCTTATGAATACACCCTGAGACCCTGCGAAACTCCTGCACAGGTAAAAGTCAGCAATCACCTGACAAAAGGGCAGAGGGAGAAAATTCAGAAGGTTCTGGAGAATCATACTGACGTGTTAACGGACAAACCGGGGCACACTAACTTGTTGGAGTATGATGTGAAATTGCTAGACCCAACACCCATCTGTATGAGAGCCTATACTATCCCATTCGCTAAGGAAGAAGCCTTAAAAGGAGAAATATAATATTTATTGCAAGAAGGAATTATTTCTCACAGTGAATCTCCTTATAGCTCCAGTGTGGTATTGTTGAGAAAACCCTCTGGGGAACATAAACTGTGCATAGATTACAGGAAACTGAATGCTATCACAGAAAGTCAGGTGGATCCCTTACCTGATACTAATCAACTGTTTGCCAGATTGAATAAGGCAAAATATTTTTCAAAGGTAGATCTCAGTAAAAGATATCAGATTCCAATGAAGCCTGAGATTCGACCTTATCTGGCCTTTAGCACCTCGGAAGGGCACTTTTAGTTCAATATGTTGCCTTTTGGATTGAAGAATGCTCCGAGTGTGTTTTCCAGAATGATGAGAAAATTATTGGATCCCCTGAAAAATCCAAGTATCACTAATTTCATGGATGACATCCTCATCGCCACTGAAACATTTGAGGAACATTTAGACTCTCTTAATATGTTATTTGACAGACTCAGAGAGGCAAATCTGACTGCTAGACCCACCAAATGTTGTATTGGATGCAAGGAATTGGAGTTCCTGGGACACACTGTACATCAGGGTAGCATGACCCCTGATCCTAAGAACTTAGAAAAATTACAGAGAGCACCCAGACCACAGACTAAGAAAGATGTGAGATCCTTTGTCTCACTTTGTGGATTCTACCAAAAATATATCCATAATTTTAACTCTGTGTGTGCTCCTCTGACAGATCTAACCCGTAAAGGGAAGCCAGACAAAATAGAGTGGTCAGCAGAATGTAAGCTGGCATATAATGAGCTGAAGCACAAACTCACCAGTAAGCCCATATTGAAACTACCTGATTTGAGTCAAGAATTTGGGGTGAGAACGGACGCTAGTAATGTGGGATTGGGAGCCACGTTGTTACAAAGGTCCTCATCACCAGACGGAGAATTGAACCTCGTTGCTTATGTCAGCTGCAAATTGAACAGAGTGGAGCAAAATTACTCCACCGTAGAAAAAGAATGTTTAGCCTTGGTTTGGGCAATCAAGAAATTCCAGATCTATTTGTATGGTAGGCATTTCGTGGTCCAAAGCGATCATCAGCCACTGGTTTTTCTTGCTCAAGCAAAACATGGAAATGCACGATTGTTAAGGTGGTCTCTTCTTATACAACCTTACTCGTTTACCATTGGGTACATTCCTGGATCGCAGAACGTTGATGCAGATTTCTTGAGTAGGCACCCACCTGCAGGAATTCAGGATCACACTAAGGCATAGTAGAGTCAATTTGAACGTGATTGTAATACAGACATGAAAGCTGCACTAGTGGTTCACGCTTTTCAAACGGGGGAGATATGTCGTAAAAATTTTGAATCTGTATGACACCACGCTCAAATTCCCCGCTCAAACACTAGCTATAATATTTTAATCCAAATTAACTATAGTATTTGAAGCAGTCTAAGAACCCAGTCAAATTTCCCGCCAAAAATTTATCTAGTGTATTTGAATTTGTCTAGGAACCAAGTCAAAATCTACCGCACACCAAAATTATCTAAGAGCCTAGTACAAATTTAACACCCAATCAAAGTGCTTTTTTTTTTGGTAAGGATAAAGAAATCTTTTAACTTGGTAACAATGCCTATTTTGTGTTTTTGACCGAACGAAGATATTTTATTCCTTAACAACTAAAGATAGTTAAATAGAAAGAAATATCTCAAATTATAGCGCTGATATTGCTTAACACATAAGCATAAATATTCATGCATGATAAAATTTTATTGTAGTAGAAAAATTTATTTTAGTGATATTTTCACATCAGGGTAATGCCCAATTTAATTACTTAAAAATTACCCAGATTGAAATGCTAAGAACTAACTAAGAAATATCCATATAGAGCGATAGAGAACAATTGGCCGTTTAATTATCACTTTTGATAATTAAAATCGGTCCGCTAATAATTATAATATAAAATATTTAAAATTAGTCAGATTATACAAAAACGCTCAGAACCACATAAGTCACAAGTCTAAAAAATTAACTTTTTGACTTTTCCTCCGATTGGGTGGATGTAGTTCTATAAATAGTAACAAGGTGGTACTATCGGGGCCATTAGATTCAAAAATCTACACCGAGCTGACAGCTTTGGAAAGATAGAATGATCAAGTCTTCGCCTTCTGTTCTGAAAGCAGTTCTAAGATCCCTTAGAAGGCCAGTTCAGCATGAGTGTGTGTGAATATATTTACCTGAGGGTAAGAAAGATATGTTTATTTGCTTATTTTATTAATTATTAACTTGTGAGTTAACAGCCTATTTGTTCGAGTGCTATTCGAAAGTGAAACTGCCGGCGGGATGTGTTGTGTCACACTGACCTAAGTAGGAATGTGTGTAGTAGTGCAGGCTAGTTCGAAATGAAAAGAATGTGTATAGTGTTTGCAAATAGGGCACAAAATTTACGACAGTAAGTGTTAGTAGTGGTTTAAATTGGTATTTTCTTCTGGAGTGACACACTGTTCCAAGATCATGTGATAAACATACAGGGAAGGTTAGAATGAAGTAATCAATAGGTCACATGCTGTATTGTACTTACCATGATTATTGTATGGAAGCCAAGCATGGACGAGGGACACTAACATTGAATCCAAACAGAGAAAGAATGATTACATGAAACTGATTGTAGGCAACGGAATTCAAGGTCTTGTGCAACTTGTTAGCACAAATATCTGACAAGGGTAAGTTTTAATATTGTTTAGGGATGAATGGATTGAGGCAGACTTCTACATGGAATGGGTTGTCCTTCTATTCCAGGTTATATCACGAAATTACCTCGTGGCTGCATTCAATTGAGAGGAAGTGTGGGAGTTGGGAGGTCCTCATATAACTGGAACCAGACCCCATCTTCGCAGTCAGGAGTCACAAAGTTGGTGATCCTGACAAATGTTTTACAGAACAGCAGCAGCAACATTCTAAAGTTAAGTCCTTTAGGAAGGCAATGTCAGTTTATCCAAACCATTCACCAAAAAGTATTCAAAATAAACTTACAACCCTTTGTAGGATGAAAGTATCAGACCTTCCAAAGTAATCAAGAGACCTTACAGTGTAGTACTAGCAGAAGTATCAATATTATGAACAGGAACTGTGTGTGTAGTTATTCCAGTGACCCCTTTACAAAAATGGAACAGATTTTCCAAAATATTTATTTTAATGTGTAAATATCATTTTCTTGATTTTGAGAATTCCTGACCTAAAAGATTGAAGTTCAGGACAATTAAATTGTACATAAAATTTCATAAAGCCTTGCTTAAATAATTTTATTAAAGTTGAAGTTCTGTTTGAAATTAATCATTAATTATATTAAATACATTCCCCTAGACCCGTAGCTAAATTAATTTGGGATCAGGAGAGGTAGCAGTTAGGGACTCATAGTACATCATCATCATCTTCTCTGAGAACTTACATAGCTTGACCCCACTTTGATGTCTATACACCCTTGCTCTTTTCAGAGAAGGGGGTATTACTTATAAGACCAGTCTCTTATCTGGCACTATCCTGGTATCCTCTGATACACCTATTTGTCAAGGATAGCCCATCTTTTAATAACATCAAAACCTCTTGTGACAGTGGCGAATATATATGATATGCTCTCTTCAAAGCTGAAATAACTGCATAATTTTCAGGAAAATGTTTTGCGTCGCTGACAGTTGAATAGTTAGGTTCGTTCAAGGCTAGGTGCTAACCGATTTATCCATCGCTCACACTTAATTTTCAGTAGGATTAATTTATATGCAAAATTCAGCAAAACTTATGCATAGATCACACATAATTTTCAGTTAGCTTTATACTCATCCAAACAGTTTTTTTTTTTTGGTCTCCCACCCTTACACCATCCGAGTGGCTAAGCAGTTAGAGCGCTTTCTTTTCCCAACACAGTTACCGGGTTCCAGGATCGAAAGCTGGTAGCGTCACGGCCCAGTTTACGCACCTGTAAATGGGTACCTGACTTTGTTCTTGAGTTAAGGATTATCAGATTAGCCTGATTTTTTTCTCAGTAACTCCATATAGCACTTCGCGTTTCCACTTAACCTTAACTCTAATGCTTCTGATGCATCAGTTATGTTGAGTTAAGCAATAAACTGGTCACTCCACCTCCGAATGCTAGACCTATCAAAGTGAAGTCTCAAACACTTCAAGAGCGGGAGGTGCTTAGACTATATAAGTGTGTTGAGGCTTGGAGTGAGAGATAAATTTTTATAAATCTTCTTCCAGGTTGTCTCAAGTCCACCTCCTATTTACACCTTATTTATGTGTAATCTATAACTCTGTCAGTCCACTATCATTGTCGATTTCACTACTATTGTCCAACTCGACAAATACTATTACACTTTAACTCAACCACGACAAAATGGCTGGCTCGCCGGGATTCTGAACTACATCTGCAGCAATCGCAACAAATGTGCGCTCGATCCGAGGATGAATCTCTCACAAGATCCTATTTTGATTCTTTGAGTTTAGTGTTCTGCAGATTATAGGAATTTCTATCCCCCAGACAAATCGAACTATTTCTTTTGGAGGAAGTCTGAACAGCGCTTTTTCTCCACGCAACCATAAATCTCAAGTTACAATTATTGTTCATTTTACACATGACACAGCTGGTTAAGGTTGCTGGTATCACTGCTGAGTTTTGAGTTTGAAAATCTGACGACTATTGTTGTAAAAGTCAGAAATTTTTTTTTTAAGGGTTAAATATTTTTTTCAGGAGTAGCTCTTTAATCTGAGATAAGAAGCTACAGATAGTCAGTTACTAGCTTGCATCTGTACAAGGGAGGGTGTTCATTCGGATGATAGTAACCAATCCTCTCAATAGCTAAGTACTGACAGAAGTGGGGTGAAGTGATGATAATAAGTTTTACATCACTTACAATTTGTTTGGGGTTTTTGCTTGTCGCAATCAGAGTATCTAGAAACTTCTCGATTTTTAAGTTTTCCCATGCTAGCCTAGATTTTATTGATTATTAAGTTAAGCAGCACCTAGTGGGCTAGGTAACTTAGATCTCTGGGTTTTATTCTTCTATAGTGTTTGCTTACCCTGATATAATGGCCGATCTAGTTAAAGTGCAAAGGATTGCCCTTGAGGTAGCTAAGTACATGGAGTACCAGGATAGCGAAATCCAGCCCTTTTTAGAATTTGCAGTAAGCATGCAGGATCAATACGAGGTAGACAACTGGTTTAACAGCCGTTTAATCTTGGCATGGTCCTGTAAACAAACTGGGTAGAGCGAAGCATTCACCTGAAAGTATGTAGAAGAAGCGATAGAAGAGGAGAAGCAATTGGAAACAAAACGACAAGAAAGGGAAAAGCAACGTCAAGAACAGGACCAGAAATGGGAAATGGAGCGACAAGAAAGGGACAGAGAAGAACAAGAAAGGCGTAGGCTACACCAAATCAGAATGAATGAACTGGAAAGCCAAATCCAGAGGATGAAAACAGAGGCTAAATGTAGTCACTCTAGTCCCTCTGCTATTGCGCCCTTATCGGACAACGCCCCTGTAAAACTTGCGCCCCTGAAAGATAACTTGCCTGCTAAAACCGAGCCCCAACTCCAGAAAATTGACTTTCCTTTGGACTTGGATCCGAAGCCAAACAAGGAAAGAATTTATGTCGGGACAGCAGACCTAAAACCAAGGGAAAGAGTACGAAACGTTTCCAGGCATGGAAACTGCACAAAGGTGAGAGAGGTGCTAACAAGCATTATAATACGGATTGTTACCGTCTAGCAAGCGGTGAACCCCGAACCTCTCACGCTCCAGATCGAGCACCACCAAACCGACACGGGACGTCGAGAAAAGGGAGCCACACCCTATCACGTCATATTTCGCAAACTTCCCGGCCGGACAGCAAAAAACCATATGCAGAGGCGTATCCCTCCAACTCAACGATCGGAGAAAGGAGGTGCCGCTCCTCTCATCACCCTGAGCTGAAAAGGTGCAAGAATAAGTCGCCTGCTAAAAGGGTAAAACTTTCCAATTCGTTCCAAGGAACATTGGAAAAACACACCGAGAGTTCTATCTCGGGCACTTCGCGATCTAACGGGATCTCAAACCGTCCAGTCCTTTGCATGCAGACTGCGGAGCCTGTAATCCAGGAAGTAGATCTCGCATTGCAGGACAAAGTGCAACTGACGCCAGTAACTCCCTTAGGGGAGGGCAGGGTTGACGTTTCTGGTGGACACAGGGTTTCATGCGAAGGGATCCCTGGTACTCCATCTGAGTCTCTCATACTTCTCAGGGCAGAAGACAATGAGAAAAGCTGCCTTACTACTTCACAAGGAGCTATTGTTGAGAGCTTTGGCTCACTTCATGTTAGTAACGGTAAAGCGACTCAACAAATTCTGCAACTCGCAGAAAATACCTATCTTTCTCCAAAGATAGAAGCTACTGAGATCTGTTATGATTCAGTAGAACCCCCGAATGCGATTGAAAACTCTTGCGTTTCAGGCATCAGAGCTCTCTCATTGTAATCGCATTATTCCAGTGGTCTCAACCCCACTGATTGACAGCAAAGTAGTCGCCTCCGCCAGGCCATTACAGAGCAACTTGATCATTTCCGTTGACCAAGCCAGAATTGTGAGTGGCAAGGCAAGGAAAGCTCTAGACCCACCTTTAGACGGCACAGGTCTGAAGATTGATCAACGCTCCCACCGAAACAGGGAAGTAGGTGCGGAGAGGCAGGAGAAATACGCTAGCGTTTCTTCGGCCAGTGAGTTCAGGCGGGGCCGAAACTCAAAACAGGTGCGGATAATTTTCCGGACGATAAACAGGCGGAGCGAACTGTGTAACCAAGGTCAGGTTCACAGGGAAAGGATTGACGTCAGTGCCGAGTGGCCTCGCAAAATCCCATTCGCCGAACATCTACTAGACAGAGGGAAGAAATTAACTAGTAGCCATATGGACAGACAGAAGTTGGATACGACTTTGGCTTATGAGTGGAGGATGTTCCAAGGACATATAACGGACGTCGATGAAAAAGATAAATTACTGTCCTCTAGTCCGTGATTCACGAACTTTTAAAAGGGGGGCTAACTTGTCACGTTGACTGTTAATTTGTCTTTCCATCTCGTCCCAGTTTTATTACTCTTTTAATGTTCTGGTTTCCTCTACATTTTGTATTTTCTTTTTTTTTGGGATTCTACCTGCGTGGCCAATTTTTCCCCTTCGCAGACCCCACCCCGCGGTTCGTTTGCGTTCTGGCCTTCAGTATAAATTCCCCACTGGTCAATGCGGTCAGCGTACGATAATATTATCTAAGCTGCACCTGGTGTTCTCTGACCAGAGGAATATCTCTGGTGCTCATAGCGTTTGATCACGAGTCAAGAGGGTCTGTGAAGAAACGGCCCGCTAGCGGCTGGTACCCTTTGAGGCCTGGGTAACCGTTTCATCTCCGATTCAGGGGGAGATAACCCGCGGTCGGTCTCTGTGGTTTTGCCCCTTAGACGAACGCAGCGAGCGATCATAATATTATGCATTGTCTATCTGGGGAAATCTTCTCGCGGTCGTGGCTTCTGATGTATACATCTAGAATAACGTTTGTCTTACTCTCGATTACGTTATACGCCGAACATCTGTAGAAACAAGCCATGCCAGGTGTTTATTTGTAAACTATAAGAGTAGAGGGGTTTAAGCAGTCAGACACACTCGTAAAATATTTCCTGCCCGGTATGACCATAATGAGACTCAGGCAAACGTTAAAACAAAACTAAATGTTATTTGCCTATGTTCTCGGCATTTCTCGGGTTTTCACGGATACCGGATTGCTAGAGCAAGACTCCAGTCAGTCGAAGAACGTCATATTCTCTTCGATCTAGAGGGTTTCTGAATACATCTAGCATCACGAGGCGTCAACCCCATACCTGAAAACAAAACCCGTTTTGTCAACGCCATTCTCTCTAAAGGGAAATTAAGCTCATGCAGTATGCAACGAGCCAACGCAAAATCTGAAATCATCTGTTGCAGTCGTAGTTTCCTACTCGCCTATTGGATTACTAGTCAGAGCATTGCGGCTTCCCGATATCTAGCAGCCCAGATTCTGTAGCAGAATTTAAACCACCGACTGTGTGTGCTTAAACGGAGCGCGCAGTCAAATCACAGTTCAAACCAGCCCAAACCAGATTTACTACCAAGTACGCAAGATTCCAGCGCCAGATAAGAGCGCAAAGGGACCGTTTGTCCTCAAGTAACTTCGTCTTGTGTGTAGTTCTGGGTTATGAAAAACCTCGCCCTTATGAGCGGTCAGCAGGAGATAGACAGAGTTCCAGTCCCCCTCGCGCAATTAGGGGTCACCAAAGTTAGCACCTACATGGAAAGTTATGTAGGTTATTCTATCACTCTAAAGGATATCTACACGTAAGACACTTTCTGGAGCTAGCGCCTTTGGTCCCACGAAAGCGGACAGACTGACACTCAGTTTATTCAGTTGGTAAACCAGAGAGAGACAGAGTCTTCCAGTCCACCTCGCGCAATTAGGGGTCACCAATGATAGTGCCACCCGTGTGTTACCGGGGCCCGAAAGGGGAGCAAAGAATAGTAACACTGCACCCTACCACGCATGTCGTAAAAAGCGACTAAGGAGGGTATGGGCATGGGGCTGTTTACCCCATCCCGTAAAAACTTCGCACAGTGGGCTGATCACCTGCTTGCCAACCAATCTGATTACGGAAACAATGATAGATTGTTTGGTCTGTTTTTGTTCCACAAAGACGCCACTAGGCGTGGTGGAAACAGCGATAGATTGATCAATTTGTTGTTGCCCTAAGACGCCACTAGGCGTACTGGCCACATACTGCTTTGTCGGTTGATGGCTAAGGATGGAAGAAGAAGAAGAATGATAGTGCCTACAGGGAAAGTTATGTATGTTATTCCATCACCTTGAAGGATATCTACATGTAAGACACTTTCTGGAACTATTGTATTTGGTCCCACGAAAGCGGACGGACTGACATTCTGTTTATTTATTTCTCTGTGTTCCTACAGGTTTTTTGTTGGTGGTCTGTGTGTTTGTTGGCGTGTATTTTCATATTTGTAATTATTGATGATTATTGATGTAATTTTATGCTGTGTGTGCTGATATGCATGATTTTCATACCTTTCTTCTTTAATAAATTTTACTCATTTATTAATGCGCTGTTCACGACCCTTTCATCCATAATTTACATGTTTTAGCTCTTTACTATAGTCTCTATTTTTGATAAGAGAAAAGAGAGAGAGCGGGAGGTGCTTGAGGCTTGGAGTGAGAGATACATTTTTATAAATCTTCCAGGTTGTCTCAAGTCCACCTCCTATTTACACCTTATTTATGTGTAATCTATAACTCTGTCAGTCCACTATCATTGTCGATTTCACTACTATTGTCCAACTCGACAAATACTCTTACACTTTAACTCAACCACAACATCTATAGCATCCAGTATTTAAAAGCTTAGTACTGAAGAAGACTAAGCTGTTATAGCTAGTACTGCACAGTCCTGACAATGACTTCTAGCTGCATCGTGCTGTTTAGGATTGTTCCGTTATATTCAGATTGGAAACCAATTCGGTTATCAGCACCAAAAAAAAAAAATGTTAACTATTACAGCAATTTACATAACACCAAAATACTTGTAACCCAACGATTGATATAACTTTAACATACCCTTTAGACACAATATTACGGATCTGAGCTTATCACTTATACCAATCTGCTCACAAGCAGGACAGCTTTGCTTTTCTCAGCTATGGGTTGTGGCTTCGACAAGCGTGTGTCAGTCCGCTTGGCGTCTTTTCAGTTATGAAATTTTGTAGTCGCGTTCATTTTAAAGTGTCTTCGTAGTCCGTGAGATTTTTCCGTTGCCTGTTTGTTTTTCCCACAAAATCATGATAATGATTTCCCAAAAAGAATTTTTCCGTTCGGGGCATTAATCAAAAAGTTATAGCAGAATTACTGGTGTACGACTCATACTTTATCATAAAGACACCATTTTACGTGGCAATGCTAGAGTGTTTGCCCGTTTGCATAGTAGCAAGTGTAAAAACGTTCGAATCCGCGTTTTGGCTTTGTATTTTTGTGTGCACTGTTAGTGGTTCCTGATAACTGTTGCAGGACAAATAATGCGATGTAAGAGTACTTTCCCTGACCCAGGGACTTTTATAATTAGTATTTTCATTCCTTCTTTCTTACAAGTTCCTGCCAAATACTGGTCTTTTTTTATTATTTACAATTCACATTCCTCGAGTTTCACTCTTTGTTTATCTTCAGATCTCAAACGCGTAGTCCCGTTGCTGTCAGAGTTTAACACAAACTCTTTTCTCACAACCTGAGATGAACCTATGTTCGCTCAGCCGGCCTGACGATTACGTGTTTGCTGGTGAATGTTAGCGTTGTATTCTACTGACGGAAACTCTGTTCACCAAAAAATTATGTCTGGTCAAGTAACAGTGTAGCCTAAGAGATGAAGACAGAACTTCTACTTATGCCAGTCCAAATTTGAGTTGGGACAGAAAAATTACTCCAACGTATTCAAAATTCTAGTTATCATAATTCGGCTTAACCGGAGTTTTTTTTTTTTTAAACAAAGCCAAATAAGATAGTTGGCCAGGACCTTCATAAGTGTTTCCACTTTTAAGCAGAATTCGATTTAAGCGAATTCAGGTTAAGTGGACTGCAAAGTATAATGGTGCTTTTATACATACATGTATACATATATAATATCCCTTTCTTCTTCCATTGGAACAATGGAGCTACCACTACAGCTGACATACATGCAGGAAGCCTGACGAAGTATTCATGTTTTCTTGCAGTTGTGGTTTGTGAAGTAGCGTTTTAGCCGATAAGAG